>JADRCH010007516.1:1848832-1890863 GCA_019843965.1 Rhynchomys soricoides | reverse complement strand
CACACACACACACACACACACACACACACACACACACACACACACACACTGAGGGCACACAAAAAATATTCCATAATAATCTCTTCATTTTGGTATTGTTTCATTACATCCACAAGGACTTTTCTTACAAATAAGGCACACTTCAGAGTTGTCTGTGAACCAGAAAGGATGGCCCCATCAAACATTCAATCCGTTGGGGCTTTGATCTTAGTATTTCCAGCATCCAGAACTGTAAACGTGATATTTTATTGTTTATAAGGACTCAGACTATGATAAAGTTTTATAGTAACCCAACCTAACATAATAGTTGAAATTAGGAAGAATCTGGAGCATCTTTGCTTTAAATATTTCTTTACAATAGGTGACACTTTCATCATGCTAGGCTGAATATTGTGGGGGTCTTCAAACCACCTCGGTGGTGATGATTCAGCATAAAAATACTCATAGTATACTTCCATTTCACAGTTCTAATAAACATAGGCATTCATCCATTTCTTTAGAGCATTCAGCAAACACAGTATGCCAAATGCTATAGAACATCAATCTCAAAACTGTGGCCCATATAATTAAGATTTTTTTAAAAGAGCTATGGGCAGCATAACAATTTTAAAGAGTCCAGTTTCCATATAAACACACTCCTAAGTCCGATCTGCCTGAAAGGTAAAGTTTGGAAAACAAAAACACAACCACTTGCAGTAAAGTAAGTCTTCCATTTTTAGTTTATCTCCAATATCTCACATTAATGTTAAGATAACAATATGATTGTGTCAATAAACCCAATAACATCACAAAACCACAAATAACTGTAAAAGTTCCAGTTTAAAAATTCAAACATGCTAAAAAGTTCAGTCTCTTTAAAATATCCATGTTTCCTTTAAAGTCCAAAATTAATTGTGGGGTATTGTAAAAATGAAAAGGAAATTACATAATATCATGAGGGAGAAACCAGGATGCAGTCACAACCAAATCAAAGCAAACCAAACTTCACCAGTGTAAAAAGCTCAGGGCTTTGCATCTGGTACCCAATCAAAATCCTCTGAACTCCAAAGGCCCTGGGCAGCCCCACTTCTCTGGCTTTCCCCTCCACATCACACAGTTTTTGTCCTGTTGGCTCGGACCAGTTCCACTCCACAGCTACTGCTATCCTTGATGGTTTTCCCACAGTCATGTCATCTCCAATATGCTGGGGTCTCCACTGGAACTCTGTAGCAACAGACTTTCTAGCCTCTCAAACAGTGCTAAATAAAGTTCAGATGCTCTCCATGATCCCTCTTATGCCTTCAAAATTAATACCCCGTGGGAGACTCTCTACACACTATCAAGTTTTTCTGCCTCCATTATTTGCAACCTTTGTCTACTCTGGACCACAGCTTCTATGTGCTGATCCCAAGGAAATACTCCCAGATTTCACCTCAATGATTCAAGTTTGTTCTTAAAAGCAGCTGATTTCTAAGCCCCAGTGAACCAGCATCAAATTTCCCAGCAATGCAAAAGTTTCACTTCAGTGATGCTGGTCTCTTGTTAACCACAGCTGATTCTTTCAGCTCCAGCTGAGTGACAGCATAGATTCTTATTTCAAATATATCACATGACCCTAATAGAATCTCTGCCTCCCTCTGAAACTTCACAAGCCAGGCCCCCATCGTCGGCATTGATCTCAACACTTGTATCTTCCAAGATCTCCCCCACCCCAGAATAGCCCATTATAATTTGAACAGTCACAGATTTTTTCCATCACTAAATTCCAAACTCCTGCTACAATCCTCTCCAAAACAACAAGGCTATGTCTATCACAGCAATACCTCATGACTTGGACCAATTTCTGTCTTGTTTGCTTTCTATTGCTGCAATAAAACTCTGACCAAAAGCAATTTGGGGAAAAACGCTTTATTTCATCAGATAGGTTACAGTGATTCTTTGAGGAAAGTCAGGACAGGAATTCAAGCCAGGAACCTGGAGGCAGGAACTGAAATAGAAGCAATGCTGCTTACTGGATTGCATTCTGTGGCTGACTCAGTCTCCTTTCTTAGAACCATCTGCACAGGAGTGGAACCACCCACCTTTTGTACTGGGCCCTCCTATACCAATTATTGATCAAGAAAATGCCCTAAAGACTTGCCTATAGGCAATCTAATGGAAGCACTTTCTCAACTGAGGTTCCTCTTCCCAGATAGTAGTTTGTATAAGTTGACCAAAAAAAAAAAAAAAAAAAAAGATTACTAGGAAAGGCTTCTTGGATGCATAGTTCATCACTTCTTTATAACTTAGTTATGTAACATTCATTTTTTAAAGGTTTAGTATATAGAGTGTCAAGGTATTCTTTAGTGGCATAAATAAAAACATCTTTGTCTTCTCAAGATATACACACTTGCATAAGTAGGATAAGAATGGGAAAGATTTGAATATGCAGAAATAGAAGGTGGGTAGTCCATAAGTTGGAGAGAATAGAATGGGTGTGGAGTCAATAGGCAGAAAATGAAAAAGAAATGACCAATAAAGAGCAAATTACCCAAAAGAAAAATTAGCATTTAGAAATGTTCTTGAATTTAGTTGAAATGTTTTTATTTCAACTAAAGCATATAATTCCTTAGATTTTTGAAGTATAGTAAACACAATGGCAAGAAATATTTGAAAATAAAGAATTTGTTAATAAATTTGTACTGTTCAACCAAAATTATGTAAAAAGAAAAAATAATTTTGAAAAACACTTTAACACAAAATAGACTAATATGAGGTAATGTTTAGCAGTTGAAATAAATTAAGGAACTATCAGGTTATGGTAACATGGATAAGTAGCTAGTAGGCTCCTGGACCAAGAAAGTTACTGGTTTAGGACAGGAAAGTGTGTGTGTGTGTGTGTGTGTGTGTGTGTGTGTGAGAGAGAGAGAGAGAGAGAGAGAGAGAGAGAGAGAGAGAGAGAGACAGAGAGAGAGACAGAGAGAGACAGAGAGAGAGAAGATAGAAACATCTAGAGGACTAGGTTATTCAGCATTAGGAAAGAGGTCTACTGTACTATCCATTAGAAAATAACCACTTCAAATATATTTTAGGTGGGAATGCATTTCAGTGACAGAGCACTTGCCTAGTATATATGAGGATCTAGTTTTAATCACATACACACAAAATAAGTATTTGTTGTGGACTATTCAAAAATAGAATTGAAAGGCAAAAAAGTGAAGGCAAAAATCTTTCTCTTTATGTTAAGGTGTAGTCTTTATCATTGTGACAAATTTTTTTTAAAGGAAAGCTATTTCATAATCATAGCACTAACTGATTTTCACAGAAAAGCCCATAGTTGAGGTCTCTCTGGGAAATTCTTACAACTTTTGGCTTGGAAAAAAAAAAGATGTTTCTGGTGAGTCTTTATGTAAAATTTAATTAACAGGGTCTTTCCTGCAAGGAATGCTCTTTGTGGTTCCCAGCGATCCTGTGATGCTTCTCACTTAGATATACTTTGACAGATTAAACCCAAACAATTCATATCTGTCACATATTAGGTACCAAAGGGATACTACTCAGAAGAAAAAGGAGACAGGCTTGAGACATTCATTAAAGGAGACAATCAAAAGAATGCCAGTGTTGGGAAGGAGTCTGAGAATATAGCTGAATTCAGAGGGCTACATAGTTTCTTTCCCCTTTTAACTAACCTGATCATTTGTTTTTGACAAATTTGAAATAAAGGAGAAATGGAGTCCATTTCCTAGGCCACCATTTAGGCTGATTTGTTCTTTTAGTGCTGGTGATCTAATCAAGAGTCTATTATACATACCAAGAAAGTGTTCTACACAGAGGACCTGGTGCAGACCCATGCAGGCCCTGTGCATGCTCTCTCTGTCTCTGTGAGTTCATGTGAGCTTTGCTCAGTTGATTTAGAAGGCCTTATTTTCCTCGTGTCCTCCATCCCCTCTGACTCTTAGACTCTATCTCCTTGTGGTAGCTTGAATAGGTATGGCCCCCATAGATTCATGTGTTTTAATGCTTGGCCATAGTGAATGGCACTATTAGGAAGTGTGGCCTTATTGGAGGAGGTGTGGCCTTGTTAGAGCTAGTGTGCCACTGTGGAGGCAAGGTTTTGAGGTCATATATGCTCAAGTCTGCCAAGTGTGACACACAGTCTCCTTCTGCTGCCTATGGATCAAAATGTAGAACTCTCAGCTCCTTCTTCAGCACCATGTCTGCCTGGATGCTGCCATGCTTCCCACCCAATAATGGACTAAACCTCTGAAACTGTAAGCTATCCCCAATTAAATATTTTATAAGAGTTCCTATGGTCTTTTCACAGCAATGGAAATCTTAACTAAGACACTCCTCTTTTATCGGCTTCCCTTAGCCTTGAGGGGAGGAATTTAATAGAGACATTCTGTTTTGGGGTGTGTTTTAATGTCTCTTATTTTCTGCCTAATATCTGACTGTGAGTCTCTGTATTTGTCTCCATCTGCTGCAGTAGGAAACTTCTCTGACGATGGCTGAGCAAGGCACTGACCTATAAGTACAGCAGAATGTTATTAGGGGTCATTTTGTTGCTGCACTTTTTAAAAAGAATACTAGTATTTGGTATTACCAAGTTACAGGTCCATGGGCTATATAATCTCTGGTTCTTGATCACCCATGCAGTGTTTGGTATAGGTTCCATTTTGTGGAGTGGGTCTTAAGTCAAATTAGATATTGATTAGCTAATCCCATAAGCTTTGTGATATTATTGCTCTAGCACATACTGCAGGCAGGACACCAGTGTAAATCAAAGGGTTTATAGTTGACTTAATATTTATGTTTCTCTTTTTGTAGAAGGATATATATTTTTAATACTGAAGTATTTAAGGTTATATAAGTGTATATATATATGTATATATACACATATATATAACATCGTCATTATATATAAAATCGAATATACAACCTATATCTTCATATTGTATATAAGGATATATAATTTATTTTCAAATGGTTTGGGAAAAATAAGAAAAATTATAAATCAAATGAGGCAAAATATTAATAGGTAAATCTGAGTGAAGATGTTTAAAAATATTCCATATAGTTGTTTATTTTCTATTAATTTGAAGTTATTTCCAAATAAAAAGTTTTAAATGGGGGCTGGGAGTGATTAAGAACACTTGCTGCCATTGCAGAAGACCCAGGTTCAATTCCCAGCATTTATACTGGGAAGCTCATACATGACTGTAACTCTGGCTCCAGGAGATTTGATGCTCTTTTCTGATCTTCATCAGCACTGCATATGTGTGGTACATATATAGATAATCAGTCACATAAATGTGGACATAAATAAAAACATACTTAATTTTTTTAAGCAAAAATGGTTTCAATATGTCCAACTTTCCACCATAATAATATTAAGAAACCAAATTAACCATCTAGGAGTTCAGAATGACATCAGTAGGACAGAATAATGATCTCAAAAAGTCTTGCCCTTTAATATTTAAGAACACTGACAAACATTGTCAAAATTGATGTTTTTGAACTCTGGAAATTAACCAAAGACAGAGCAATTCACAGGGAATTTATGCAAAACAATGACTGTTTGAGCAAGAAGAGTAAGCTTTGGAGGTGTTTTCCTTTTCCTTATTCTCATCCCACACCTCCTCCTCTATAGCTTTGAAAATCAAAAGTCCACAGGAACACTGAAAATCAACAGTAGAAAACAATGAAGCCAGGAGTCATTGGAGAGGAAAAATGGGAGGTTGTGATGGTTTGTATCTACTTGACTCAGGGAGCAGCACTATTTGGGGGTGTGGCCATGTTGGAGTAGGTGTGGCCCTGTTGGAGTAGGTGTGTCACTGTGGGTGTGGGCTTTAAGGTCCTCATCCTAGCTGCCTGGAAGCCAGTATTCTGCTAGCAGCCTTCAGATGAAGATGTAGAACTCTCAGCTCCTCCTGTACCATGCCTACCTGGATGTTGCCATGTTCCCGCCTTGATGATACTGGACTGAACCTCTGAACCTATAAGCCAGCCCTGATTAAATGTTGTCTTTGTAAGACTTGCCTTGGTCATGGTGTCTGTTCACAGCAGTAAAACCCTAACTAAGACAGAAGTCTTACAATAATCATTTCAGAGAAATAGTTATTATTTGGCTTGTCTGGTGATTTCCTGGAATATCCTATTCACAAAACTTGTATTTATTTGACATGATTGGGAGCTATCCCAGTGTGAATGGCTTCTTCCTTGGAGCATTTAGCTCTCCAGTTTTCAAACAAACAAAACAAATACATGAAGAAATCTGAAGGAAGTATGGCCTATACACAGAATAAAAGCAACTAACAGAAACTACTCTTGTAGAAGCTCAAATGTTGAACTTCCTGGAAAAATACTACAAACTAATTATAACTATATTGCAAAACTAAAGGAAATTAGATCTAAAGAGCTAGAGGGAAGTACAGGAACAATGTCTCAGCAGAGACTATCAATAAAGATATAGAAATTATAAAAATGATCTGAATAGATTTGGGGTCAAAGGGCATAAAATGAAAGATTCACTAAAAGGCAAAATTGAACAATTGAACAAGTAGAAGAATGAGTCAATGACTTTCCAGACAAGCCAACTGAGTTTAGCCAGTCAGAGGAACATAGAAACATGAAGAAAAATAAACAATACCTCAGAGACATGCTGAAATTATCACATACACTAACATATGCATAATGGGATTCCTGGATGAAAAGAAGAAAAATATTTGAAGAGATAATGACCAATGTACTCAACAAATTCCAAGTAGCATAAACTCAGAGATACATGGTATGTCTGACAAATTCATCTGGAATGACTTTATTTGGATGGTGGTATGAGACTAGGAGGGAAGAGGCTAGTGATAGCAAGGTGAAGAACAACATAAAGGTAGGACAAGGTAATATATGTAGTTATTTATCACTCAAAAATCAAGACTATGATATTCAACATGTGAAAACACCTGAAAATTAATTTCAGGAAAATTATACAAAGCATATACAGTAAAAAGGCACTATCATTTCAAGAACATACAGAATAGTGATAAAATATTAGGCAACTGCTGGATATTGATCATAACATTTGTAGATGACATAACTGAACTACCTGTGTTAATTTATAATTATTTTCCTTTATTGATTATTTGCTATGATTATTTGATATTTTTATTTGCATATACATGTGGATATGTTCATGTTTGCATGTATGTAAGGGGTGTCTTAGTTACTTACTATTGCTGTAAAGAGACACTGTAGCCAAAGCCACTAATAAAAGAAAGCATTTAATTGAGGGCTTGATTACAGTTTCAGAGGTTGAATTCATGACCATTATGTTAGGGAGCAAGGTGGTAGGCATGCAGGCATAGTTCAGGGACAGTAGCTTAGAGTTTACATCTTATCTGAAAGTTGGAGACAGAAAGAAAGATTGAAATGGCATGAGCTTTTGAAACTTCAGCGTCTCCTTGGTGACCCACCTCCTAATTCATAACAAACAGTTCCACCAACTGAGGATAAAGCATTCAACATATGAGCCTATGGGAGCCATTCTCATTCAAACCACTACATTCCACTCCCTAGCCACCATAGGCTTGTAGCCACCATCATAATCCAAAATGCATTTAATCCAATTTCAAAAAAGTACCCATATAGGGTTTCAGTCTCATAACAGTCCAAACTCTCTTCTGATACTTAAGGTAATCTCTAAATTGTAACCTACTGTAGAATCAAAAAGCAAATTACATAGTTTCAACATACAATGACATAGAATTTGCATTGCCATTCTAAAAAGGAGGAAAGGGGACCTGCAAAAAACCAAACCATCAAAAAACAAACAAACAAACAAACAAAACCACTAGACCAAAGAAAGATCAAAACACAGCAAGATAAACTCCAAATCCTATAGCTCTGTGTCCAAAGTTAAAGGGCTTAGATGGCTTTTCAGATCTCCCACTTCTGCCAGTTCTGAATGTTGCAACACACTTCTCTCTCTTGAGCTGGATCCACTCCCTGTTTGCAGATTTCCTCAGCAGATATCCCACTGCTCTGACATCTCGAACATCTTGGGGTCTCCTATACAATCCAGGCTTCACTTACACAGCTTCATGCAATGGCCTCTTTGAGCCTCCATGCAGGGACTCCCCTGTCACATGACTGGCCTCAGAAGCATTTTTTAACTGCAGAAGAGATTCCACTACCCCTGTACTCTTGTATGCAGAGGGGATTTTACTGTCCATTTACTCTTGTATGCTTCATGACTCTAAAGTCAGAACCACACAGCCATTGCTGCCGGATTGGGATGGAGCCTAGCCCCCTCCTCGAATTACAGTTGTATATGTTTTCCTTTAATGTTTTAGAGGAATAGATAATTCCTAAGGCCTTTTCTACATGGTACAGTATTAACTGGGTGCGCTTTTGCCCTGAGGGCATAACTCCCTTTATTCTATTTCTCTTCAGGCCTCTCCTCATCTCTTTCAGCACAAGACTTGGCTCCAACATTATATTCCCTGGCGTTCTTTTTCTTCTCATATTGTGCATTTTCTATTTATTTCTACCCTGCTTTTTCTTTTTAACTGGAGATCTACAAAAGAGTGATCACTAATAATCATGAAACACAGTCAATAGTAGGCTGCTTTGACATCACCTCTGCTGATGAAATTAGTCAAAAACTTTTCAAAACTTTTAGCCTCCAACAGATTTTTTCTGACAAGGGCAGAACTTAACCACATTATTTGCCAAAATAGCACAAGAATGGCCTCTGGCTCAATTGCTAATACTATTCCTTTCTGAAACCTCTTAAGCCAGGCCTCCACAGTCCACACTGTTTTAAAGTATCAGTGTATTCCAAGATCCTATAAGGTTGTTAAGCTCTACTTTTAGCATTCAATCACTTTTCTAGCCCTAAGTCTCAAAGTTTTCCACATTTAAAAAATAAATGCATGGTCAGGCCTGCCACAGAAATACAACACTTCCTAGTACTGATGTCTGTGTTAGTTACTTTTCTATCACTGTGAAGAGACACTATGACCAAAGAAAGCATTTAACTGGGTGCTTACTTACAATTTCAGAGTATGAATTCATGGCCACCCTGGTAGGAAGCATGGCAGCAGGCAGGCAAGCATGGTGCTGAAATCTTCCATCCTATCCACAAATTGGAAGCAGGGAGGGGGAGGGAGAGGGAGGAAGGGAGAGAGACTGAGATGGCATGGACTTCTGAAATATCAAAGCCCACTCTCAGTGACACACCTCCTCCAAAAGGCCACACTTCCTCTAGAAAGGCCACACCTCCTAATCCTTACCAAACAGTCTCACCAAACTGGGGACTAAACATTCAAATCTACGATCCTAAAGGTGCTATTCTTGTTCAAACCATCACACAGGGCATGTGTGCATGTGTGTGCATTTGGAGGCCAGTACCCATTGTTTATACCAGTACCACAGTAAAGTATAAAAGAATGAATTCCATTTATTATCTATAATGCCAAAATTGAAACGCTTAATCGCCACTTAGTCAAGAGAAATTAGGAGTGGAAAGAAATTGTTATACAAATGAAAGGCACTGAGTTGAAGCCCAAATTCAAAAGATCAAACATACCTGAATGTTCACCAAATGTCTGCACCTCTTCCTCTCATGCACATGGCTTTCTCCTTAGATTCTTCCACATTGAAAGCTGTAGTGGCTGAATTTGTTAAAATATCTTCTTACATATAAGATAATTGAGAAAAAACCCAGACAACAATCACTGAAACTATCCCCTCACCAATTCTCTTAGCTCAACTTATTTAAGTGAAAGAATTCAATCCATCTGCATTCAGAGAGCTTAAAAGCAATCCCCAGTAGATTTATATCTCAAAGCTGACCACAGCCCCTTCTGCCCATTCCAAAGTAGTAGCTAAGGCCTATGAAGTCTGGGAATTACCAGAAAATTAAGAACAAGATAAGAAGCACTATGATAGTTTTTGTCACCTGGACATGAACCAGGGAACCTCGATTGAGAATTGACTTCATTACATTGACCTGTGGGTATTTCTGTGAGGTATTTTCTTGACCAATGATGTAGAAGTGGGGCCTAGCCTATAGTAGGCTGTGCCACCTGTGGCAGGTTGTTCTAGGCTGTTTAAGAAAGCAAGCTGAGCAAGCCACAGGAAACAAGCCAGTAAGCAACATTCTATCATGGTCTCTGCTTCAGTTCCTGCCTCTAGGTTCCTGCTTGAGTTCTAGCCCTGACTTCCCTCAATGATGAACTGGACATGGGAGTGTAAAACAGCTTTCCTCCCAAGTTGCTTTTGGTTAGTATTTTATCACAGCGATGAAAAACATACTAGAGAAAACATCCACATGTGTGTTGTTAGCAGGTGTCTTAGTCAGGGTTTCTATTCCTGCACAAACATCATGACCAAGATGCAAGTTGGGGAGGAAAGGGTTTATTGAGCTTACACTTCCATGCTGCTGTTCATCACAAAAGGAAGTCAGGACTGGAACTCAAGCAGGTCAAGGAGCAGGAGCTGATGCAGAGGCCATGGAGGGATGCTGCTTACTGGCTTGCTTGCTTCTCATGGCTTGCTCAGCCTGCTTTCTTATAGAACCCAAGACTACCAGCCCACAGATGGTACCACCCACAAGGGACCCTCCCCCCTTGATCACTAATTGAGAAAATGCCTTACCGCTGGATCTCATGGAGGCATCTTCTCAACTGAAACTCCTTTCTCTGTGATAACTTCAGCTTGTGCCAAGTTGACACACAAAACTAGGCAGTACAGCAGGTGATCCTATATCCTCCTGTATATGTGATATACCTGAAATCCCACATGAACCTAATACTTCAAGTAAATATCAAGTCCACTTTCGCACACAATTATTTCTTTGGAGCACAGTTCTATTCTTCAAATTATTTGAGGGCTATTCTTAGATGGATAAACTTCTAAAAATGGGTATTTAAGAAAAATATGCACATATATAAACACATAGTGCAGGTACTGGGGAGAAAGTGGAGAACAAACTAATTTTGTAAGAACGGGCTCAGGCCAGAATTTCTCAGTCTTGGGTTGGATTCGTTTTTGTTGTAAGTGTAAGGTAGGGATGGATTGTAGGTTTAGAAGCATCTTTAATCTTTGCCCATTAGATGTAAGTAGCAACCAAGTTCTTAGTCAAGTCTCTAGACATTGCCAGATGTCCAAAATAGCAAACTTACCCACATTGTGAATGTATGTATGTCTTGGGCCAAAATGATTTCCGTAGTCTGTCTACAATAAGCATATTAGAAAAACATATGCAGGACTAACTAGTCCTTTGACAATCAGGGTTTTTATGATTTAGTAGACATTTTCAGCAAGAGCAAAGAATCCTAACTATCTAGTAATGATTCTTCTTTGGGATGGCTTAATCAAGGATTGTCTTGGTATCTTTTTTTTTCATCATAACGTCCCATGGCACACTGAAGCACTGAGTGACCCAGCCAGGGACACCCACGTGTGATTTCCATTCAGCCTTCCAAATTTGCTCTCTCTCAGCAACTTCTCATAGTTGCCAAGCAATTCTTATATATGATGGAAAAAAAAATAACCAGAGGGCACTAGGCTGAGGAACTGATGGTGAGTTAAATGTAGTGAAACTTATTTATCGATAAACGTTATTGTCCCTACCTTTAGTTAGCTGCATGGCCTTGAGCTAGAATGGAATAATCACTCACTGATTACCTACTGAGGGTGGTCTCATGGGTCCCAAGAGACGATGAGTGTAAAAGTGCTCAAAAACTAGAAATCTCAGCAAAATTATATAGAGCTTATTATACCCACTAATGTTTAGGCCTGCCATGCAGAGAAAGAACTGCTCTGTGAGGATCAGAATGGCATATGTGAATTTGCACAGTTAAAGCAGAAAGGTAGCTAAGAAAGAAATGGGATATGAAAGCAACCTGTTGGGCTTTGGAAATGCAAACCAGTGACACGGAAGGAAGCCAAGTGCTGACATCAGAATAAAAACGTTTCTTTTTGTTTGAGCACAGAAGTGGCAAAGGACAAATGAGCACAGGAACCATAATTACAAATAAAATATTATGTGTCCTAAAATATCCAAGTTTTATAAATTTTAATGATAGTTCCAATCTACACACCTTGAAACAAATATTCTCAAAATATTACTAAAGATGTTTTCAGCAAATTTAGTTG
This sequence comes from Rhynchomys soricoides, assembly GCA_019843965.1. Lineage (NCBI taxonomy): Eukaryota > Metazoa > Chordata > Mammalia > Rodentia > Muridae > Rhynchomys > Rhynchomys soricoides. The sequence goes on along the minus strand of JADRCH010007516.1, from coordinate 1,878,746 downwards.
AGTAAAGTTGTACCAGAATCACAATATACATACCAGAAAGACTATTTTCAGATGTGTAGTAAAGACATTATTTTATTTTGTGTATTTCATTATTTCCTAAATTTATCTAAACACAGAGCTTTGTTTATTTTAAAACTAAGGTATGGTGGATGCACACTTTCAATCCCACTGAGGCAGAAAAATGCAACTTAAAAGTTGTCCTAGACCACTTGGCCAGTTTTAGGCCACAAGGCTGAGTTGCAAATAGAAGATTCTGTTTATTAGAAAAAGGGAAATAAAACTCAGATTAAGAGATGTAAAATTCTCCTCAGAGAATTTTAGGATCACAAAGGATAATAAAGAATGTGGGTCTTTAAAATGTCTGCTAAGTATGTATGTGGTTGAATGATAAATTCATCTTCCAAGAGCACATCTCATTTTTTCCGCTGAAATGGTACACGTAGTTCTGAGATTTGAAAAGATATGAACAAGATCCAATAAAGCCTATGAAAGTGATAAAATTTGATTAAAGTAATGAATGACATGATTGGCGCTGTACAGAGCTTCTGTGCATTGAAGTATACAGTGTGCATATTTCAGAAATAAGAAACAAGAAGCAGTAAGTACTGTTTGGTGATGACCATAACTAAGTACACAGTGCTTTTCAGCCTGCTTTAATTGTCTTCCTTCTAGGTCAGCAGTTCTCAATCTGTGTGTTGCAACACCTTTGGGGGTCACACAAAAAAAGTAAATTACAGTTATGAAGTAGCAATGAAATAATTTTATGGTTGGGGGTCACAACATGAGGAACTTAAAGGATCGCACCATTAGGAAGGTTGAGAAACACTGTTCTAGGTCCTTCCTACCCAATACCCACTTCCCTTCATCCTAAGCAGGTTCCTAGTTCCTCTTGGAAGCTCACCATTGTCATCTATATTCTCATTCTTCTCCTAACTTGGGTGCATATCCAGTGACTTCAATCATGTTCTGGTATTTATGTCTTTCTACTCCAGCTAGAGAAGTATGTATCACATGTGGGGAAGTTATACCAGAATGTGCACAGGAGGGTTTTCATGGAATGTATTAAAGCCAAATGACCATCTACCATTATTAAGTATGTATAATTTAATTTTTATATAACCAAGCACATACTAGAAAAAAAAAAAAACAAAAAGAAAACAAGAGCCAGAAAAGACCAAGAAAAAAAATGCCAAAGCTCTGGTTTAGATAAGCTGACAATTGACAACTGACTTGAAAATTATTAGGGGATTTTGGTACAGGCACTCTAAAGACAAAAATTTAAAATTTAAAGAGGAAAAATTTAAAATTTAAAGAGGAAACTCAAATTTAAGCCATGTAATTGTACTTTAAAATGCATTATTTGAATTATGTATTTGTTTTCAAACACATTCTTATTCCTTATGTTAAAAACATGTTCTATTCCTTTTCCAAAAGTTCCCAACAGACCCTGTGTCCACGAGGGTAAATCCATTGCACACAGTCACACTCAAGCATTTCAAATGTCAGAAACGAAATCTCCAGCTCTCTCAAGCCATATAGCAGAGAGTTAGTGGTTGAACACTGAATGAGCACATTGGAAGCCACAAGATACATTAAAAGTGTACATACTTATCACTTAGAGCTTGGACTCTGCTTACCCAAGCAGAGAGTGGCACAGAAGAGATGGGAATGAGCAGAACGCTAGCACGATGCCACATGGCGACTATATTCATCGGTAGAGCTGCTGTTGCTGCTGCTGCTACGAAGAAAATGTGGGGAGGAAAAAAAATCTCTTTCTCAAAACAGACCTACAGTGGGTGTGTAGCTTCAATCGCATAGTCTCATTTCACTTCAGTGCTGTTACAAAGGGAAGGATGCAGGAAAGGAGAGAGAGGAGGAGGTGAGAGAAAAAACACAGCCATCTTCCTAATTTCAGAATCTTCTCAGTATGCATTTTTAATTCATTGAAAGGTTGTTTTTTTTTTTTGTCTTTCCAGGCCCCCTTCCTTAAAACTCTGCTCACTCACTTCTGTGTGAACACACACACACACACACACACACACACACACACACAGCAATACCTGTGATAGGAATCAAATCAGGTAGAGTAGTTCTGCCTCAATACTTGCCTTTGTAACCATGCATGTAAACAATATTCAGGAGGTTTTATAGCTTTGAGAATGGTTCAACAATAATGGTTACCATTCCACTTTTACTCAGGAAAAGCTCAAAGGAAACTAAAAGGCTTAATAGGCACAAATACTGTGCTTCTGTTACAATCAATAAATAATGCCAAAGTGAAAGAATAGCAGTACATGGCAACACACTGAATGATGCTGCTTCTGGTAATCCTCCAGTGAAAGCCTTTGTGAAGTTTTATGCTGCTAATCACATTAAATTGACCTCTGAGGGCCAGGACAAAATGTTCTCTTATTATCCTTGAATTTGTTTGTTTTGCTATTTAATGGCTTTCATTTTTAAGTTTAACTTAAATTAAGGAATGGTGAAAAAAAATAACTCTAAGCAACTCAAGGTTTGCTTTGATGAATCCATCCAGGAAAGAATATGAGATTTGGACACAGATGCTTAGGCCTCTAGCCAAAAAGAAATTGCTGCCGTGGAGCATGAGACTGGGGAGGCTAGGCCTTAAGTTTTAAATTAATCAAGCAGCGTTCTCTAGACATTTGATTCAATCTATTCTACTTTTCAAAAAAAAAAAAAAATGGCTACTATTGCCCTCATCTCTTCACAGCTTGAGCCAGTGTGATGTAATAAAGAACACAGTATAGAAAAGTATGTTTGTGAGAGTTGTCTCCAATCTAGTCTACTACAAAATATTTCCACTGGGTCAGCAACACTTCAATTTTCAAGGAGACATCTTGAAGGAAGTCTCACCACGTATGGTTTTTTTTTTTCCTCTCAGAAATTCTACAAAGCAAAAATTAGTTGACTTGGCCACAAGCCATAAATACTAATTAGGCCTGTAAGATTGTTTAATGTTTAAGCCTAAATATCAGTGGGCAGTCTTACAGACTAAAAGAGGGTTTCTCAATTCAAAGCCTGAATGCACACGGACAAAAGCGAAACACCAGCCAGCCATAAAGGAATCACTTTCTTTTTAACCTGGGCACCAGAAGAAAATCTGATTAGGAAAGAAAAAAAAATAATATAGGGCTTCCAGGACTTGGCAGGACTCAAAGGAGTTGCCTGAAGATTTTACACAGGGCTCAGAAGATATCCATTTTTTCCTTCTGAGTACACTGGCTACTTTGCACGGTTTTTTCACATTTTCCTCTCAGCTTGGAAAGCAGAAGACACAGGTATCTTCATCCCTCGGCCCTAATATAGTCTTAGAAGCTTTGTCCTCATGTCAGGAGCTTTCTATTGAGTTATAGATACATAGATACAAACTGCATAAGCAGGGTTGAAGTGTTGCCTCCAATTCAACCTCTCCACCAAAGCTCAGATCCACAGAACAATGAACAACTTTGCATTCATTTTCCAATATCAGCCCCCTCATTTGAATGACACTATTTTAATGACAATAAATGTTGCATGGGCACCATGAAGAGAGAAACATCTCCCTGCATTAATACCCCATCTGCCCGCCATCTCCCTAAGATCCTGAGGCATGTTTCAAAGCAAGCATAGGAGAATTTACACCGAATTAAAACCACGGGGGCAAGGAATTATCAAAGACTGAATTTCGTTCCTTACAATTAGAGTATTTTTGAGCTGTCAGTCAGTCCATAATATTAGCAAAGGAGGAAAGAGAAACAAAGAGGAGAGAATATTTATGTATAGGAGTGAGGGTGGGCAAGGAGGGAGAGACAGACAGGTCTTTCAAAAAATAAATAAATAAAGATGCTGACTTAGAATTTAACTACCAGAAATGGACTGATTGTTTTTTAACCCTTTCAATTTTTGCTTTCCCCCTATACACCTTTAAGCAATGACTGCTCCTCTGATATGCTTTGTTAGATGTGGCGATGAACAGTTGAAGAGTGAAGACAGAAGACTCTGAATAATCCAAGAAGCAGAAAATTTCTGGTAATAGAAAAAGTGAAAGCGTTTTATTTCACCAGTACAGAAGATAAAGTGGATATAGTGCTTAGGCCTCTTGGTGTAAAGCAAACAGAAGACGAAAAAGCCAGGCATTTTGTTTTTTTTACCCTCATGTGTCTATAGACATAAAAGATACATCTGGGGCTGGAGAGATGGCTCAGTGGTTAAGAGCACTGACTGCTCCTCCAGAGGTCCTGAGTTCAAATCCCAACAACCACATGGTGGCTTACAACCAATCTGTAATGGGATCTGATGCCCTCTTCTGGTGTGTCTGAAGACAGCTACAGTGTACTCACATACATAAAATAAAGAAACCTTAAAAAAAGATACATCTGATTAGAGAAGTAAGACTTGTGTATACTACCATATGTCTGGCTGTAAAGTCACAGCTAGGCAAGCCAAGTCAATAAAATTATTAAAATTAAAACTACTATACTTAATTTCATCCATTCAACACATTTGAGGCAAAATGATGAGGTCAGAGAAAGAATAGGAAGATATTTCTTCCAAGAGAAAGATATGAAAACTGGATTCAGACAAGTTGGAAGAATTTTTAACTACTCAGCGTGTCTACACAAAATCTGATAGCATCTACGAGTAGTGTGGAAGCTTTTCCTCAGAGTCTCATCTTGGGCTCATTGGACATTTTGTAAAGATTCTAGTCTCCTCTATTTATGTAAAGCTGCCTAAACACAAGATCATCCAGACCCATTTGAATTTATACTCACAGTCGACCTGGCTGTGCCATTAACTTCCTTATTTTGGGGAAAATCACATTAACCATATTTCTAAAACCTAATAATTTGGGGATATAACATTTATGTTGCAAAGGACCTAGTTTTCTCCAGTAAAAAGGTCCATATTGGCAAACAAAGAGTGTTCACAGGTTTTGATAATTAAAAACCTGTCTCATTTTCCCTTCCTCTCTAGGAGACTCAATTACATCATCACAATTCCCACATTCTCTGTTTTAGAGACCCATAACACATTAAAGCTAAGACGTAATATAAATTAGTTGCGCCAAATTTTCAACAAGCTCCACTTTCCAAGCAGGGAGTGTCCATGTTCACCTGCTTCTTCCCACCATTTGTCACCGAAGTTGAATAGTCTAGCTCTTTCCCCCTACTCCTTACATGGATTGGAAATTCAGTCCTTCCCATTTGCTACTTTCTCAATCCTATTCTGGCCAGTAGGTGGCACCACAGATAGATGGCTATTTCTTTTCAGCACAAGACACCTTAAATGCCTCAGGTTCTTTGGGTATGGCAATCTTTTATCCCGAGGAGCTGTGATTTGAAATATTTTGTATACATCACAATTTATACTTTGTCCAATTTGATATTAAGATTGATGGAGTGGCAAGGTAGTAAAGGAGAAAAGTTTTCTCTATATTTTTTGTTCTTCCCAGATCGCTAGAGCACATATAAAGGAAATGTGACAAGACAGTTACAAATTTCTTACCCTGTGTGTGAATGAATACAGACAGCCCAGAAATAAAAGTTTACCCCATTTACCAAATCTCTCAGTGCAGTCTCCGAATCTTCTAAAATAGAACAGTAGGGATGGGGCACTGGGGTGTGGATGTATGACAGGATATTACAATAAAAATTATTTGGGGATTATACACTGTTTGGGATTAGCGACACCTCAGCACCTTTCCATTAGTATTTGATAAGTAGTTTTTAAAAAGACAGAGCTAGCTGCTTAATATCTGCAGCAGGCAAGGACAATTAGAAAACATTAATTTTTGTTCTGTTCACACTTCTATTCCCAAAGCTAGCCACACACATTCTATGTTCTGGCCTCAGCAATCAATCATTAGCTACCATCATACAAAAAACTGAGGTTTTATTTTAATGCTTGCATTTCAGACTTACTTTCTCACATATGTTATATCTCATGTGATATTCAACCCATAAACATTTCCTATTAAAACTGAAGGCCTACACAGCTGAAGTTTAAACAAAATGTAAAGGTTCATAGAGTAGATTAGGAGAGCCCAGTCCTGTATAACTCATATGGCAACTTTGGATAAAGCGCTGTCTCTGGGCTTTAGTTTTCCGTGACCTACCCTATTCACTTCATGAAGTGAGGAAAGTAAAGAGATTTTGAAAGTAGCTTTGAAAAATATTAAACTCTTCTTCACAAAATAAGAACATATTTTCCCTCAAATTCCTAAGGTGGTTGGCAAAAGGTCACTTATTTATTCACTGACATACAGAGCCTAGATACTAGGTACCATCACACAACAGTTTCTAGGAAAAGAAATGTCTTTGATTTCTTCAATTTTATGATTATGTGTAGGATGGAAGTAGTAAGTCAAGTCAATACGAGATGAGTTGTTTTTAGAAGTGAGCAACTAGGATGGTAAGAGGTCAATAAATCTATCAGAGGAGGAATGCTGATGGAATGGGTGGAAATGTTTACTCTGGACAGAACTGGGGAAGGTATAATGACAGATGTTTTCAGAAATCTGGTGGCTTATCAAATGCAAGAGATGTGTCCTTTTTGAAAATATGGAAGAAGGTAGTAGGCCAAAAATCAAGCTCAAAGGAAAAAAGTTAACTTGTATACCAAAAAACATAGCTCAGAGGAACATGGGAGCCAACTAAAAATGTTCCTGAAGACCAAAGTTGGAATGATTTGAGATACAAGGTAAATAAAGTAGTATTGGACCATAACAAAAAATTGAAATAAATACACATGAGCTACTATTGATATAAACAATGATTGAACAAATAAGTAGGAAAATGAGAACAGACACATTTCCACTGCACAAGAATTCCAACTAATTCATGTAAACATTCTATACTGGAGGTAGCATAAATCTCTCCCTCTTTGAAGTGTAGACTATCAAAATGTATTCTTTTCGGAAAGTACGTTATGAAAATGGGGAAGGAGTGGTTTTACTCAGGAGAGCAAGGTACTGTGACCAGCAGTACCTTAGCCAGGTGTTCACAGTCAATATCAAGTGTTATGTTGATAGCATGTTTCATTAAATGCTACCCCTGTACTTCATGAAAATATGTGATCCCAGTCTAATCATGAAAAAGGCACCAGGAAAAATCCCAAGATAAGTATATTATTCTACAGAGTACCTGAACAGCAATATTGAAAATTGTAAAGGTCATCTAAAACAAAGGCAGTCTGAGAAATTGTCACATACAAAAAGAGTCTAAGGAAATGTGATGACTGAATGTAATATGGTATACTGAATGGGATCCTGGTATAAATATGAAGAAAATAAGGCATTACTTAATTATATAATTATTGGTTTATTGTTTGTACAAAATGTACCACGTGAGCTCATGAATGTGTGTGTATTTATGTATAATGCCTATGTTTAAGGAATATATGCAATATTTGTCTTTCTGTCTGACACATTTCACTTAGTAAAATGATACCTAGAGTTCCATCCATTTTCCTGAAAAATGACATTGCTCATTCTTCACCAAAAGCTCGATAAAATTCCATTGTGTATATATTCTACATTGTATTTACCCATTCATCTGTTGATGGACATATAGACTAGTTTCATATCTTGGCTATTATGAGTATTACAGCAATGAAAATGGATGAGCAAGAATCTCCATGGTATGCTGACTCAAAATTCTTAGGGCATACATTCAATAGTGGTATAGCTGCATTAGACAGCAGTTACACATATTTTTAAAGAGTATTTTGTGATGGTTTGAATGAGAAAGTCCTCCATAGGCTCAAGTATTTGAATACTTGGCATCCAGTTGGTGGCACTGTTTAGGGAAGTGAAGGAGGTATAGACTTGCTGGAGGAAGTGTATAGCCTCACACTATTTCCAGTGCTTGCTTTCTGTTTCATGCTTCTGGTTCAAGATGTAAGCTTACTGTTACTGCTGCTTGCTGTCATGCTTTCCCATCATGATGGTTATCCCTCTGGAACCGTGAACCCAAATAAACTCTTCCTTCTCTAAGTTGCCTTGGTCAAAAGTAACTAATACATCTCCATATAAATTGTCATAATGGCTACATCCATTTATATTCCCATCAGCAGTATAGAAAGGTTCTTCTTTCTCCACACTCTCACCAGTATCTGTTATTTGTTTTCTTGTGACAGCTATTTTGACTGTAGATAGAATCTCAGTGTAGTTTTCATTGATGGATAAAGATAATAAAATTTTCAAATATGTATTATCCCTTGTGTTTCTTTTAAGAAATGTGTGTAGCTTGGTCTTCATGTGGGACTCCTAACAGCTGGAGCAGGGACTGTCTCTGACTCTGTTGCCTGCCTTTGGGACCCTTTACCCCTACTGGGCTGCCTCCTTTAGCCTTACTAGGAGAAGATGTGCTTAATCTTGCTGTAACTTGATATGCCAAGGCTGGTTGATATTCATGGGAGGCCTCCTCTTTTCTGAAGAGAAAAGGAGTGGGGAGAGAAGAACTGAGAGGAGGGGAAGGGGAAACTGCAGTCATAATGTAAAGTTAATTAAGTAATTAATTAGTCAATTAATTAAAAAGTCTGTTCAATTCATAGCTCACTTATCAGTTGATGTGGGTTTTGGCACCTATTTTTTAAATTCCTTATATATATTCTAGATATTAATCCCCTCTCTGACATTGTCTTAGCTATAGCTTCTACTGCTGTGATAAATTCCAAAACTAAAAACAACTTGGAGAGGAAAAGGTTTATTTGGCTTAAACTTCCATATCACAGTCTATCATCAAAGGAAGTCAAGGCAGAAATCTAAAGGCAGGAACACAGAGGTAGGAACTGAAGCAGAGGCTATGAAAGAACATTGCTTACTGGTTTGCTGCTCATGGCTTGCTCAGCCTGCTAACTGGTAAACCCCACAAACCAACGGCCCTGGAGAGTACCAAGCACAATGGGGTGGGTCTTCCCACATCAGTAATTTTTTAAATGCACTATAGAATTAACTACAGGCTATCTGATGGAAGCATTTTCGCAATTGAGTTTAGTTTGTGTCAAGTTGATTACAAAAAAGGGACAGATGTATAGTCAGCAAAGAATTTTCTCTTTTTGCGGGCTGTCTCTTCACTCAGCTGTTTATTTCCTTTGCTTTTAATGAAGTTTTTACCTATGCCGTATCTTCAAGTGCTTTACCTATATTTGCCTCTAGAAGTTTCAGCGTTTCATTCTTTTATTAAGGTCTTTTATCCATTTTCAATTGGTTATTGTGCAGGATAAGAGATATGTATTTAGCCCCATTCTTTCACATGCAAATGTTTTCTCAGCATCATTTGTTGAAGAGGCTCTCCTTTTTTCTAAGGTATATTTTTAACACCTTTGTCAAAAAGTAGGTGGCTGTAGCTATGTGGTTTTAGAAATAGGTATATTTAAACAAAAAAAAAACTTTTTAAATAGAGAATTTGATTCTGTATAAAGGAATCTGTTAATTTTTATTTAAAACCACAATGTGGATGAAAATGTGTGAGAGAATAACTAAAAATAAATAATAAATTATATTAAAAAATAAAAGCATAATGTTCCTAATCCTGGAATTCTCACTGATTCACAATAGTAAATGAATACCATCTCCTTTCAAACACAAACCATTATTGGACAAATTTGGGGTCAAAATGTAGCTATCAACTAGCATGACTCTAACACCTTTCCAGCCCTGCCTAAAAGCTGGAGATGAGAACTGAAAAATTAAAATTGGCAAGGCTTCATAATAACTACTGGGAGTTGACATTTGGCCAAAATAAGGACAGCAAGGCAGCAAGGGCAAAGCAGCACCAAATTAAATCGATTAAAGTAGAACCATGGGTGAGTTTTAGTGGGCTAAGATGCAGCTTTACAAGACCCAAGACCTGAAATGAGAACTGGCAAGATGGCTTATTGGGTAAAGGTGCTTGTTGCCAAGCGGAGTTCCATACCCTCATATGGTAGAAAGAGAGAACTAACTCCCGAAAGTTGTCCTCTGGTCTCAACATACTCTTGGCACATATGTGCCCTCACATAGATATAACATAAGATAGATAGGTAGACAGATGGACAGACAGAAATGTAAGAATTAAGAGACAAAAGACAGTGACATTTTCATTTTTACTACTTTTTTTTAAAATTATGTGTATATGTGTATGTCTGAGTGTGGGATTGTGTACATGGAGGCAAAAAGAGTGCATCAAATCCCCTAAAATTGGAGTTACAGGCAGACGTGAGCCACCTGAAATGAGTGCTGGGAACCAAACCCAGATTTCTACAGTCTTAACCACTGAGCTATTCTCTGTAGCCCCATTTATTTTATTTTTCATATCAGCATCATACCTTTTTGCTGTGTGATGCTCAACTTTCTCAGTCTCTCCATGCTTTGTTGTCTCAAAATGTTGAACTGCCTAAAACAAAAATCTATCACCAGGTGTGAGTAGAGGGCTCAGTAAGGACTGGATTTCCTAGAACTTATGTAAAAGTCATGTGGGTATGATTATACCTGCCTGTGTATAATCCTGGCAGGTGAGAGCATGGTGGCTTTTCTGTAATGTCAGTACACAGAAGGTGGAACAAAGAAGGAACAGATAATCCCTGGAGTTAACAGATGACCCAAACTAGCCTAAATAGTGAGCTCTGAATTCAGCAAGACCTCAATATATAAGGTCAAACATGATTGAGGAAGGCATCTGATGCAAACTTTGGGCTTCCATATGCATGCATGTGCACATGTACAACTACATACATGTGAACATGCATGCACACATGCATGCACATAGCACACACACACACACACACACAAAACAAGAAAATAAACTACCATTCTCCGTTCTTCCAGTAATTCCTGACAAATGAATGCACTTTGCATGTTTTACAATTAAATGATAAAAACAAAATTGTAAACAATTTTAATTGTGTGTATATGTATGCCTACAAGTTGTCTAGACATGTACCTCTCCTCTCTTAGTAAGTGATACAGATATTTTAATGATTTTCGTCCTGTTTATTCTCCAGCCTTGGAGAAATTAATCATCCCAGCCCACTTAATGGACCAGAATAAATAAATCACTACTATTTATTCCTCAAGGTAAGCTTCCATGGAACCAGCAGCTCTAGAAGTAACTCCCTTTGTGCTCCAAGACGTGCTTATTTTAGAGGTGAAAGGATCTATTTCCATGTCATTGGTCAAACCTCAAGCACTCCAGAGGGCTCTCTAATTGTCCTGAATGAATTTTTCAAGAATTTGATGTCAGTTTTTAAGGAACCAGATCTGAGGGCTAGAGTGATGGCTCAGTGAATTACGCATGCTTGTTACTCTTCTTTTGGAAATTAAAATAGAATTAGCTAATTCCCCCTTCTCTTTCCTCTCTCCAATCCTCATCTCTACCTCCTTGCTTCCTTTCAAATTCTTTCCCTTTTTTATACAACCTTCTGGGTCCATTTAGTGATGTTTGTATGTATACCGTTTCAGGGCTAACTACTTGGTATTTGGTAACCAACTAGACAGCTCATCTGTGGGGATGACTAAGTCTCCCTCTCTTGGTAGTCCTTAGTTATTATCTATAGTTCTTTGTATATGGATGGGGACCCATGATATTGGCCCCTTCCATCACAGAATGTCTATTGGTATTGTCTTTGTTCAGATCTTGTTTAGGCAGCAGTATTGCTGATGTATCATGAGCGAACCTTCCCTGTCATTTATAGGAGACATAATCTCACGCAGATTCCCTAGTCCTCTAGCTCTCACAATCTTTCTGCTCCTTTCATTACCAATGTTTCCTGAGCCTTAGGTATAGGAGTTGTGTTGTAGATGTATTTGCTGGAATTGGACACCCAGAGATCAGTTGTTAACTGCTTTTTGACTGAATGTGGTTTTCTTTCTTTTTTAAAAAAATAACAAATGTTTCCATTTAATACATGACATAAGCAGTAATATATTCACACATGAAAGTTCTCAAAACAGTATTTTAAATGAATTCACACACACACACACACACACACACACACACACCACCACATGTTTGCAAATGATATAATGTCTGGCATTTCTTGTAAGCAACCCTTTCTGAAGTGGGACAAGGAGGATACAGAGACATCCTCATATCCTATAAAACCACAACATAACATCATAAGCTAGGTGATTAACATTGACTTAAGTGAACAATAGTGTTCAGATTCTTCAAATATGCATGTACTCATGTTTGCATGTACTTAGCTCTATGTAATATTATCACGTGTATATATACTGAATGTGGTTTTCTATAATGGTCTCTGTCCATTGCAGGAGAGAAATTTCTTTGATGAAGGGTGAAAACTGGACTTATCTGTGGGATAAGTGTTTAGAATGTAGTTAGGAGTTATTCTGGTTTAGTACACTGGTTGTAGAAGTTCTCTAGGATCCACAGCTTTACTAGCCCCAGAGAGTAGGCTAGGTCTACAGTATCAGCCATGATTTCCCTCCGTTGAGCAGGACTTAAGTCCAACTAGATAGCAGTTAGTTATTGCCAACATATGAGTGGCACTATTTCACCCTTAGGAATATCTTATCATGGTGCAGCCACTCTGGAAATCAGTATGGAGACCTCTCAAAAAAAAACTAAAAATAAATCTACTATATGAGCCAGCTCTATCACTCTTTGGCATGTACCCAAAGGGCTCAGTATCTTACTCCACAGATACTTGTTCAGCCACATTTACTTCCACTCTAGTCATAATAGCTAGGAAATGTAAACAACCTAAATATCCTTCAATCGATGAATGGATAATGGAAATGTGGTACCTATACACAATGGAATACTATTCAACTGCAAAAAAATTAAAAATAATGAAAATTTCAGGTAAAGAGGTGGAACTAGGAAATATTATACTGACTGGGTAATTTAGACCCAGAAACACAAGCATCGCATGTTTTTCTCATGTGCAGTTTCTAACTCCAAATCTTCAGATGTGAGTATATAACCTGGTATTAGTGTACAAGCCATGGAAGTAAAAAGGTACCATGGGTGCTGGTCACATATGCGGCAGAGGAGGGTCTTGTTAGACATCAGGGGGAGGAGAGGCCCTTGGGTCTGAGGGTGTTAGATCCCCCAGTATAGGAGAATGCCAAGGAGGGAAGATGAGAGTGGGTGGGTGGGTGGGTGAGGGAATACCCCCATAGTGGCAGGGGAGGGAGGAGGAAATGGGGAGGTTCCAAAGGGGAGATCTGGAAAGGGGGAAACATTTGAAATGTAAATAAAGTAGGAAAAATAAAAAAAATTAAAATTAAAAAAAAAATGAGATCTGATGCCCTTTTCTGGGGTATCTGAAGGCAGCTACAGAGAGCAGGGCCAGAGAGAGAAGACAACTACAGCGAACTTACCTATAATAAATAAATAAATAAATAAGTCTTTAAAAAAAAAAAAAGACTCCTGGAAAGACTTCCGTGGTGCTGCCACATGGAAACCATGCAGTGGTACTGATGACTGCAGAGAATGAGAGCCATTGACAACCTCGCCCAACCACGCCCCCCACTCCCCATCACCCCCCAAAAAGAAACAATTAAAACAGGAAGCCATTGTATAAAGAAAAAATTGTGAGAAAGATGTTGAAGTGCAGCTCTTCACATTTGATGGCTCCTGGTCCAAATGGGGGCGGGAATGGGGGTGGAGAAGATTATCTCTAAGGGGTTGGCCACTGGAAGTTTAATGGTGATCCAATGAGTTTATGGGCAACACAAATTGGACTTGGTGTATTTTTTTTTTCTTTTTTGAGGGGAGGTCACAAAGGTGGGGAGGTGGATCTGTGAGGAATGAAAAGCCAATGTGTTTGGGATACACTGTATGGGATTCTCAATAAAAATATTATGTTGGAAAAAAAAAAAGGTACCATGGGTTGTACTAGAGGGGAACAGCAGGGTACAAGTGATATGAGGGGTATATGAGAAAGGGTTGGGGCTTTAATTGGGGCAGGATAGGAGGGCAATACAGGAGAGGGAGGAAAGAGGATGCTTGAAAAAGCCAGAAGGACTCAGAACTTTTGTTTATCCAAAATTACATATAATATATACAAGTTACATGTATACTTATACAAATATAGTTTAAATAAAGTTATGTCAATTGGCCTGACAATGATTCCCCCTGCCCTAAGAGCCACAGACTGTCTAACAAAAATCTCAGTACCAGGTACTAGAAACCTCCTTTTGAATTGTTGGTCAGGGAAGTGTTGGGAACCAAACCCATGAGATTACCCGCTGTTCTGTGAAGCTTAGTCAGTAAAGGTGCAAGGTTAGAAAGGACAGGGCTTTTGTAGTCTCAGGTCCCAGGAATTGAAAGAACGTCTGGTATTTCCTGAAAACCGGTTATGGCAGTGGGTTGGCCTTGGGCCATGTGTAACCTTCCCGCCTGCCTGTCTTTTTAAGATGCTGTCCTGAAATAAACCTCGAGAGCTTGATCAGAATATAGACTTGCTCTCCTTCTTCACGTCTCCTGTCCCCCATTCTTTTGCCCCCTCCCCAGGTTTCCGCTGAACCCCCGCAGGCCGAGGCAGAGAAGTCCAAGAGACTACCAAACAATACAGGCTATTGCTGTAGCCCTTGGTTGTCTCCCAGAGGTAAAGTGCTTATTGCTGAAAACATTATGTACTTTGGACACAGGCCTTGGAGGATCCTAGCTGTATCTCACCTGAAAGCCCTGATGACTAACTTTCATAGTACCAGAAGGTGCTATGCAAGCTTCCAAAACAAACAAACATATATATTAAAGCATATATATGTTTACTATTGCATATATATATATATGAGCAAAAATGAATATTTCTTCTTGCAGAGGTTCTGGGTTAATTTCTTGGCACCTACATAGTGGTTCCCAATCATCTATAATTTCAATTCCAGAGAATCTGACAGCCTCTTCTAATACCTGAGGATACTAGACACATGTGGTACATAATCATAGATGTAAGCAACCATTTATACACATAAAATAAATAAATATAATTTAAAAACATACATACAAATAAATTATAATTAAAAATTAAAATAACCAGATCTGCCCAAAGAACAGAAATAAACAATAGTGCAGATAAATATGATCAGGTAATTACTGTCTATACCATTGCAATAGCTAAGTAGTAAACAAATACCCTAAACATATTTGCTGACAAGATTTCAATGCACAAAACCTTTCTGAAAATATGCTTTCTGAAATTATAATCCTTTAAACTATTCCATTTAAGACATATATTAATTAATAAATATAACCAAATCCATTTATGAAAAATTAGCAATTACAGAAACATGGAAAATAAAGAGAAAGAAATACAAATACTAAAATATAGGAAGTCCTTGATTTCATTTTTCTCCTTTTCTATATTCCTCATATTTTATCAAACTAAATAATTTTATAATTAAAACTGTAGTTTTAGGTTTCTTTTTCTATCTATCCTGTTTGTTTGTATCTATCCAGTTTGTTTGTTTGTCTGTTTGTTTTTGGAAAAGTTTCAAGTATAAAACAGGGAACCAGGGGTCTCAAGTATAATACTGTATGTATGTGCTTGTTAAGTTTCTTTTCCTTCTTTTTGGTCTGTTTATTCCTTCCTAAATATGTTAGGAAACTGGCAAGGAGGTGTCTCTCAGGACTCTTCTCATTTTGCTCTTCAGTATTTTATGCAAGAACCATTGGGCGAAATGAGCTGCCTAGAATCTCTGCAAGTTGAATTGGTCAATTGGTTGAATTTTTAAATTTTTGTATAACATAATTGTGCATATTTTTATAATGAAAAATAATGTACATCCACCATTGACTCTAAGGTACAAAGAAGAAATAGAAAAATTTAAAAAGGTAATCTTCAAATAATTGTTGAATAGAAAAAAAGAACAGAGAATGGCACATAATTTAGGATTTTGCTTACATAAAATTAAAAATACTGAACAGTTTTGTATATTATTTAAGGTTATAACTACACATCCAAGGGTATAAAAACAAAATAGAAAATACATATCAAATTTATCTTTGTGCTTGTCCCTGGAAACCAAGAGAAATAAAATTGGGCTTGGGGACAGAATTTAACTTGTCTGCTATGTTTCATTTTCTCTTCCCGACAGAAATTGAAAGCAAACTTACATTCAAAGTATTGAAGTTTGTCAAGCTGAGGACATATCCAGGTTTGTTTGTCATGTTATGGATTCTCAGTGATTTGCAATACTTTTGACTATTCAAAACAAAATAAAACACAAGTTTAAAAGAAAAATGTTGGAATTTTCTACATACAGTAATGTTAATGGATTTCTTTTGCAGTGCTAGTATCAAATCTAGGACCTTGAATGCATTCTGCTACAGAGCTACACTCCTACCCTTCAAGGATTATTCTGATAAATGACAAATGAGCTTAACCTTAAAGCCAGAGAACTTGAAAAGAAGAGAAAAAATAACAAGAGAAAGAAAAATAAAGACACGGTCAGTGAGATAACATAGAGGCCCTGGAGCCTTGATACATCAAAGTCACCAAAGAAACTCAACACATTTCTACTCTGGTCTGTAAGGCAGGGATTGAACAAACGCATCTCTTTCAGGATCAGGTCTCCTGAATGTCCCCGCTTTACTGTCATCTGACTTTTAAATTCCTGTTTAACTGAGTTTTCCAGACAGAGCTTATCCCCACTTACCTTTCCATGGTATCTGTTACACACCCAGATTTATTCTGTCATTCCTTTTGGAATTTTTTTGAACTTTTGGTGTCTAGGAATCAGATAGGGAACATAGTTTTCTGAGTTTACTTTCTCACAATAATTTAAATTTTTGACATTTTTTAAAGCCTTGTTTTATTATGAAAGTGGAACCTAATGATGACAAGTTGTCCATTTCCTCCCTTAAGCTATTACCATAGTCAAAAAAATAATCTTTATTATCTCAACTTGGAAGAAATATCTATAATCTTGGCCTCTTTGTTGCATATTTACTGGTCATTGAATCCATTTACTTTTATCAATTCAGTGTCTTCTGATTTCCTGTCCTGGCCCCTTTTGTCATTCCTTTTCGCTTATCTCTCAGCTATAAACTCTAAACTCTCTTTGCTTTTTGAGGGTACCTTACAATAGTGGTTGTTTTTAATGTTTCTTCCCTTTCTGACCCCTTTTCACACAATGGAGCTCGAGCCTCGCTTGTCTAATGTGCCTGAAGTACTGGATCCAGACTGTACTCTTTCAGGGCAGCAATGACCTTGCTCCAGCCACACAATAAACCAGGAAAACAGCTGCAGTCAAACAACATACGGATCCTAGGCAACATCAAAGGGAAAGTTAAAGGCTCTATTGATAACTGAGAAGGAGTAGGTTGGGAAGCGAGTCAGGTGAAGCTGAGTATTAAATGCAATAGATAAAAACAGGCTTCATGCATTTGGAAGTAAGGCTTTCTATTATCTCCTGTCTAAAGAGACCATTGATAGGAAAACCCAAGAGAAAAGATTCAGGCCTGGCCTATAGTCATCATGATGGCTCAAAGTGATGTGTAGTGTGGTTCTGGGAAACTCACTTGAACGTTTCTGAGACTCAATTTTTCAAAATGGAAAAGGATGCTTTTTTTTTTTTTTTTGGTTTTTCGAGACAGGGTTTCTCTGTATAGCCCTGGCTGTCCTGGAACTCACTCTGTAGACCAGGCTGGCCTCACACTCAGAGATCCGCCTGTCTCTGCCTCCCGAGTGCTGGGATTAAAGGCATGTGCCACCACTGCCCGGCTTGGAAAATAATACTATTATGCAAACTTCAACTTTACAACTCGAAAACTCAGAGTGAAGAGGAAGCTGCTCCCATTACATGGTCATCAATATACACGTGATGTACATACAAACAGAAAAATACCTGTATATGTAAAATAAAAAGAAATAAAAACAAATTAAATCGTTCATCAAGCTCAGTAATCTCAGCACTCATGAGGTCAATACTGGAGGACTGTGGTGAGTCCAAGGCCAGTCCAGGTTTCACAGTGAGTTCCACACTAACCTAGATTACAGTATGGAACTCTTCCTCAAGAACAAAGCAAAATAATTAAATAAGGCAAGGCATCCCTCCCTCATACTAAGAAACAAGAAGACCTCACAGTGAATGAAAACTGATGTTCAAACCAAAATGACTAAGATATTAGAATTACCTAAGAGTAGGAGTGGGAGGAGAAACTGCAGTTGGGATGTACTGAAAACAAAAAATAAAAACAGACAACAATAAGAAAATAAAAATAAAATAGAATTACCAAAGACTTTAAAGCTACTGTGACAAAAATGGTTCAATTAGCAATTACAAGTACTTTTGGAACAAAGAGAAAAATACAAAATATAAAAAACAGAGCATATATAGAAAAACAGCAGAATTTTTGGAAATAAGATACAAAAAAAAAAAAACCTTTTATGGCAAAATGGAAAGAACTAAGAAATGAATCAGTTAACATGATCGAATGATGGGAATCATTCAATCCAAATCAGAAAGAATGACTCAGGAAAATGTCCAGAGCCTCTGTGAACTAAAGCAAAAAGGTTCCTGTCATCAGAGGAAGCCAAAAATGATAGGACGTGAGTCAGGAATTTAAAATATTTTCTTTTCTTTTCTTGTAAGTCTTAAAATTGGCAAGACACATAAACAAACCTTCATACTCAAAAATCTAACTATATATCAAAGTAGGTTAATTAAAAAAACTCCATGCCAAGGCACATCATGGATCATGGTCAAACTTCTAATAATAATAATAATAATAATAATAATAATAATAATAATAATAATACCTTGAAAGCAGTAAAAAGAGAAATGTAACCTTACCTACAAGGGAAAATAGTTACAATGACAGCAGATTTCCTCTCAGAATCCATGGAAGCTAGAATGGAATGACATATTTCTCAAGAACATTTATAAAAGAACTGTCAACCTTGAACCTCAGGTCCCATGAAAATATACTTTGTGGAGAATATACTATTGTGGAAGAGCAATAAAGAAATTTTCAAAGGAAAGAAAGTTAGAAATTCTTGCTCATAAACCTGCCTTGAAATAATTGTTAAATGATGTTCTCTAAACAGAAAGAAAAATGCAAAAACATGATCTTGGAACCTCAGGAAAAAAGAACAGAAAAAGCAAGGTTAACCTTTCTCAATTATATTTTACAGCTGAAGCAAAAAATTATAATATCTGATATAGCTATAAATACATAAAGAAGAAATATTTAAAACCATTAGGTTATAAATAGGGAAGGGTAAAGTAAGAAAGGCACAGTTTCTAAAATTTACTAAAGCAGTCAAAATGTCAATCTTCCTGAGCTATAATAAGTTACAGACCAGCACTCTACAAAATGGTTTCTCTCTCTTCTCTCCTTTCCTTGCCCTCTCTGAACCAGTGTCTCCCTTGTAGCCCAGCCTAAACTTAAATTTACTGTATAACTCAGGTTGTTCTCCAACTCAAGATCCTCCTACCTTGGGGCTCCCAAGTGTTGAGATTACAGCCATGTGCCACCATGCCCAACCTGGGATAGTTTGTTCAAAACTAGTTTTTATTTTAAGAAACTAAACATGTACTTACCATACAAACCAGTAATCATACCTGAAAATTCATCACAGAAAAATGAAAATTTGTGTTCTCTAAAAAAACTGTATATTAATGTTCATAGCAGCTTTGTGTGTTGATAGACAAAGTGTAGATAAGCAACATTTCTCAGCAGGTGAAAAGCTAAACTGTGATACAGTCATACTATATAAAACTTTTGAATCGCAAGAAGGAATGAACTATTTATACACAAAACAAATTGGATGACTGGACCTGATGAAACGCACCTCTATCTAATCCCACTACTCAGGAGGCAGAGAAAGGCAGATCTCTGAGTTTGAGGCCATTCTACTCTACATAGTGAGTTCTGGCTAGCCAGGGTTATATAGTCAGATCTTTTCTTAAACAAACAAACAAACTGACAAGAACAACAAAAATAAAATTGTGGATGGAGCTGGGGCATTATGCTGTATGAAAGGAGCCAATGAAAAGCTCATGTCATCCATGACTCCATTCATGTAACATTCTTGGAATGAGGAAACTCTAGATATGGAAAACGGAATAGCAACTAAGAAAGTTTGGTATAGATTGAGTAAAAGTGCAAAAACTACAATGGGTAAAGTACAAGCAAGCCTCTTGTGATGAATGATAGTTTTCTTGATCATGTTGGTAATTATACAAATATGCATGTGATATGATTGGATGGAATTGTACACAGTCACTATGACAAGGGCAAATTCATAGTTTTGATTTATACATGGTTATGCAAAGTGGAACAACTGGAAGAACTGGGTGAGTAGTACACAAGGACCCTTTGTTTTTCAATGTCCCGTCAACCTACTAATCTATTAATTATTGCAAAAATGTCCACATGCTACTCCCAGAACCTGTGAATACTTTTGGTTATGTGGCATAGGGGGAATTAAAGCTGTAGATAGTTAAGGTGGAAAATCAACTAACTTTGAGTTAGGAAAACTGTCCATTCAGGCAAGTGCAATACAATTATAGGATTATTTACAAGTAGAAGGGAGAGGAAGAAGAGTAAAAATCAGAGATGCAGATAGAAACAAGATTGAAGTGATGAGATGTGAGGAATCAATCTTCCACTGGAAGGTTTGAACACGGAAAGTCTTCACAAAATGTGAAATATAAGAAGCATCCAGAAGCTAAATAATGGCTAGAAATAGAGTTTCCTCTTATAGTTTCTGAAAGGAACACAGCTATTTTCACACCTTGACTTTAGTCTAGTGAAACACAGTTCAGACTACTGACATCCACAACAGATGAATAATAAATTATGTTATTTTAAACCACTAAGCTTTGGGAAAGTTTTTTTTTTTTTTTTAATAGCAGCCATAGTAGAAAACCAACACATCCACCAGCCACGTAGTTAAAAAAAAAAAAAAAAAAACAACTCAGTCACAGATAGGCAACTGGGGCACTGGGGCACTGGGGCACTGGGGCATTGGAGCACTCAGTAATGTGCTTAGTGCACAATCATGAGGACGTGAGTTCATATCTTCAGCATCCTCATAAAAAGCCAGGCACAGTAAAGCCAGCACTAAAGAAGAGGGGACATAAGGATCCCAGAGAGTTTCTGGCAAGACCATTTAGTGGATTGACAAGCTCCGGGTTCAGTGAGACACCCTGTTTCAAAAAATAAGGTGCACAAAAGGGCATAATGTGAAAAGGGGACTTGTAGAGAGGGCATGGCAAGGATGGGAGGGAAATAAGAGAGGGTGGAGGATGAGTGTAACCAGAAAGCAGTACATAGCCATGAAGTTGTAAAGAATAAACTTAATTTTAAAACTTAAACACAACAAGGCGGAGAAAGATTGACAAAGACACTCAATGTCCATCTCTGGCCTTCTCATGCCCGCATATTCACATGCATCCATAGCTGCATGCACCAGCATGTATAGATTGTACTCTCAGGGCAGTCATCAATATATAATGATGAATGCTATTTTTGCAATTCCACATCACCAATAAAATAAAAGATAGCACATCTTCCTCAGAACTGCCAGGAAAAGAAACCTGTTGCTCTCGATTAAATGGAGCCTTATTAATCCAAAGAAGGTTTAAGAACAGAGGCGTTCGTGCCACAGAAGCTGGAAATCTTGTCTCAGTCCAGTCTGGGATCTATTTGCTGAGGAATTTTCTGCTATATTAAGAAACCTGTACTTATTTTCCAAAGACACAGAATACAGAGACAATAGCAAAAGGCCACTAAATTTAAAAAAAAAAAAAAAAGCTAGGCAGAAGACTCAGTCACCTAATTTCCTATGACAAGACAATTCATTTTATTCTTTTTCTCTTGCTATCTCTAATACCCCAATCTTAGCACACAACAGACGCTCAAAAACATTTGATGAATTGTACTGTAAATGATAACTAATAGACCCACTCAGCATTAGATTCTACTAACCCCCATACTCTATAAAAGTCCCAATTGCTAAGACAAAATGCCATAAGCATTTATTCATAAATAGGGATTCCATATATTACCATTCCTACTGCAAAGCACAGATGTGGCATTTGTTTATTATTGCAGCACTTACAGAGATTGGCATTTATTATATGATATTAGAGTTCCAGAATAAAATATTTTAACTCACTCCAGAATGACTAAGAGTCCAAAAGGCCCATGAATCCCAAGGGTCTCATGAACATATCTGTCATTTCCATCTCTGACTCTATCACTATACCTAACAATTGGTTCCAAAAACAGTTTTTTATTTTTTTTTAATTTTTCTCAACCCTTTGGCTAAGTGAAATATATAGACAGCAAAGCACAAAAGAGATACAGGTAGGAGAAAAGTGAGCAAGGTAGCGCATTTTACGGAATATAATGTGGTAATTAATATTATATTAATTAATACATTAATAATTAAGTTGTTGGGTTGAGAGCTGAACATACATCTTTTGTTTCCATCTTTTTTCTTCCTTTTTGAGATTATAATTGTATCATTTTTTCCCAGCCATTCCTCCCTCCAAACCCTCTCATATACTACTGCTGGCTCTTTCACACTCATAGCTTCTTTTTTCATTAATTGTTACTATGTGCATGTATATGAAAAAATATTTTTAAGAAGCCTAGAGTTGACAAGTCTAGAATTTGTCAAAATGAAGCAACTTATTTAGAGTAAGGACAGTAATGTTCAAGTGGGTATTAAGTGGCTCTTTTTCATAATAAAAATGCCTATGAAAGTTAATCCAAAAAAATATTTAGAATGGTAGCTGAGGGCTACAGACCATGAATATACCACAACATGCATTTTTGAGAATCTTTTCCATGGCTTTTATTTCAAATTATTGTGACCATGACAGGCGTGCAACAGGATCTCAGTAACAACTGGGGAAAAGGCTTTTTTGTTTTGGGTTTTATTTTCCGTTTGCTTTTTGAAACAGGGATTCTCTGTATAGCCCTGGCTGTACGAGAACTTGCTCTGTAGACCAGGCTGGCCTTGAACTCTGAGATCCACCTGCCTCTCTGCCTCTCAGGTGCTAGGATTAAAGGGGTGTAACACCACTTCCTGATTGCACAGAGGCTTTTTAACTCACAATGCACAACTGGACTTCCTGAAATGTATGCATATGGTGTATGTGTATGTAAACATGCAGTTTCCTGAAGACCCTACACTCGGTGGCTGTCAAATTTTCATACCAGATCATGCCACAGTTAGAGATCACTGATTAGGGACAGTGTGCTAAATGGTGTTGGTAGTAAGGCAGTGTATCTTCTGGGTGTGCTTCATTTATTTAACAAGTAAAGAGAAAGTGAGTTTCTGCTTATACAAGTTTCAAGACCAGCCTCTGACTTAATAAATCACTTGTGCCTAGAACAACATGGCAAACACTGGGAAAGGAGTCAGAAAGAACTTAGTAGTGCCACAAAATTTAGGTTACTGAAGAGGAGAGAAAGGTGATAATTAATGATATGTTGACAGAAACAAACATTCACTTACAAATTTTGCTGTTTAGGTAATCCCCTGCCACTCTTCCTGGTTTTTGACAGTCTCACATGCTCTACACAATGTCTACTTCAGGTAGACATTGGGATCCATTGGGATCCATTGGGGTAACAATGGATCTGGTAAAGCTCAGCTAAGTAATAGAAGCTTGAAAATATTTACAAATATCACTTCTAACTGGCTTCATTTTTTTCCTTCTTGATTATAGTATTATTCCATGATAGGTCAGATTTAGACTGGGAAACCACCATTTCATTCACTCCTGCCCCTGATTAATGAAGCCTATCAGAGAGACTTAGAACTGGGAGGCAGACAACTTAAAAGATCATCTTGTCCCTTCATGAATATGGTGATCAGGATGTACTTTCTAACCACGAGGTTTTCCTGATAAACTTAAAGCTTATCGTATTTCAAAAATTTTAAAATGATTTTACTTTTTTTTATGAGTATGGTGTTCTGTTTACACATATGTCTGTGTACTATGTAGATGCTTAATGCCTTAGGAGGCCAGATGTGTGAATCAGAACCCTTGGAACTAGAGTTACAGATGGTCATGAACTGCCATACGGCTTCTGGGAATCAAACTCCAGTCTTCTAGAAAAAAGTCAGTGCCCTTGACCTTTGAGCCTTCTCCCCAGCCCCAGTGTATCACCTCTTACCAGCCTTTCATGAAAGTAAGAAGCACTCTCCAGTATGTTCAGGGTACCTTTTTGCGTGCATGTGTATGAGCAAACATAGACTTCCATTTTGTGGTGATATCTTTGAACGCAATATTCCAATTCTGTCAGACACAAAGCCTTTCTGAGGCTCTTCTACAGAAAGACCTCTTGGCTGACAAATATAAGACGAACTAGGTTAAGGAGCCATTGTCTCTCTGAAGCTAACAAATCTGTCAAGTTTTGCAAATTAACTATCATCTCAAATTAGGAAATATATAGTGTCTTTTAAAGGTGCCTTGTACTTCAAGTAATCATAGAATTTTTTAAAGAATGAAATAAGGATGCCACAACATATGCTAACCTGCTGATAATCCCAAATAGAAGAAATACTTTAGCTTTGTTCAAATGAAATGGATCTCTTCCTTGTCACCTTCCTGTGGGAAGGCTCTTGTGGATCCCAGACTGGTCTCAAATTTGCTATGTAATTGGGGATGACTTTAAACTTCTTGTCTTCCTACCTTTTCTTCTCGAATGCTGGGATCACACCTCCATGCCCACTTTAGGTAGCACTAAGGATTGAACATGGAGTTTTATGCGGCCCATCCTTTTAAACAACAAGACAGAGTCTTACTGCATATCCCAACATTTCCTTGAACACCCTGCTTCCAAGGCTGGCCTCCAACTCAGGGTCTTCTTGCCTCTCAGCCTCTTTTGTGAGGGACTGTACCGTATCTGGGTTTATGCTTGTTCTTGATGGAGGGTGGGTCAAAATTACTACTGTTAGGTCCAGTGTACAAATTTTGTTCTCAAGCCTTTAGATAATCTCCAGATAAACATCAGAAGAAACTTCTTTTTCAAGCTAGTTTTGTGACACTTGAAGAAAGCAATGGGAGAATGAAGCTGACATTTTAAATAGGATTTGGGGATACTTGAGAAAATGGTACATAATTGCTTAAATCAAAGTCATCTTACTGGGGAGAAATAAGATGATCTATAGACGTGCCATTTTGGAAAAAATGTGTGCATTGTGACTGATCTCAAGAATTCAGCCAGGGGTTTTTGGAACATGTATGTAATGCCAGTACTCAGGAGATGGAGGAAGGAGGATAACACATCCAAAAGTAGCCTGGGCTACAAATAAGACCCTGTCTAAAATGAAAAACAAAAACAAAACCACTAATGGCTGGAAATGTAGCTCAGAGGCAGCGTGCTTCTCTAGCAAGTCCAAGGCCCTGTGCCCCATCTTCAGCTCAGGAAAAAGGGGGGAAAGCTTGGAATAGAACACAACAGAAACAACAGAAACACTAGAAATCCTTTCCGCTAGAGAACAAGGAAAGACATTAGATCATAGCACTTACAAGACAAAAAGACACATTCCATAGCCAAAGTCTGTGAATCACTGCTCATAAAAGAGGGAAGAGACAAAAGATCCTTGCCTTTACCTGGAGCATACCTCGAAAAGGCAGCTTCCCATAACTGCCCCTTTCCCTAAGTTGTGATATGCTCATTCCTGCATGAGGCCGATGTTGTTTGATATGACGGGAATTTTCAACTCTGCCTGAAATACATTTTGGACAGTAGTGAAGGAACGAACTTAAAAGTCGCCTGAAGTTGTGCTCTTGTCATGGATCTTTGTTTTGTTTTCAAAGCATCCTGGACAATCAGCTAAGTTCTTTATGTCCAACCTTATGACCTTGGATTTGAAAGGGTGGTCTGGTGGGGAACTATTAACTAGGGAGCTCATCTCTTCAGGGGAAATAAAATAATAAAATAAAATATAAAGTTTAAATCTGAAATACTCCAACATGGGAAAAACAATGAAGCCAAACACGACTTGCTTCTTAGTGAATCATATCACTCATTTCATCCTTCTCTCTTTCTTCTTGTGCTTACTGCCAACAGGAACATTTTAACCACAGGTATGCCAACAGATAAAAAGTTTACATATAACGGTCAAAGGCCAACTAGAATCTCCTCTTACTACAAAGGAAGGGGCTTGCAGAAGAAAAAAAAATATCTCTAGTACTGGACTTAGGAACAGAGAAACTGCAACCAATGCTTCTTTGGTTAAGACAGTCCCTCCCCTAAGCAAATACTTCAGTGAGACTAGAACCTCCACAGTGATTGTGTTAGAGTCCCATGAGCATATCTTTGAGTGTTTAAAATCCGGCTGGTATAGCTTTTTCTTTCTCTCTTCTACCTCCGTAAACAGAAGCAAAGCAAAGCGACAGCACATCTTTAGTTCGCTTTGCTCTCTGGGTAGCTTACAGGTAATCAGATGGTGAAAAAAAAAAAGAAAGAAAGAAAGAAAGAAAGAAAGAAAGAAAGAAAGAAAGAAAGAAAAAGATGGGAGAAAGACAGTGAGTAAAAGAGAAAGCAGCAGTGTTCTGCAGTTGTTTGACTTTGGCAAAGGAGATATTACAGGTTTGTACATGTGTGCCTGCATGTGCGCATGTGTGTGTTAAAAAACATTGATGCATGGAAGATTTATTCATTGAACAGGCTGATTTATTTAACAGACTTGACATATGTCAAATTCTGCCATGTGCTTATATAATTGTTACCCATTTATCAGAGCTGTAATTTAGGCAAATATTTGTTTTAAAAGTATTTTCTTTTAAATGGCTTTCTCTGGCCTGCTGCACAATCAGTGGTTCTTTTTAATTATGTTAACAATGGCTATTTGGTTGGAGTCTGTGAAATCTAATCTTTTCCCCAAACTCTTTTCTTTTTCTTTTTCCAAGTGATTACTTTCAAGTTAAAAATCATACCACAGGAAGAATCTAAATACACATAATATTCTATGTTTTGATATTTTGAACGTTTGGTCTTCAAAAAAGTCCGTTTCTTGACATATTGTTAATAATCGCAGATATGGTACTATTAAAGTAAAAAAAAACTGTCTAAAGGGACAAGAGTGTGATTTTTCTTAGCTTACTCTGTAGGGCACAGGGGGATGAAGACAGGAAAAAAAGCTGAGGGTGTTCTCTACCAAGAATTAAGTAGAAAAAGACAAAGTAAATGAAATCAAATTTCAAGTCTTACAAATTTTCTTGAATTACCCCACCCTATTTGAACACATATGCACACACACAAAATTATGCCTTTTCAACTCACATACATGCAATCTATCTAGGTTCTGTGGTAGGCAAAATTTTGCAAAGTATTTCCAAGAAACAAAAAAAAAAAATGTCTAATCACTAGCTGCCAGAGGGGCTTTGAATTCCCCTATTGTAAATACGTTGCTTGCAAAAAAAGCACGAGGTTTATTTTGACCTCCCTGGTCAAGGAGTACGGAGGCTACATAAGACAAGGGTGAGGATAGAAGGGAAATCCCCCCACCACACATGTACATTTCTGACCTAGTAAGCAAATACGTTTTTGTTGTTAGTGTTGGGTAAAATGTACAAGTCTTCCAGAAATTAGAGGCTGTAATAAAAATGTACCAGCCCAAATTTAAATTGCTCACTAGACAGATGGTTAATTATATTCACAGCCACATATTTCACTGGGATAGAGTTTCAGACACTCAGCCAGTTTTATTTGATTAGCCGGTTTTCTAGTTAATATGTAAAATGACAGTTTCTTAGGGCTTTTTTTGTTCCTTTCTAAAAACATATTTTCATTAGGTGTAAATTCTCCTCAGCTATGAGAACGTCACTGCTGTAAATAAAATGTTTGGTCATTTTATCCATGTGTAAAGATGTGCGATTCACCCCGCAAACCCCAAATGGTATCTTGCACTTCAGAGGAAACCATTGGAGCACCTTTTACTCAGCAAGCAAAATATTCCAAGAACTGTAAGCACACTCTGCTTGTCCAACTAAAACAGTTTTTAAAATCCCAGAGCTAAAGTATTTTATAAAGATGCTTAAAAAAAAAAAAAAGTCCTGCCAACTCCACACACTATTGTGTATTCTCAGACAAGTCTAGAAAACAGAACGTTAGAAAAGGCCACACAGCTAAGTGTGCTGTTGCGCCTAGAATTTAACAACATGTTGGAAGCCAAAGCCCAGAAGCAAAATATGAGATTCGGTCATTCCAAAATGCTACCAGAAGCTAGAAAAAATCCGAAGTGCTGGTGTCAAATGGGAATGTCAACTGATTTTTTTTTTTTAACTTCAGAAAAAGACTAAAAGCCTTGCGCCGGCGGTTTGGTCTCTCACTAATGAGACAGGAGCAGTCATGCTGAAACCACTGGATTCCTCAGCTGAACCGCGCGCAGTCTGCACACTTTCGGGGAGCGGGGCCGCCCCACGGCCTCTGCTCCCGCAGGGCCGGACAAGAACAGCCGCAGCAGCGTGCCTGCAGCAGCGATGAGCTTCAGGAGTCCCGGAGGAAAGCGTCAATCTGACAGCAGGGGAGAGCGGGAAGGGGCAGCGGGCCAATTTCCTGCAAAGGTGACAAGCCTGGGCGAGGCTCGCTCGGGCCCCTAACTTCTCGTTGGTCGCTGGTGGCGGCGGCGGCGGCTTGGAGCGCGTGCTGCGAGCCGCCGGTGCCACCGCGGGGTGGCCAGAGACGCCTGGGGCGCGCGGGAGCCGCGGGCGGGGGAGGCGTCGGTACGGCGGCGCCTTCGCACCTCTGCAGCTTCTGCCGGGACGCTAGCCGGGGGCCGCCGCGTGCCTACGTTTTCCCGCTCCCTCGGAAGCGTGCCTCGGGCCGTGCCACGTTCCCCGGACACCCGAGGCTCCCCCGGAGTCACCGAGCGGATGGGAGGTGGCAGGAGGCTAGCAGCCGCTGCCCTGCCGCAGGCAGGCGTGTGTGAGCGTCGGCGGCTCCGGCCCGCTCCCTTCCCCTCCCCCTCCCCCGGCGGCGGCACACAGGCCTTTCCTAGATTGCAGCGCACGCTCGGCGGCGGCGGGCAAGCCGGGCTTCCTCGCCCCGGCGGCCTCGCTGCCTCCCGCACACAGACAGCACCCGCACACCATTCGCTCACACTCACGCGCGCGCGCGCGCGTGCACACACACACACACACACACACACACACACACACACACACACACACACACGTTCCCCGCCGGCTCCCCTTGCTTGGCTCCCCGCTCGGCTCACCCTGGGTTCCTCGCAGCCGCCACCCCCCACCCGCAGCTGCCGCCCGCCAGCTCGAGCCGGCCCGGGGAGCCAGCGAGAAGGCCCGTGGGGGAGGGGGAAAGCTGCATGGCAGCGCTCAGACTCACCTCACAGGCTGCCTCCCGAGACGCACGTCGCTGCTGGGTCCCCGCGGCCGGCGTCCCTAGCTGGGACGGACGCAGTCAAGGCTGGGATGCCGCCACTGCCGCTGCCGCCG
Source organism: Rhynchomys soricoides (assembly GCA_019843965.1). Classification (NCBI taxonomy): domain Eukaryota; kingdom Metazoa; phylum Chordata; class Mammalia; order Rodentia; family Muridae; genus Rhynchomys; species Rhynchomys soricoides. The sequence goes on along the minus strand of JADRCH010007516.1, from coordinate 1,849,366 downwards.
CCGCCGTCGCCGGAGCCGGAGCCGCTCGAGCTGCCGCCGCTGCTCCCGCTCACTGCTGCCGCCGCCTCTGCCTCTGCTCCATGCGCGGGGCCCGCCAGGTGGATGCGCCTCGCTCCGCTCGCTCGCTCAGGCTCCGCCGCAGCCGCCGCACTAGATGGAGGCAGAGCTGTCGGGCTCGGGCGCCGAAACTCAGAGGCTCTACAGCCGCCTGCCGGCTCCCAGGACAGCGCTCCTCTCACCGCGCCGCTCGCCCGCGCCGGCACAGCCTGGCTAGCCGGCTGCGCGCGAGGGTGCCCGGAACCCTCTCTGCACGCGGTGGCTGCGGCTGTCCGCGAGACGGAGACGAGGAGGGCGGTTGCAACTGCCGCTAGCGCTGGGAACGCTACTGCTAAATGCTGCCACTGCCACTGCCACTGCTGCGGTGGTGGTGGTGGCGGCGGCGGTGGCTGCTGCTGCTGCTGATGCTACTGGTTTTCCTTCCCGGGTTCTCCCCCCCCTCCCCCACCCCCGCCCCCACCCCCCGTTCCCCGCCCC
>JADRCH010007516.1:1826921-1848732 GCA_019843965.1 Rhynchomys soricoides | reverse complement strand
CTCCTCCCCCCCCTTCTTCTCCCTGGGCTGCTTGGCTCAGAGCCTCTGCGGGCTCTGCCTGCTCTCCTCAGCTTCCAGAGCTGCCTCTGCCCATTCAGAAAGGTGCCCAAAGTGGGGCTGCCTCGGCTGCCACCATCGCTATTGCCCCTGCCATTGTTTCCTCCAACACGGCAGTTCTTGTTGGACGCGTTCCCCTCCCTATCCTCCTTCCCCACCACAGCCCTCCCTTTCTTGCTCGCTCTCTCCTTACCCTCTTTGCGGTCCCTTCCTCGAGTGTGTCCCCCTCCCACCCTGTCTGTCTGTCTGTCTGTCTGTCCCTCCCTGCGGTCCCCTCAGACGTCCGGGAGCGCGCACTGCGCGGCCACCTGTCATAAAGGGCGCGCACCCCCCTTCTCCACCCCCACCCCGCCCCCCACTCACATTCTCGCAGCCCGCCCAGTCCACAGCGCCACTGGCTTGTTCTTCCCCTAGCAGACACGCAGCCGGACACCACTCTCCCACGCCTTTGAGGGCAGTTATGTGTTCAGAGAGGGGCGCTCTGAAGTTTCAGGAAGAATATCTGAATGGCTCCGTGTATTAAGCATCTATCCATCCAACCTACCCTTAACTTCAGGGCCCAAGCCCCGGGAAGGTGGATTGTGCTGGAAGGGTTGTAACAAGGCAGAGAATTGGAAAGGGATGAGCTTTTTAGGAAGTGAAGGAGAGAAAAGGGGATTCTGAATATGGCCGGGAAGGAAATGGGATCTGACTGCTGTCACTTGAAAATTCCCTAGGTGGTCATTTCCCTTTTGACTTCCTGGGAATCCAACAGTACAGGAATGGAAAGCGACCGACCAGGGAACATGTAGTAGTCAATAAGCCCTGGGTGTAAGGTTGGGGCCTGAGAGCCACAGTCATTGCCACTAGAAACCAGGGTGAGCGATTAAAGTGTTGACGCTAAAACGGAGAGAATAAAGCTAGCTACTTTGTGTGCATTTGCTCCAGCAAGTCTTTGCCACCACCCAGCTTCCCCAATCACGGAGAGCTCAATTTCAGCTTCCACCCTACAGCCTCATTTTCTAAGGTCAGACGCCAAGATTTGCAGTGTGTAACTCCTATAACCCTTCACAGAGCCTGTAGCCTGTCACATAACCCTTCCTCGGAAACAGTACAGACATAGATAATGTGTATGGGCCGGGAAGGTGGGGGGAGAGATTTTTCCAGGCAAAGTAAAAGATACAGAGGTCGGGCTCAAGTTAAAGGAACACATCCATGGCTCTTTCATTCTTGAGCCATAGTGTGTCTGTTTGGGGCGGGGGCAGGCTTTTAAAACTTAGACTCACCTAGGGGACACACTTCTGGGTATGTTTTCAGGGAGGTTTAGCTAAAGTCTACCATTCCACCTTCTTGGATACTCCTTGTCAGTCTCCTTCTTTTATATTACAGAAACTCATCCATAAATAATGGCTCATTTTTCAAAGACCCCAAACTTTGTGAGTGTTTACCTGTGTGACAACCACTGTAGTGAACAACCTACAGCAATTATTTTGTTTAATCTTCATAACAAACACAATTATATTACTTCCATTTTACAGGTTAGAATACTGAACCATGACAAAAGATACACATCTTGAAAATAGGAATATTACCTTATATATCTTGCTTACTGTGAAAGTACATTTGCCTCTTTTAGACACTGAGATAAATAAAAATAAAATAAAATTTGACATCCACCCTCAAATGGGGAACCAAATGGTAAGCATGTAAAATGCCACTATACACGGCTGGACTTCAACTGCCAGGATTGAATTGCTGTTTGCCCATTTGATTTTACCTTGGCTAACTACATATGCTATTATTCTTTTTTAAGGTTAGTTACTAGCCAGTGAGATGGCTCACTGGGTAAAAAGCATATGCTTCAGCTCTGCTGGTCTCCACCTGAGGCTTCCACATGGTGGAAGGAGAAAATAAACACCCAGAAGGTTTTTTGTGCTTCTACACACGTGCCATAGTATGTACAAGTGTATGCCCACACACGTGCACACACAAAATGAATGTACAAAGGTTGTTTATTAGTTATCAATTATTATTTTTGTCAGTGTCTCCACTCAAAGACAGCAAGGAACACACATTTATAGTGAAACAGTTTCGATTTGTTACTAGTTACAGTGAAGAAGAACATACATCATAAGTCTACTTATGACTGAATTGTGTCCCATCCCAATACGATGCTGAAGCTCTAACCCTCGGTATCTCAGACTGTTGCCATTTTTGAAATAGAGTAATTAAAGACGTGATTAAGTTAAAATAAGGCCAAAGGTGTGGGCTGCAATCCAGTCTTGCTGGTATACTTAAGAAGAGTATGTCAGCCGGGCAGTGGTGGCGTACGCTTTTAATCCCAGCACTTGGGAGGAAGAGGCAGGCGGATTTCTGAGTTCGAGGCCAGCCTGGTCTACAGAGTCCCAGGACAGCCAGGGCTACACAGAGAAACCCAGTCTCAAAAAAACCAAAAAATAAAAACAATAAAAGGATGTTTAGAGACTCCATTCTTGCTAGTACACTTAAGAAGAGGACATTTAGACCCACAGAGAGATACTAGGAGCTCACACACCGGGAAAAAGAACACATGGGACACCATTAGAAGGCAGTCATCTGCTAGCCAAAGAGGCCTTAGGAGAAATCAAACCTGCCAACAGCTTGCTCTCAGATTTTTAATCTTCAGAATTGTGAGAAAGCATTTTTTTTTTTTGTTTAAGCCACTCCATCTGTAGTATTTCGTTATGGCACCCCAAGCAAGCTAATAAAATAAGGAACCATGGGATAACAGTAAAGAGATGGAATAAAGGGTTTATTATACAATTTGGGATTTGATCAAGTAAACTGGACAGAGGGCTAAGGAAAGTGGAGATTTATTCCATGTTGAACTGTCATAAAGGAAGGGATATGTATGAAATACCATTTTAATAAGTCTTATCTATATAGAGTTCAGACTAAAGTGGGAACATGGCTTCTATGGGTGGCACAATGACCTTTTGTCCATGGTAGACAACACTACGAAGCAGTCTTGTTTTGTCTCTCTTTATCATGTTCTCAGAGGAACTTCATCTGATGTTGGTATTTTTTTTAAAGGTTGTTTTGTCCAACAGAAAATCCTGGTTTCCCTATGAGTGCCAGAGGCAAGCTGGATCTGGTGGCACAGGCCTATAATCTCAGATACTTGGAAGGCTATGGTGAGAAGATCAAATTCAAAGACCTGCTTCAGCTACAGTATGGGAAAATTATCAAGGCCCTGTCTCAAAATTTAAAACAAAGAACCTAAAAAGGAAGGTTTGGGATATGTATCAGAGGTAGTGTGTGCCTCACATACATGGAGCCCTAGGCTCAATCAATCCCTAGTACAAAAGTAAATCAATAAAAAGATGTTAGGGGCTGCTTTTGTTTCTTTCTCACTTGTGACATCTTAATGCCATCCATTAGCTTTGTGGTTTTAAGCAAGGTTTTTTTTTCTTTTTTTTTACCTCTCTTCTTCACCTGTGATTGAGGAAAATGAGAGTAAACATAGGTTTTTATGGGAGATGAATGTACACATACAATCATATGATAGAATTAGTTATATATCATCTACCATACATTTGTGTTATAAAATTATATATAAGTGTATATTCTAAGGACTACATAGTCTTTAGAAAAATGCTTGGCACATAGGCAGCCTTCATTAAATGTGAGCTCTCTTCTATGTCTATTTTCTCCAACAATCAATCGTAGCATGAATTACATGATTAAACTTCTATGTTGATACTTTCTCCCATGATAGACTGAGCTCTTTGAGAGCAGGGGCACTACATATTCTTATATTAATAATAGCTAATAATGATGATGGATAATTTTGATTATCAACTTGACTGGATTTAGAGTCACCTGGGACATACATGTGTAGATATGTCTATAAGTGTATTGCAAACAAGTTTTACCAAGAAAGACACCCACTCTGAATGTGGACATCACCATACCATGGCCTGGAGTCTCAGGCTGAGTAAAAAGAGAAAAAAAGGAGAAAGGGATCAGGCTACCTGCATTCATCTCTCTCTGCTTCCTAACTATAGACACAATGTGACCAAAAGCCTCATAATCTTTTTCCTATACATTCTCCACTATGATGGAGAGTGTGCCTCTAAATTGTGAGCCAATCTTCTTTTCCTAAGTTGTTATTTTTATAAGGTATTTGGTCACAGTGGTGAGAAAAGCAACCAATATGCTAATTTTTGCTGAGTAGTTTCAATGATCTTGGCATTGATTTAAGTGTTGTTACTCCAAGCAAACTTCTGAGATCCCATCCCTATGTACAGACTAGCCTGGGTATCCTCCTGTGGGCTTATATAACATCTGTGTTTACCTTAATCTGCACAATTACATGGAATATTAAGATTGCTTATGTTTCTTCTTCTCTTTCTAAACTATTACTTTTTGGAGAGGAGAGCAAGCACTTCAATTTCAACGCTCATGTCAAAGCACAGTGCCTAACACAACAGAAATAATATAAAGACACGGTGGATTTTCACCATGTTCTTTGCTTTGTCTAGGGTGGATATCACATCAGGCCAGTCTGCACTATTTATCACTCTCCATGTTTTTTAAGACTAAGGAGGTGACAGAGAATCTCTTATAGAGAGATCTTTCTTACAAAGCACATCTAAATGACAAAATCATTGTGAGACTACAAAGAAAGATATTTTCATTTGTGAACCAAAGGGCGCTGTTATTTAAAAGCCATTCGTAGCGCATCTATTAGGGTTAGGTAGCATAAAAAGAGTTTGAGAGTAGGGCCATAAGAGCTTGGATTTTGATCTTAATTCTCTCAAAACCAAGCTATGTCATATTCAATTAGCTAGACCTCTTTGGGTCTGTGTTTTTCTATGAGGCATGTAGAGAGCACAACTTATGTATTCACTAAAAATTAGAGCTTGGTAACAAAAAGTAGAGTTTACTGTAATTTCTTTTTAGAAAAAATATTTAACTCCTTTATTACTTTCATATTTCATATTTAGGTGATTTTAAGTCTGGAACTAGTATTGCAAAGTAACCAAAGCCTTTCAGAATGCTAACCAAAAGCCAAAAATACAATGGTTTCCTGCTGGCTTTATCACCTCCCCAACAGTCCCCACAATACCACCCGCTCTTAGTAAAAGGAGGTACAGTGTCTGGAAATGTTTGAGGGGTCAAGAGGTGCTGCCATCCTGGAGTTAAGTCCAGAAACATCTTTCTATCATACTGATGATAGAAACAGGGTGTTATTCAGCCTAATTTAAAGTAATGCCTGAAAGGTAGAAGTGGAATGACATAAATAACATTATTTTGCTATCATATACATTTACAATGAAAGGAACGATCATATTATTTTTCATATAATATACTGCCATGGTACCCAGAGACTATATAGAAGTCATAATAATGGCCTCTGGATAAGGGTTTATTAGAGCTTTCCCTGATTTCTTTCGAAGAACTAGACAAAATAACTCAAAGGCATCCAGATTCAGAAGGTCAACAAATTGAAACCAATATCAGCTATTCTGATTGCTTGAACTGAAACACCTGACATGTTGAAGGAGTCATTTTAAATGCAGTGGAACCAACAAGCTGCCTCCAGATTCCCCCACCCCCTTTGTCCTATAGGCCTTGTCCTCCTCGAAATGGACAAAAGTTTTCATTCTTCCCTTTCAGCAGACCTTGGAGGGGCCAAGGTCTCCCTACCCTATGGTTATGCAGCTACTATTGTTTGAGGCCTGTATTAGATCTCCAAAGTTGAAAGACATAACTAAAAATACACCCCCTCTTTTGCTTCACAGAGGCCTGTAGTCTAGTGGATGAAATGTAAACACTAGAAAGCTAAACTCTTGGGCTGTACAGAATGAGGGCTAAGTGAGAAGTAAGAGTATCTCAGGACTGCATGGGAACAAAGAGTTTCAAGATCCTTGAGCATTCAGCAAGTATGATAGCCCCAGGGAAGTAGAAGCATGCTACATAGTGAGAAGAGCAGATGGAGCATGTGAAAAAGCATGGGCTTAGGAAGTGCTGACGCAGGATGGCGAGCAATGTGTTTGGGAATCAGTGACATTTCCAGCATGACTGAAACCAAGGACTTGCTCCAGGGAACAAACAAATCTTGGAGGGAGATTAAGTCAGACCCACTTGGTAGGCTTTTGAACCCTAGAATACTTTACTCTTAAAGTATCATTCTCTGCTTTATAAATGTGTAAAAGAAAGATAATGGACACATACTAGATTGGTGGTCAAGTCAGTGAACGACCTTTAGGGTTCAGATAATAGCAGTGATGAACTTTGTGATTTACGATGAGTTTTTACAAACATCATGTTATCTATTCATGACCATCTATTCAAAGGCCCTGCTGGAGAGAATCTAGTCTCTATCCTCCTACTTCCTTGAAATGAACACCCATAATTATCAAGTTGAGCTCACTATCCTAAGCTGCTAAGTTGGCTAAGTCTTAGTTGCTGGAGGAGGAGACAGTGGTGGGGCCCACAAATCAAGCCACATAAGGAAAGCAATGGTACTTACCAGTATCTGGAATATCCTATCTCCTATCCCCATTTCCTTAGATAATTTGAATACTGTGTTTGAAATCAGTCTGAGAAAGGAGAGCTCCTGCCACTTGAAACCTTTACAGCAGTGGTTTTCAACCTTCCTAATGCTGCAACCCTTTATGCAGTTCCTCATGTTGTGGGGACCCCTGACTGTAAAAGTATTTTTGTTGCTTCTTCATAACTGTTATTTTGCAACTGTTATGAACCGTTAATGTAAATATCTGTGTTTTCCGATGGTCTTGGGAAACACATGTGAAAGGTCATTCAACTCTCAAAGGGGTGTGAACTCACAGGTTGAGAACTAACTAACTGCCTTACAGGATGAGACCTTGAAACAAACTGGAGCAGGCTGAGTGACTTAAAGTTAGAAAACTGAGATCTGAGGAAAATTATTTCCGTCTTTAGTAGCAAATGGGCACTGGGAGAATCCCCAGATGAAGCCAGCACAAGCAGTTCAGTATGCCTCATTTCACAGTTCTAGACACTGTCCAAAGATGTTTGTGGACTGGCAGCACTGGAAAATTTAGGAGTAGGGATGGGGTGAGGGACTATCAAGACTCAGGGCAGGACCATGGACAGAGATCAGCAGGCCTTGTTAGCAAGATCTCACGTGAAGTGCAACTCTCCATCCATCATGAAGCTTTGTGCCTCAGTGGCACTGCAGTTCCAAGGATGATGTGTCGAATGTGTGGTGTCAGTCTGGGGCTACCCTGGGTTGTGCACCTCCATAACTCCATACATAAGGTGAGCTCTTTATTCCTCTCTCAGGCATTATACGGACTTTATTTGGTATAGGAGATAATTCATTCATAGTGCTGGATGTGTACTCGTGGGAATTACAATGTTGTATCATGGTTTGAAGAATAGTTTTAAAGTGAAGAAACAAATAGACTAAGCTCATCTCTATTTCTGGCCCAGGGTTTCTATTCCATTAATGGAAGTACCTCCAAATACTTTTATTCATGTAAAAACCAACACCTCAAAATACCCCACCCTTCTTTATAACAACAACCCACATGAAGGAAAGAAGAATCAGCTGTGTTTTCATGGTTTGGAATCAAATAACCTGACATTCTGCCCCTTATTAAAATAATCTTGGGTATTTACTGAGTTTTCTCAAGGCTATGTAGTTCTTCCATTAGTAAAAATCGTACTGATAAAGAAGTAATCTCTATATCACAGAGAACTTGTAAAGGAAGCTCATGAATTAAGGTATATAAAACCTCTCACAAGGAGCTAAAGTGATGCTCAGTCAATAAAGATCTTAGCACATGAGGATGAGGACCTAAGTTTGGATTCTAAGCATCCACACAAAAATCAGTGTAGGAGAGTACACACCTGTAAACCCATTGTTGGGAAGGCAGAAATAGGAGGATTCCTGGTACTTTCTGACAAGCCATTTTAGATAAATTGATGATTTAGTGAGCTGCTCTGTCTCAAAAAAAAAAAAAAAACCCAAAAAACCAACCAACCAACCAAACAAACAAAAAAAACCCAAAGTGGTAATGGGGCTGAAGAGATAACTCAATGATTGAGAGTTCATACTTCTCTAACAGAAGGCCCAAATTTGGTTCCTAGCACCTATGTCAAGTGGCTCACAACTACCTATAACTCTATCTCCAGGAGTTACCCCCTCTTCTGGATTTTCTGTGTGTACCCCCCCCCGACAAGTACACATAAGTAAAACTAAAAATAAATCTTAATAAAATGGAGAGTGATTGAGGAAGATACCTAATGCTGACTTCTGAACTTCACATACGTGCTTGCGCACGTGCACTCACATACACCTATGTTCAAACACACTTGGTAAAAGACTTGCATAGAATAAATGTCTATTTATAGAAAATTTCCCAAAGCTCTTAAAATCTCCTTTTCTGCAAGGTGCCTCCCCAATATTTTTTGTGCAGAAGGTGTGAATTTGTTTCTGTCTGTACTTGAAATTCTTAATCTGTTTTCTTTTTCTATGTTAGTAGCTGTTGATGTTGATAACAGGGATGATAATGATGGTATACTCTGGAGAATAATGATAGTCTGATACCATGGACTAAATGGCACCAAATAAAAGACAGTAAAAGATTAATTTAGAAAGGAAAGAAAATCTCTGTCCAGTTTTGAGATCTGACTTTTCCTGAGCTAGCCTCCCAGATTCATTCACATAAGCATTCAAGCCAAAATCCCACGAATATTATACTAGGGATTACAGAGCAAAATGTGTCTTAAGAAACCCTTGCCAGGGATGAAGGGTATGATTCAAAAGAGTAAGTGCAGGACAAAGTAAGGAAAAGGATGTTTTTTTTTTTTCATCTATAAAAATTGCAACTTTTTTTGGCCATACACAAGCCAACCTACTGGCACCTATGACATGTGGAGTCAACATATACCCTTGTGACTATCTGCTCAGAAAAGACAATACTTGTCTATAACTTGGTTAAGTTACAGGAAATTCTTTTTTCTTATTTCATGCCTCCTAAATCTTCAATGGCTCTTTAAAGACTCAAAACAAATGTCAAAAATCCCTAAGCTAATAATCATGAAACAGCCCCAACCTGTTTTTCCAGTTCCACACAGCTGGTGTTCCAAATACAGGGACAGTCTCCATTTTCTATCTCCATGTCTTTGTTCGGGTTATTCCTTGAGTCTAAAATGCTCTTTCTGTCCCTTCCCACACCAAAATGCTTTCCTTTAAGATTTAGCTGAAACACCATATCCTTTCTATGGCCTTTCCTTGATTTTTCCAGGGATGCTACCACAAATGACTTCATTCTTGATGACTTTAAAAACAAAACTTTGTTATTTCATAGTTCTAAAGGTCAGAAGTCTCCAGAAGAGGCACACTTCCTGCCATGTGTCTAGGGAACAATTCTTATGCACATCATCCAGATTCTGGTAGTTCCTGCTATTCTGTGACTTAAGGCAACATAACTCCAATCTCACCCTCCATCTTCCTGACCTTCTTCCTTCGGTTTTGTATTTATTATCTTATATTGGCATTTTTATTGGTTTTAGGCACCGCTGTTTTAAGCTAGGATGCTCTTATCTCAAAAGATACCACTTAATTATGTCTGTAAAATCCCCTTTTCCTAAACAAGTTTATACCCAAAGTGCCAGGGACTAGAACTTGGACACACTTTTAGATATCCACATTCAACTTGCTACTCTTTCTTGAACAAATTCATATTCTTTTCTTTTGACCTAATGCAGCACATGCTTTTACTTATAAGATTTTGACTTGGCTATACTTTCTTCATAACAAGTATGTGAATACACCCCCCCCCCCCAATCTCTCTCATACAAAGTCCTTCAGGCAGAAACTATTTTATTCATCTCCATGAAACACATTGCTAATCCCAGTGCTTGACACATGTGGGTGTTAATTATTGTTTAAATTTTAAGATGGCTGGCTTTTCTTCTAGTTTCAGGAGACAGGGAAATAGCTATAAAAGGCAGGCAAGAAGTAACAATAATGGGCCAGGTTATCTTACAGAGTAAGTGCTTGTCTGTGGAAAATGAGCAGATTTTCTATAGAAGGCAACTCTAACTTCCTATGATATTATAACCCGAATAGGAAGGGTTTCTAGAGAATCCCTGACTCAAACTACTCTGTTTCTGAATGTTAGTATATCTTTCAATGACAATTTATAGGTATAGCTATGAAAAGGAGATGCATATATGGTATAGAAATGATCATTTATGAAAGGATAAATGCATACAATTTTATTGAGAAAGACATGATCATCTATAAAGAGGTACAGCTAATGAAATACTGTCAGTGATAAATGGGAAAGTCCATTGCTCCAATAGCACTTAACCATTGACTGGTCAGGAATACCTATCATTTTTTTTCTCAACATAACATCCATATTTGGGGAGAGGGCTCCCCATGAAACAATACTAATTACTTATGGTATATATTCTATACCCATTGCATGGATCAGAAAACATATTTGCTTACAAGGTCTATCTAATCACCAACCCTTTAAACACTGGAATTATCTAGTCATACATTTTATACTGAAAGCACGTGAGCTTACAGAAGTAACTATATTTGTTATGTCTGCAAGGCCCATAAAACTCTGGGGGAACATTGTGAATAAATCTTTGGAACTGACCATAGGAATTCCAGGTGCTGGAATTAAAAATAAAAGTGGTGGGCTAAAGGCTCCCTAGAATTCCCAGAGTGGAAGATGGTAGAATGAAGAGCAGTTAAAATATTTATTCAAAAACATAAGAACAGACTATTTGGACAGGAGAAGAGAAATACTCTTGTCACACATTCTCCAAGATATCCTGAAGAAAAGTACCCATGGGGGGGGGGAATATGGAGTGATGAGCCCCAACACTAAGCTAGGCAAGAAGGAATTGGAGCCAAAAAGCTGAAAACAGAATTTGTATACTTTCCTTTGGGGCTTTGGTTGTGGCCCAGAAGCTCTGTAGGATTACCTGTGCACATGCGTATCATGCTTTCTAATTATAGCTATTTCACACCTACTTTCATGTAGTGTTTAAAAGATGGAAAGAATAGAGAAGTCCACACCCTCACACAGTACTAAAATTCCATGTTAACTATTGCATTTGTTACTCATATAATCTTTATGAGATATATAATGTAGACAAAATTATTATTATTAACTGCATTATTACACTCACCAGTTAACAGAAAAGGAAGCAAGAGGGGCAAGTGATTTGTTCCCAGTCACACAGTTGATAAGTGACAAAGTTGAACCTTTACCAGAAGAACGTAACTACTGCTGCAGAAGCGTGTGCTCTTTCACTCCATTGTACTTTTGTACAAGCACTTGGCTCTGCCTGGAAAGTCTTTCTCTCCTTCTCTGGTGATCTGCTGCTCACTGTCAAGGCTTAGTTTGAATGCCACAGCTTCAGTGAGGCTTTCTTTGGCCTCTTATGCCATGAAGAGGAATCAACAGAAAAAAATTAATATGTTCACTTTTTAAAAATAGGACAATGAATGGCTATTTCCTCAGGACTCATATGCCATCTTGTATAGTATAAATATTTATCAGAATATTTACCATATGCTTTTGGTCATATTTTCTAGACTAAGAATTCCTAGCTCCCTAAAGGTAGGGACTATGCTTTCTTCTTATTACTTCTCCATTATTTAGATGTTCCCAGAAACATTTCAAGAATTAGGTATCTAAGTAAGTGAATGAAGTGAAGATTTCCTGCAAAGTCTACTGTAGCAGTAGCCCCACAGATGACTGCTCTTAAGAAATGACACTAAAGAACACCAAGTTCTTTCTTGTACATGACTCGGTCAACAAATTAATAAAAAGAATTGATGAATCCGGGCCAATTGCCAGGTTCTTCATGCACTATGAGGTCACTTTGACCAGGACCACTATCTCTGTAAAAGGTTCATTAAGTTTCAGGGTTGATGTGACCCTGAAGGCAACTCATCCCACAGAAGACATCCTCATGTCTCTCTGCCTGAATTCAGATGGTCCTAGAAATGGAGAAAGTTAGTGGTGGAACCAGGAAGCGGAGATAGGAAAGTAGGAAAGGAAAGAGAAAGGAGATAGCAATGGGTATAAGGGAGAGAGACAAGAGCTAGAAGGGAAAAGATAACAGAAAGCAGCAGATGTGGTTTCTTAATTCATAAGTTGACCGTTATGGGAGTTTGAAGGTGTCAGCTAATTGACACCACCTTCATATAAAATAGTTCAATTAACTGAACTTCCCAAAGCATACAATTGATGCATTTAGTCACACACTCCCACCCACACAGTGCTGGTGATGACTTCCTGTGCTCCTTACACTTCATATGATTGGTAGCAAGGTGCAGTCAACACAGGCTATGGTATGAAGTAGATGCAAATTTACGTCCTGAGCTGTGTCATGTTGTCAAGTCACTGTCTGAGGCACATTTGCCTCATCTATCATATGAGGATAATAATACTTACCATGTAAGTTTATCTAGATTAAGAAGATTAGTGGTGCTGTGCACAAAGTACTTAGTAAGTATCCAATCAACTTACACTAGCTACTATTAATGATGCTGTAGTCAGAAAGCTGCAGAAGGGAAAAATCAGTCTTTGGAATCAAATTTTGTTTGAACTCAGTTTCGGCTATTTATTAGCTGGATTTCATATCCTCTTGGAGAAATTAACTCCTTCCTCCATTTCAGTAGTACTCTCAGAGTTGTATGAAAGTTAGGAGTACAGCTTCTTGAGTTTTAATTGGCTCTGCCAGTTACTTGTGAATCACTAAGTAAATGAGCTAATTAGCCCCTCTCTTCTTTTTGTCTTGGTACTGGGAATTAAACCTGGAGCTGTATGATATTGTTAAGTAACACTCTCTAATGTTCAGTTTCTGTGGCCTTCCCAGCCTTGAGCAGGCTGAACAGACCTTGAGCGCTTGCCACAATGGACCTTATCGACCTTGGTGGAGTCATCTGCCTTGGTTGCACGTGGAAGTTCCCACAGGAACTTAGAAGAATGGACTGCCGGCTGACCTAGCTTTGCAACATAATCCAGCTGAAACAAAGGATGGATTCTTCTAGCTGCCCCCCCCCCTTTTTTATTTCCAGCCCCCTTTCAGGTAAACCCAGGTTATCTTGTAAAGTAAATCCTTGGTGCTGGATAGCTACAATTTTCCTCATCTGTCACATGAGGATAATATTTGCTGTGTAAGGCTATCTATGAAGATTAGTGGTGCTTGTACATGAAGTACTTTTTTTAGTAAATATGCAGTCAATTGATGATAGCTACTATTGTGATGCTGTCAGAAGGCCATATATCCTGAGTGCTGGGATTACAGGCAAGCATCACCAGATCTGGTGCCCCGTCCTCCACTATAAGCCCTGGTGCCTACTCTATTTCTCGGTGCTTTCCTTTGAGTGCCATATAACTTGTCAGAAACTCATTCTGGATATGCAGTATAGGTTCATTCTCAATAAACATGCTAATGTCATCTGACTTGCTGGCATGTTTAAAGAGATGTGGCTTCTGAACATTGAGCTACATATCACTTCCTATAAAAGCCAGGTATACTGTTCCTTGTCTAGCATAAGTCATAGAATAGTGCCTATCCACAGATATAAAAATTCTCTTCTTCTGCACATTTGGCCACTACATTAACATGCTTGAAACTTTGTCTAACCTAATAAACTAGAATTAAAAGTTCTAAAATATTAATGTCCACAAACACATTTTCAACACAGCAAAGTTTGCTAAAAGCACATTTCTGTACAGAGAATCTTAATTTTCTGATTCTCTATTGACTCCTGCTATAAAGTTGAAGGCGTGTTCCCATGGAAACTGTCCCCAAAATGCACTGAATCAAAAGCTTTTGGTGAAGAAGGGTCAACTCTGCTGTGTTGGCAAGGACTGGGCAAGATTGGGCAGTGTGAGGAATGATGTACATAAAAACAAAGTGATATATAAATAGAAAACAGTCTGAGGAGTTAGCAACAGGACAAGGATCCACTCTTGGTTGCATAGCATGCTTGCCTCTTCCCAGCCTATAGGAAGGATAGGAGCTTCTACTTTAGGCTTTCATATATTGCATTCTAAGCCCCTTTTTCTAACAGTATCCTCTCCCATCCTTTATTCCATTTATTACAATATCCACAGCACTTACTACTTAATAACATGCCAGTTATTTTACATGTTTATTTTCTCATCTTCTTTGATAAAAGTGTGATCAACACGAGAACATAATTTAGGGTTGTATTGTTCCCCACTGCTGTATCTTTATCATTTGGAACAATGCATAGTAGATACTCAATAAACAGTCAGTGAAGGAGTGAACACATCAAAAAATATTGTTCACTCTGCTCAAGAAGTACCTTTCTTCCTTTCAACCTCCTTTACCTGGCTAACTTCTTCATAGCTGACTTATCATGTCTTCAGGGACTTTCTTGAATCTTACACCTTAGCCTGGTATGATTCTCTGACACAGAAGTCTGTACCTTCTTATGAAACATAACTAAAGAATAAATATATTTTCTTGTTTGTTTTCTATGCTATTCAAGACAGAAGTTCCATAAAGGCAGGGATTGCATTCATTTGCTAATGCCTACAACAGAGCCTGTCTTGTGTAATGTAGTCAGTTACTCACTGGTCAGCTCAAACACGTTATTGAATTTGGACATAAATGTAGGACTGAGTGGTCTTTTAATAGATGGTTTTAGAAGAGGGACTGAGAAACCTTCTGATGAAGAATGCCATAATAAAAAGAGTTAAAACAGGTAAACAGTAAGGGTAAAACTCACTGGAGCACTAGTTGTAGGATCTTACCATTCTGCTTGTTCTTTGATCTTGGGATACTCAAACCTGAATCAGAAATAGAATGTGACATGGAGAATAACAATGAAAACAGGCCAAATACAAAACACCAGGTAGCCTTGCTTGGAGATCTTTTCCTTTTTCAAATGCAGCCTGAAAATAAAGGCATGGCCTAGCTCAAAAGACAAACCACTGCACAGACAACATGGCCACTTACATCCTCTCTTCATGGCAGTGCCCCATCTTTTATATATATCAACAGTGGTGGTTGAAATGACAGCTGTGCTGAAATACCAGAGACCTGCAGATAAGTTCCATAGGTAAGAAGAACATGGCAGACAGCACACTGTGCTTAGGAGTTCATTTCCTAGCAGTGCTCTGATAGAATTCAGGCAAGTAAGATGATTCACTTACTTGGCACACAAGCCTAACATCCTGGATTCAAAACTCTGGGTTTACAGTAAAAAGAGAGAACCAACTTCCAAAAAATAGTCCTCTGGCCACACATAATCTAGGCAACCATGAACCTGTAGTCTAAATCTGTAGATTCACCTATTCTGGAATTTTTTTGTATGAACACATGATACTATATTTTGCCTTCTATCTTTCATTTAACATGCATTCCAGATTCATGCATGTTATGCCATATATCCCAAAACAAAGCAAAATGAAACATAAAGTCTACAAATATACCATGGAGTACATTTTGTGTTGGCCAGATACTCCTAGGCATAATGCCTATCCTAGAGTGTGGTTGATATATATCCAGTGGAGAAAACTGATTTTCCCTTTCCCAGCAGATTTCAAATTCAGGTTCTTTCTTGGTTAGGGGTGGGGCTTTATGTCTACTTCCTCTGAGTGCAAGGTTTGATTGGGTTTGAACCTGTGTAGGTTTTAGTTCATGCCTTCACTGTCTCTATGAGTTTACATATGTATCATCCTTGTTGTGTGTGAAAGACATTTTTCTTGGAGTCAACTACCACCTCTGACTCTTAGAATCTTTCCATCTTCTTTTCTGCATAGATCCCAGAGCATGGGTGAGAAGTGGTATGATAAAGACATCTAGTTTAGGACTGAGTGATCCAAAGTCTGTCACTCTCTGACCATTGTCCTGTTATGAACCACTTTCTTAATTTTAATCTGCTGCAAGAAGCTTCTTTGATGGGGACTGATTGATGCTCTGCTCTATGGGTATACCTATATGTCATCAAGAGTCATTTTATTGCTATGTTCCTTTGGTAGAAGAATAGTAGTAAGCTTTCCCTTAGGCACATGAATTATATAGTCTCAGGTTCTTGGCCAGTTCAGAGTGTAAAGTGGGTTACATGTAATGTGGGTTCTGGTATGGATCTTAAATCCAATAAAAAGTGATTGGCTACTCCTATAAAATTTGTGCCACTATTGCACCAGCGTATACTGCAGTCAGGTCTCAGTGTAGGTCACAGGGTTTGTATGTGACTCAGTAAAGTTGATAATTATTTTTCTCCTCCAGTAGCATTCTAAGTACCTTGTAGCACTATCTGTAAAAG
Organism: Rhynchomys soricoides; assembly: GCA_019843965.1. Taxonomy (NCBI): domain Eukaryota; kingdom Metazoa; phylum Chordata; class Mammalia; order Rodentia; family Muridae; genus Rhynchomys; species Rhynchomys soricoides. Next base: position 1,832,378 of record JADRCH010007516.1, on the reverse strand, counting down.
TGAAGCTTCCAGTTGGACAACAGCTAGATTTCTCAGTGCTTGATTTCGTAAGTAAGTTTAGTAGTCAGTGATATGGCCTTGTCATTAGGTTAAGAAGGTAATCAGTAGCCATGGCAATATTCTGTGATATTTGATGGGGCATCTATGAAAGCCCTTTGGCCAACAGCTTGGGATTCCTAGCAATGGAGATTTTACTTTGTGGCATAAGACATCTAACTTTAGGCACTATCATTCTCATTCTATGGTTACTCCATTTAAATTCCTTTCATAAATGTGCAGACTTTGGGAAGCTGCTGTGTTAGTAGGTTTCTACATGGCTTTTCAAAGGGTCCTTCGTGTTTAATTGTCCCTCTATTATTCCTTTCATTTCCCTAGAATCCCATCTCCCTCCCCATTTAATACCCCCTATTTTAGATTCTCCTTATCTTTTTATAAAACTATGCTCTATTTCCCCTTCCTTTGGAAGATCCCCATCCTCCCCCTCCCCATCCTTTGCTAGCCACCTAATTTTGGTGATTATTTAGATCGAAATACACATATGTAAAGCTTAAAAGTGAACATTCATATATAAGAGGAAACGTGCAATTTTTGTATTGGGGGAGGGGAGTTTGAATCACCTCACTCAGGATGTTTTTTTTTTTCCAGCACCATCCATTTACTTGAAAGTTTCAGAATTTAATTTTTCTTAGCAGCTGGATGGTATTCCATTGTGTAAATATACTACATCTTCATTATCCATTCACCAGGTGATAGACATCTAATCTATTTCCATTTCTTGCTATTATGAATACAGTAGCAACAAACACTGATGAGTTCTCCTCTGTAGAGGAGTAAAATCCTTTGGGTTTATGCCCAAAAGTGGTATAGCTGGCTTTGGGGGTAGAGATATTCCCAGATTTTTGAAGGATGGCTACAATGATTTCCATAGTGGCTGTGCTAGTTTGTACTCTCTCCCCTTTCCTGCATCCTCACCAGCATGTGCTGTCATTTGTTTTTATTAATCTTGGCCATTCTGACTGGGATAAAATGAAATGTCAAAGTAGTTTTAATTTGTGTTTCCCTGATGACTAAAGATGTTGAACTTTTTAAAGTGTTTCTCAACCATTTGTGTTTCACCTTTTGAGAACTCTGTTTATTGCGATACTCCATTTTTAAATTGTTTTTTTTTTTTCTTAAAGTTCGGGGGGAGGTGCTAGTTTTTATAAATTCTAGGTATGAATCTTCTATCAGCTCTATACTTGGTAAAGATTTTTTCCCCATTCTGTAGGCTGCCACTTTGCTTGAATTATAGTGTCCTTTGCTATATAGAAAATTTTTAGTTTCACGGAGTCTCATTTGTTAATTGTTGTTCTGAACTACTATGCTATCAGTGTTCTGTTCAGAAAGTCCTTTCCTTCACCAGTGAGCTCTAGTCTATTTCCTACTTTTTCTTCTCTAGGATTCAGGGCAACTACTATTATACTGGGGTCTTTAATTCACTTAGAGTTAAGTTTATGCCGTGGGTTAGGTATGAATCTATTTTTATTCTTGTAGCCATGCAACTTAATCACTGCCACCTGTTCAAGATGGTGTTTTTTCTGCAGTGTGTATTTTTTGGCTTCATTATAAAAAAATCAGGTGTCCATAGGTGTGTGGAATTATGTATGTATCTTAATTTCTATCCTGTTGATCAACATAACTGGTTTTTTGTGACAATATCATGTTTTATTGTTGTTGCTCTGTGGTACAATGTGAAATCTGGGATGGTGATACCTCCAGATGTTCTCTTATTATTCATAATTGTCCTTTTGCTATTCTTCTCTCTCTCTTTCTCTCTCTCTCTCTCTCTCTCTCTCTCTCTCTCTCTCTCTCTCTCTCTCTCCCCCTCTCTCTTTGTGTGTGTGTGTGTGTACACGTGCACTTCCATATGAAGGTTTTTTTTTCCCAAATTCTGTGAAACATGTTGGAATTTCCATGGGGATTGTATTGAATTTGTAGATTCCTTTTGGTAGGGTAATAATTTTTCATATTATTCCTACATATCCATGAGCATGGGATATCATTCCATTTTCTTTGTCTTCTTCAGTTTTTTATTTGATATCTTACAAGTATTTTACTTACTATACAAGTCTTTCACTTGAATGGTTACTGTTATTCCAAGATATTTTTGAGGCAGTTGTAAAAGGTATTGTTTCCCTAATTTCCTTCTTGGTTTGCTTGTCATTGAATATAGGAAGGCTATAGATTTTTGTGTGTTAATTTTGTATCCTACTACTTTGCTGAGAGAATTTATTTACCTGGTGAAGTTTTTTAGAGTCACTTATGTATCCTATCCTATCATTTGCAAGTAAAGATATGTTAATTTCATCCCTTCCTATTTGTATCCCCTTGATCTCCTTCAGTTATCTTATTGCTCTAGCTAAGACTGCAAGAACTATAGTGAATAGATTTGTGATGGTGTCCTTTACTGTACTGAATCTTTTTAGTTTCATGTGGTCCCATTTATTGTTAGTCTTAGTGCCTGTGCTATCAGTATCCAGTTCAGAAATTCTTTTGCCATTCAGCTCAAGCCTATTCCTTACTTTTTCTTCTACGGCACTTGTTCTCAACCTTCCTAATGCTATGACCCTTTAATACAGTTCCTAATGTGCTGACCCCAACCATAACATTATTTTCATTGCTACTTCATAACTGTAATTTTGCTACTGTTATGAATCATAATGTAAATATCTTATATGCAGGATGTCTAATATGTGCCCATCCTAAAAGTGTTGTTTGACCCCCGAAAGGGGTCTTGACCTACAGATTGAAAACTGCTGTCCTATGAGATTCTGAGTATCTGGTATGACCTTGGGGTCTTTAACCCATCTGGAGTTGAGGTATGGAGAGAGATTAAACATCCTTGTCTTGTTCATAATTTTAATGGAAACGCTTTGAGTTCCTCTGTTTGTGATGATGCTGTCCATGGGCTTGCTGCCAATTTATTGAGGTGTGCCCCTTGTGCTCCTATTCTCTCCAGGACTTTTGTCATAAAGGAATTCTGGATTTTATTAAAGGTGTTTTCTGCATCTAATGAGATGATCATATGGTTCTTGTCTTTGAGTATGTTGATGTGGTAGATTATATTTATTAATATAAGTATGCTGAATCACCTCTGTATCTCTAGGATGAAGCCAACTTGATAGTGATAGATAATCTTTTTTTATGTGTTTTTGGATTTGGTTTGCAGGTATTTTATTGAGAATTTTTGCATCTACATTTATAAGAGATATTAGTCTGTAATTCTAAAATTTTTGGGGGGGAATTTGTGTGGTTTTAGTATCAGAGTACTAGTAACTTTTGAAAACGAATTAAGAAGTCTTTCTTCAGTTTTTAGTTGGCCGAACAATTTGAGGAATATCGATATTAGTTCTTCTCGGAAGGTCTGGTAAAATTCTATAATGAATCCATAAGGCTCTGGGCTGTTTAGGAGGGAGGTTTTAAGTTATGACTTCTATTTATCTAGGTATAATAGATCTATCGTAACTGTCCTTTTAGGTTGTATACATCAAAGAATTTGTCTGTTTCTTTTACTTTTTTCAATTTGGTGAAGTACAGAGTTTTATAGTATGCCCTTATGATTCTCTGAATTTCCTTGGTGTCTATTATACTGGCCATTTTCATCTTTGATTGTATTAACATGGATCTTCTCTCTCCATTTTTTAGTTAATTTTGATAAGTGTTTGTCAACTCTGTTGATTTGCTCAAAGAATCAACTATTTCATCAATTCTCCATATTGTTCTTTTGTTTCCATTTCATTCATTTTTATTACTGAGTTTTATTATTTCTTCTTGTCTAATTTTTTGGGTGTATTTCTTCTTTTTATTCTAGAGCTTTCAGGTGTGCTGTTAAGTTACTCTCTAATATTTTAAAAGTAGTGCCATCACCTTGCCTCTTCAAACTGTCTTCATTGTGTTCCATAGGTTTGAGTATGTTGTGTTTTTATTTTCATGTAATTCCAAAATAGTTTTCACTTTCCTTTTTGAGTTTTGTCTTGGCCAAGTTTTCATTTAGCAGTGAGTTATTCAGCTTCCATAAGTTTGTACATATACATTTATTTTTTCTATTGTTGATATCTAGCTTTAATCCATAGTGATCAGATATGATGCAGGATGCTATTTCATTTTTTTTTTTAAAACATCAGTCAAGACTTTTTTGTGTCCCAATATGTGGCCAATTTGGAGAAAGTTTCATGTACTTCTGAGAAGAAAATGTATTCTTTAGTGTTTGGGTGGAATGTTCTATAGATATCTGTTAGTTCTGTTTATTTTATGATGTTATTTAACTCTAGCACTTTTCTGTTTAGTTTCTGTCTGGAAGACCTAACTATTGGGAAGAGTGGTGTATTGAAGTCATCCACTAACACTGTGCTAGGATCAATATTTGATCTTAGCGGTAGTAGTGTTCCCTTTGTGAACTTGGGTGCCCTTGTTTTTGGTGCATAAATGTTTAGAATTACAGTATCCTCTTGGTAGATTTATTTTTTCTTCAGTGAGTATGTGGTGCCTCTTCTGATAAGTTTTGGTTTGAAGTCTATTTTGTCAAATATTAAAATAGCTACACTGCCTTGTTACTTTCTTCCATTTGCTTGGAGTATACTTTTCTATTGTTTTACCCTGTGGTGATGACTGTCCTTAATGATGAGGTATATTTTTTGGAGGCAGCAGAAAAATGGATCCTGTTTTTTGTTTGCTTGTTTGTTTGTTTGGTTTTTGTTTTTTTGGGTTTTTTTTTTTTTTTTGGTTTTTCAAGACAAGGTTTCTGTTTTCTAATCAAACCTGTTAGTCTATGTCTTTTTACTGGGAAATTGAGACCACTAATATTAGTAAGCCTTTTATTAATCCTGTTATTCTGATGTTTTGCTCCTCTTTGACTATTGGCCTGTGATTATTCCTTGTATCCTATTGCATGCAGTTAGCCCTCTCTTCAGACTGAAATTTTCCATCTTGTGTCTTCTCTAGTATTGTATTGGTGGACAGAAATTGCTTAATTTTTTTTTAAATCATGAAATGTTTTCCTTTCTCTGTTGACTTTGATTGATAGTTTTGCTGGGTATGATAGTCTGGGCTGGTACCTGTGGTTTCTTAGAGGCTACAGAACATCCATCCTGGCTCTTATGGCTTTCAGAGTTTCCAGTGAAAAAGTCAGGCATTACTCTAATGGACTTGCCTTCATATATAACTTGACCTTTTTCTCTTGCAGCTTCCAATATCCTTTATTTGCTCTATATATTTAGTGGTTTAATTATTGTGTGTCATGATGAGTTTCTTCTTTCATTTTATCTACTTAATGTCCTGTATTCCTCTTGTACCTTGACATGCATCTTTTTCTTTAGATTGGGTCAATTTTCTTCTATGATTTTATTAAAAATATTTTCTGTGCCTTTGACCTTAGTTGTTTCTCCTCCTCCTCCTCCTCCTCCTCCTCCTCCTCCTCCT
>JADRCH010007516.1:1785831-1826821 GCA_019843965.1 Rhynchomys soricoides | reverse complement strand
TCTTCTTCTTCTTCTTCTTCTTCTTCTTCTTCTTCTTCTTCTTCTTCACCTATTATTCATTTTCTTTTGGCTTCTCATGCTGTCCCAGATTTCTTGATTGTTTTGTGCTTGTTTTTAAAATTTTCTTTTGTCTTTCTTTCTTTCTTTCTTTCTTTCTTTCAATTTAATATTTTCTTTGATTGAACTATTCATTTCTTTTACTTTTTTCTCCAAGACCTGTAATTTTCTCATCCATGTCTGGTAATCTGTTGGTGAGGATTTCTTTGAGGTTTTTGTTTGGTTTCCTGAGTTTTTCATTACCAGTTTTATTTCAATTCAGGTTTTCTTCAGTGATTCTATTTCTTCGTTAGTTTCTACTTTCATGCTTTGAATTATTTTCATTATTTCATTCAACTCCTTGTGTTTTTACAGTATTCATTCAGGTATTTATTCACATCCTCTTAAAGGTCTTTAAACATACTCATGCTATTTTGAAGTTTGTGGCTTCTGCTTTGGCTAAATTATTTTTCTTGATGCCTAACAAAATTTCTGGCTTCTTCAGAAGGCAACATTGTCTTGGTTGTTCATGTTTGTGCTTTTGTACTGGCATCTAGGCATCTGGAGTTATGATGTTTGAGATGCTTCTTGGTGTAGATATTTGTTCTTTCCTTTGGTGTGTGGGTGTTTCATTCTTTGATTGTTGTTGCCCAACCTGAGTCACAGCCAAGTGTTGTGGCTGTAGATCCCTGGACAGAGAGAGTTTCTGTGAGTCAGTAGAGTCAAAAAGGACTGGAGATGGGCTAGAAGGAAAGGTTGGAAGTTGCCATCAGGAAGAATTAGTGGGATCCTTGGTCCTCACCAAGGAGCCAAATCTCAGGGTTGTGGGTACATACTGTAGTGAGTTTTCAAAGTAATTGGATGAAACTAAGAATATTCTGTGTGAAAATTTCATCTTGACATGACCTTAAGTTAGAAAGAACTCTTTAAAAACTAACCCAGCCTTTTGTAAAACTAAGAAAATAAAAAGATGACCTCAGTGTTTGAGAGAATATCAGAAAGATCTCTGCATACATCTCACTAGGTTCTGATCATCTAGAGGACTAAAACTTAATCCTGTCTCTATTGCATCCTTTCAAGTCCTAGCCCAAAGAGTAAGCACTTAACCTAATGATCATTGGCAATCAATGTTCATGCACTGACTGTGTATGAAGACTCAGTAGAATATAAATGATAGTTTCTAATTATCTAAAGCAGAACGAATTAGAACAATTTCTTTGCAAATCAACAGTTCTCAAAGGTTTGTAAAGTATTGGACCATGTGACTAGCTCTATCTTTTGTTCTCTTTTAATAGTTGATCCTAGCAAAGTCTGGCACCAATATATGTGAGCATCTTGCCATAATACTATTTCAAATATATTTCTGAACCAAATAAACATACAAACATGACCTTTTTACCTGTTTCCTACAAGCACACCAGACTAAATTTGTCTTCTCTGTGATAATTCTAACCTGTGTCCCCTGAACCCCAGAATCACTCTTTCCTCTTTCATCTCCCTCATCTATGTTTATTCTATCTCAGAATGTCCTCACATTTTTTCACACTTTGTTCTCTTTGCTCAGATTGCCATCTCCATTCTTTCTGTCTAGTGAATACATCTACTTATCCACCCTCTCAATTCACAAGTCAATTTCTTCATGACTTCCTAAGGCAGAAGTAGGCAATTTGTCTTTTATGTTACATATATCTCAGTGATAATATATTGTATTAATAGTTTTTAAAAATCTCTGACACCTTCACTAGGTTCTAGAGTGGATTTAGATTGAAATCTTTAGCACAGAAGTCATCAAAGATTCGGAATTCTGAAAAAAATTGTTAATGATCATTAATATGGTCTTGTTAAGGTTACAACAAAGTTACACTGGCAAATAGATGAACACTTCAAAATCACTTGTATTCAGAAGCCCATAGTGATGGATACAAGATTTAATAGTAGGACACTTTATATACAAATAAAGGGAAAATTTCCCTTTATTAGTTATGTTCTATTGTTATGATAAAACATCATGACTAAGGCAAGTCATAAAAGAAGAAGTTTGTTTGAGCTTAAGGTCAGAGAGATAAGAGTTCATGATGGCAAAGTGAAGGCAACATATCAGGAAGCTGAGGACTCATATTTTGGACTACAAGCAAGAAGCAGAGAGAGTACACTAGGAGTAAGTCAAAGCCTTAAGCTCTCAAAGGCAACCTGCAGTGATATATATTTTCCAAGCAAGGCAACAGCTCATAAATTGCTCCAAACAGTTCCAAATAGCTGAAGACCAAGTATTCAAATGCTCAAAACATTTTTCACTCAAAATACCATACTTCCCATAATGTTTTAAAAAGATATAGTCTCATGTAGCTGGTGTTGAATTCTTGATCTTCTATCCTCTATTTAACAATGCTGGGATTACAGGGCATAGGCCACCGCATCGTGTTCAGAGAAATTTATTTTTATCTGAGATTTAAAAAAAAAATAAAGAAAAGAAAAACAGTAGCCATGCCTTCAAGTATACAAAAAAAAAAATGAACATGTGGATGAACACTGGAATTTTTACATAAAATATTTTAATTTAAAAAATGACAAGAAACTTGATTTATTCAAAATTATGGTTACCACACACACACATACACACACATCTCACTACATAAACAACTTGAGAGTTCATATTCACATCTTGTTAAAGCAATTATATATGTTTTAGCAAAGAAAAACAATCCCATAATAAGTTGGTTGTTTTGTTCATATGAAATATCTTAATTTTCTTTTTAAATATATTCTGACAAAAGAACTCTTCACCATTATTTGTTATTAACCTGCTGAATAGTAGATGATTTTCCTCTGGATGACCTCCCAAGTATCTGCTTCAATTAGCTTTGGAAAAAAATTCATTATTTTCTTTCCTTATGTAGATATGAAAATAGTCTGAAAAGAATTTAAAAAAATGAGTCATTGCTTTAAGTTTTATTAGAGTGTGCCTTCTAAAATGAAGCTTGTTACTACTGATAAGTTGAAGAATGTGCATTAAGGCTCTAGCAAACAACAAAAAAGCACTTTTCCAGGAAAAATGTCAGGACTGTTGTAGTTAATAATCTGATTCATGAGTCAGATAGAAGGTTGCTCTCAGTGACCTCTAATTTCCATTTCAATGCCAATATTTTATGGTCTATAAAATCAAATCTTCCTAACCTGTTATTTGAATATATTTACTTTAAATAAAATCCACCTCACCATAAACCACATTTGTGAATCAAATCATATCGTCAATGTCTTTCATTACAAAACCAAAACCAAAAGATGTCTTTCATAATACGATGGCCAGTTTAAAAGCACACACTAGGTCTTGGTGGTAGGGAGGAAAACTCTGTGGTATAACATTTGTAAGCATGAACGAAATTGAGAGTTTCATATCCAGCACCACAAGAAAAAAAAAAAGCATATACTCAATAATGTAGAACACTGAGATAAATATGACGGTACACACCTAGAGTCCCAGCACTTGGAAGGGTGAAGAAGGAGGATCCTTGTTAGTTTGTGGCCAGCCTGGGTTACATATAATGAATACTGAGCATACCAGGGCTGTACAGAGATACCTTGTCTTTAAAAACACAAATGCAAAGTGTGATGGTTCATATTTGGGAGTCAGAGGAATGAGAATCATCTCGATTTTGATGCCTATGTGGTCTACATAGTGAAAGCCAAGCCAGCCTGGGCTATAGAGTGAGACCTTGTCTCAGAAAAAAATAGCACTGGGATGACAGCTAGTTGTTAAAATATTTGACATGCAAGCATTAGGACCTGAGTTTGGATCCCTAACACCCACATAAAAGCTAGTATGGGACATGAGAGAAGACAAGAGGATCCCTGGAGCTCACTTGCCAGACAGTCTGGCTGAATAGATGATCTCTAAGTTTAGTGGGAGACCCTGAGTCAAAATACAAGGTAGAGAAAAACTAAGAAATACATTCAACACCAGCCTCCATATTTGTGGAGAGCAGAAGACGACTTTCAACAGTCAGTTCTGTCCTTCCACCATACTGAGGCAAGGCATCTCTTATTTCTGCTCTACCTGGTCCACAAGCTTCTGGGTGATTCTCCAGTATCAACCTCCAAAGGGTTCTGGGATTGTGGATGTGCCAAGTCTAGCATTTTATGTGGGTTCTGAGAATTGACATCATGACATCCTGTTTTCAATGCTTCCACTCACACAGTCAACACCACACAACTTCAATCACTGATTTTGGAAATGTTTATAATTTGAAGATACTTTCTAAAATTTTAAAATATACTCAGGGCACATTTTGAAAGGACCATCCCTTATCTCATATTTTTCATTTAGGGCTAATTTCCCCCACGCCTTTTTCTTAGATATAGAAATGTCTTGTGCAAAGCTTGAAGAAGCACATATCTTTGGCAAATTCACTGGCTTTGATACTAATCAATTTTGTGGATTTAAAGTCCCCCATGTCCTAGGCAGGCTCATTAATTTAACTGAAGTTCAGTTTCATTAGCTATAAACTGGACTGTAGTGGGGATTAAGTGAAATTATGTTTTTCAAATAATGTGATCACTATTTATTTTGCTGAATTCCACAAATGATCATTAATGTCTGTAACTCTTTGAGATTTTCACCAATGCTCTTTTAATTTATAAACATTTCACTTTTAAATTTTTCATATGGAAACTTTGCCTACTGTGTTAGCATAAAGAGAAAACAAAATAGGGCAGGAATTTTAAAGGCATTTTTGCGAGACAGACTTTCCAACAACACACAGAGGGGAAGGGAGGGAGAGGGAGAGGGAGAGGGAGAGGGAGAGGGAGAGGGAGAGGGAGAGGGAGAGGGAGAGGGAGAGAGAGAGAGAGAGAGAGAGAGAGAGAGAGAGAGAGACTACAACAGACCAAAGTACAGATACTGCAAATGTTCGACTTGGTGAATCAATGACTTTTGTTGGGGTTACTTACAGAATTGTAGTTGAGGGGTTACTTATAGGAGCAGAAAAGACTATGAGGTACCAATGCCCACTCCAGCATGGGTGACAGATCACAAAAGTTGGGAATCTGGAGCACACTGCATAACCTGGGGGCAGCTTGCATGTTGGAGAGTGTCCTTTCCAGGTACCTCAGTTGGTCTAAGCCTCTTCCACGCAGTTCAACTGGTCTCTGCCCTTTTTACAGGCTACCTGGGTGGTTTCTGCTTCTTGCAAGTAGCAGGTCTGGCCTCAGAGACTTCTTTGCATAGTGGCTCTTCTGACTGACCCTTAGTTATCTTTGCTTACTCCTGGAAAGAGAGGGGCCTAGTGATTCTGATTACATTCAGGGACTTCCTATAGATATTTTTAGTTGTTTACTTGCTGGTTTAGGGAGCCTCCAGGCAGGATGGAGTGTTTTGATCTGGAAGGAAACTACTACAGAACACTGAGCTAAGCTTTCCTACAGACCACAAGCTACACCCACTGATCTCTAAGCACAGGGATTTTTAAAAACCTCAAGAGATATTCAGTTAGAACCTCTAGAGATATTAACTGTCCACCTAAATTTACAAATCAAATTTCTCCATTGCTTTTCACTATAGGAGGTGCCAGACACCCTCATTTTACATACCCAAAACTAGGAAACAGGAAGAAAATCACTGGTCTAATTAATATCCTTAATTTAAAAAAAAAAAAAAAAAGAGCCACTGATGATTCACTGAGTGGGTAGTTATTTGTGTCTGTGCTGTGTGGTTATTGTACCTATTGTTTTCCAAGTTCAAGGCATATTACCATCATAGAAAACACAAAATTTAAAAAAATTTAAAAGACAAAAATTCTCAAAGAGCCTCCAGTTCAATAAACACTACTTAACGGTCCTGTGTGCCAAACAACAAACGAAGTAAATACAAAGTAGACTCAGCTTTTCCTAATGTCTGGAAATAGCTTTTGACATAGCAAAGTTGTTGTTTTTTTTCACTTATTTAAAATATTCATCCTAACTTAAGACTGAAATTCTCTCTCCCATCTACTTAAAAACAAAAACAGTTTAGTCGGCCATGCCAACGAAGAAAGCAGAAAGTCCTCAAACAAACAAAGTGTCCCATTTTTTTTGTAGTGGTTTTAAATTCTCTCACACAAAATTCTGTTAAATATTATTATTCAATAGAGAGCCAGTCTTCCATTTCTCTGGAAGGTTCAGTATGCCTTTCTTTTTTATTAACTTGAGTGTATTAACATGTTTCTAGGTCTCTGAATGATCAAAAAGGCAAATTGTTCAGAGAAAGGCAAACACTGAACTGTAGACTTGAATTTAAGTGCCAGTTCCATCACTAACCAGCTGATATACATAGTAGGTAAAATCCCTTGCCTGGCAAGTCTTTCATCCCGTGTTTGAGCCTCAAAACCCCCACAAAAACCCAGATGCAGTGGCACGAATCTATAATTCCAGGATTCCTACAGTGAGAGGGGAAACAGAGACAGGAGAGTCAGCTAAAAACTCATGGATCAGATAGACAGTAACAGAATCAAGAGAAACCCTACCTTAAAACAAATATCAGTGAGAATCCACACGAGCAGCATACACACCCACACCCACACCCATACTCACCCACCCACCCACACCCACACCCACACACCATACACACTAAAGTAAATGGAACAAAATAGGGATAGTAATATGAATTTTATAGAATTAATTAATATGAGATCAAATTATGAAAGTTCCTCATAGTCTTCTTGTTAAAGACTGAATGCTATCCCATTCGGTGTATGTACTAAACTTTTTGTTATCTGTCACCCGGTGATAGTCATTTAGACTGGTTTCATGTCTTGACTACTGGAACAGTGTTGCAGTAAGTGTGGTGATGTAGACAACTATTCATTACACCAGTTTCATTTGCTTGGACATCACCTACAAGGGGGGATTGAGAAATTACACTGTATCTGTAATTTTCAGTTTTTTGAAGGATCTCCTTAATGCAGAATAGCTGCGCTAATTTACATTCCTGCCAACAATGTGCAAAGGCTCCATTTTCACCGACACTTCCTAGCTTTCATCTTCTCACATATGAGGCAGTATCTCATTGTGGTTTTGGTTTGTGTTTTCCTGATAAGGAGGGTAAACATGTATCTATTGGTCATTTGTATGTCTTCTGTTTTGATCCTTTACATATTTTTTTCTTTTACTCTTTATTGAGTTGTTTGTGTTCCTTATGTATTTTATATATTAATTCTTATCAGATCTATGTTGTAAAATAGCATTTGTGTTTTTTACCTAAATTAATTCTATTCTTTTTTGAGACAGGGTCTCACTATGTAGCCGTAAGTGGCCCGGCCCTCAATGCCTATATAAGGCTGGCCTCAAACTCACAGAGATTCACATGGCTCTGTTTCTTAAGGGCTGGTATTCCATTTATGCATCACTATACCTAGCATAAATTAGATCTATTCTTTATTAAATTGAGGTCATGATTATCCTAAAAGAAGCTGACAGATTTTTGGCGCATCTTGTTTACTCATCTGTGGGAAATAAGAGACTGGGAATTACTTTTAATCTTTATGTGAAAGACAAAAATCTCTAACCAGCTAAAAGGTAGGGTTATAGCTAGTGTAATAAAGGAGACTGCAAGATGATGGTGATTGATGATGATGACGATGAATATTGAAGACATCAAAGTTTTAGGAATTAAGTCAATATAGTCCAACTTTCTCATCTTAAGGTTAAAAAAAAAACAGTGCTAAATGGCAGAAATGAACTGTTATCATAAAGGTAGCATTTGCTGACTATATACTGTATGCCAAGCACTGTTTTAATGGCTTTATGTGCACTATATCTAATCCTCATGAGAACTCCCTAATATAATAAGTACTAGTGTGTTAGAACACAGTCCTAGTGAGTGGAGTCGTATGAGGAGAATTCTGAGTGCTTGTGAGAAAGCTCCAAGAAAGCAAGACAAGAGTCTTATGGCCTTGTTTTCTTCAAAAAACTCAGAATTGTTCCTGAAATGTGATTTCATGCCCCTAAGGTGTATCAGATAGGAGTGAGTTTATTTATAATTGGTTTTTGGTTTGTTTTATTTTCTTCTCATTTTTAAATTCTTAATTGATTATTTGGGAATCTCACATCATGCATTCTAATCTTGCTCTGATCAAATTCCTAGTGGCCAGCCCACCTCCCCCTACCCGGGAGGATGAATCTTTCTACATCTGTACCAGAAGTCATCAACTAAGAAGAAGCATGTGGCTATCAGATCTCCCCAAGGGGCAGGGCCAGCTCTCCTGTGAGAGTTGGGGCAGGCTCTCCCATGCCCAAGAACATTAATGTGGCTTCAAGCAGCAGCCCAGACCACAAACATCCACACGGGATTCAGTGGTAATAAAGGCTACATACATCTACATGGCCCTTGGCCATATCAGGACCACCAACCAACTCACTCATGGACCTCAGAAGCTACACTGGCCATGGGTCTTAACATGGCCTTAGGTGGCTATATATGCCACTTACATCAGAATGCCTCCCTCCCCCTTGCCCAAGACAGTAAAGCCTGAAGACATCACCAACTGCATAGGTTCATATGAATCTCAGGCTTCATCAAGCCTGGGGCAGCAGCATGGGTCACGGTCATCACCATGGCCTCTGATGGCTTCAAGGACCACCATGGTCCTTTGAGAAGGCCCAATGCAGGAAGTGAACCTTTCTTCATCTCAGGCTGTCATCTTAGCTCTGAACCAGGAGGATCCTGCTGCATCTGCATAAGCTCCAGGCCATTGTACACCATCTACCTGATGCTACTGGGCAGCATGTCACCCTCAGCTTGTAGCTGCCATCATGTCTCCAGTTCCTCCTCACTCCATAGTGGTTGTACCACCCCATTTTTCTATCTGTCCTACGTTTCCATCACATATTTTTTTATGGTAGTGGTGCCTTCCTGCCCTTGGTTTCAGGGTTGGGGCCAGGAATTTTTTTTTTTTTTTTGGTTTTTCAGGACAGGATTTCTCTGTATAGCCCTGGCTGTCCTGGAACTCACTCTGTAGAGCAGGCTGGCCTTGAACTCAGAAATCGGCCTGCCTCTGCCTCCCGAGTGCTGGGATTAAAGGCATGTGCCATCACTGCCCAGCTCTTATTTGTTTTTTAAGACAGGGTTTCTCTCTATAGCTCTGGCTGTCCTGGAATTCACTCTGTAGACCAGGCTGGCCTCAAACTCACAAAGATCTTCCTGCTTCTTCCTGAGTGCTGAGACTAAAGGTGTGTGTTGCCACTTATTGGACTTATTTATTTTCATGCCTCTTCAGAAAAACATGTTTCTGCCATATGCAGCTTATCCTTGTGACTGTATAATCTACTCACATAACTTCTTAACCTTCCGAGTATAAAACATCTGATGCTCTGATAAAATTGACTATTGCATGAGACTTTAGTCTGCCTCATTTATCGACTCCATTCTTCCTGGTCCCACTAACTTTATAGTAGTAAACACTAGTGTATGCATTTTAGGGATGAAGAAGTTGAAACACAGGGAGGTTGACCTGCTTAAAGTTATATCAGTGGGCAACGGAACACATGTTGAAAGAAATTTCTCTGGTATATTCTTCTGTGTGTGTGTGTGTGTGTGTGTGTGTGTGTGTATGCGCGTGCGCCTCTATGATCTGGTTCCAGCCTGTTTCTACAGCCTTGCTTATGCACCAGCCAACAGTTTATTGACTTTGTCACATAATTTCCTAACTCACTGCTGTCTTGGTGGTGATGTCTTCTGTTCTCTTTCCTACTACTTCAACAGGTCCAAAGGTACCTCTTAGGTCTTCTGAGTTCCAATTCAAATGTCATCCAGTTCACTTACAAGTGCTTTCAACCTACTCTGCTCATCTAAGGGTCTTCACAGTGCTCTTTGGCACAAGAAGGGCTTTTGTGATGGTTTCGCAATAGAGCCTGTACTTTATTGAGTCAGTCTCCTAAAGCCCTATCAGCCAGTTGGTCTATCTGAAAATATAAAACAATGGATAGAAATAAGCCCCTTGAACTGTGTCATCACTGTTTGGCAAAGCATATTTCTTTGAATGTGGGATTATTTTCAGATGAGCAAATTTCTGTTTTCATCTACATTAAAGAAAACTGGAAATGCCAACATCATTGAACAAGCCAAGAGGCAAATAGTAGAAGGTAAGGTAGGCAAACAAAATATAAACTTTTAATTGATGCATAAGCAATCCTAATCTTGAATTTATATTGTTTGTATGATAGAGAAACATGGAATGACTAGAAAAGTGAGAATAGTTTCTTAGAATTAAGTATGTAAACTCATAGCTTGTGTTTAATTTCAAAATATGTGTTCATTTAAAAACTCTGATGAGAGGGCTTATGCTCTTTGCTGTTAGTGATAAGGCTATAAAATGAAGGGTGGCTACAAGCCCAGGTTTTATTTATGTCTATGTGTGCATGTATAAAAGCTACCTCCTTGTTAAAGGATGGCACTCAAAACCCTTTAGAGAGACAGTGACATCTGCTATGGGGGAGTCACACTTGGGACAACTTGATTGACCATTTTTGGCATATGCTGGTCTAAATTGGCTCATCTATTGGCTAACAATCTTTTCTGAATTAGTTCCAACTCTCCAGCAGGCACATTTCCATCTGGTTAAGTTTAGAACTCAAGCTGCGTTTTTTTTTTTTTTTTTTTTAAGGGTAAAAAAAAACCATACCTTACACTGATACTAGTCTAGGCAAAAGGTTCTTACTGCTATCACCCCTACCCTCCCTTAAAATGCTTTTTTTTCCATTTCCCATTGTTTAGATCTTGAGGCGAATGGTGCACTTGCTGTGATTCTTAGAACCTAGGTTTTGAAGAAGAACAAAGATGGTGGATGTTTGACTTTGCCGTATTTGGAAAATGAAGACACAAAAGGAGATAGGGGAGAAAAAAATGCACACATCTGCAAATCCTGATACCCTTGCAGGGTATGTCAGGTGTCTGCATTCTCTCTGGGGAAGGATCTAGACCTGATAAACAGATGCTTACTGAAGACAGAGCCTTCTGTTGTGTGGTTCTCCCATTGTTTCTACCTCATATGATAGCCTTTGAGACAGTATATCATAGTGTAAAGTCACACAGATGATTCGAAGAGAGATGACAGTAAGGAAAGCCATGAGGTGCATGGCATGTACCAGCAGGATAGTAAATCAGAACCCTGAAGGCTTCATCTTACAATCTGCTCAATAATGAACCTGTTGGCCTTTGCTTAACACTCTGTTCTGAACTTCTGGGTATAAATTCCCATAGCAGGGTTGACTGGGTTAACAATGGAAGGGAAGAGTGACTTAGACAACTGAGAATATGTTCACAACCCTGATCTTGACAAAATAGTCAAAGGTTCAGCTAAGTACTCTGTTTCTGTCACAGGGTTGGAGTTAGTGTCTCATAATTGTTTTGTCAAGATCAGAAGTGCATCAGCTAACAATTTTCAGGATGGAGCCAGAAATCTAAGGGTGTCCAGATTCTTTTCAATCAAATATTTTAAATTATAAAATAAATCAAGGCTCATGCAGTGTTTCAAAAACAACAATTTAACTATAGAGCATAACTATATAAACCAGGAAACTCAGAGTGCCACAGGACTACTAACTGAACTCAGAATTCATTCAAGATTCACTGGGGGGTGGGGGGGGTAATTCTTTTTACAGTTTTGGGAATGTAACAAAGAGTCTCAACATAGTAGGCAAGTCTTCTACCAGTTAGCCCTTGGAATTATAGTTTTTAAATGAAATTTTATCTCATATAACTATTACCATCATCTAGATTCAGAAACTATTTTATCACCAGAAAGAAACCTCCTTTCCTTTTATAATCAGGTCCAACAGGAGTTCTCAATTTGAACTAAGTTTTAACCTCTCTGATGTGGTAGCCTCTGTCAGGAAATACTCCATTGAAACTGTGTTCCCAGGTCAAACAGCCAGCCACACCTGACCTCTAGAAGAGCATGATTTTTCTATATATCCCTGGCACAAGTAGGAACAGTTTCTACATTGCTTGGTTTCCCTTTGAAAAGCCATAAAGTGAAAAGTTAACATGTTTTTATTAATTGGTTATTTTATTTGTTTACATTTCAAATGTTGACCCCCTTTCCCAGTTTCCCCTCCACAAACTCCCATCCCATCCCCCCCCCTTTTGCCTCTATGAGGGTGCTCCTCTACCCACTCAAACACTCCCACCTCACCCCTCTAGCATCCCCCTACGCTGAGGCAACATTTTTAAGAGTTGGAAAAATATATGAAGAAAGAATAGGAAGGAAGTAAAATACGCACACATTCACATCAATCATCTGAATAACTGATTTCTTACTTCACATTAGTTAACTTGCATACAAGTGTCTCAAGCCATGTTTGACCGTATTCTGTTTTCTTAGATGTTTTCCTTCAGTCCTTGTGTTTTGCCATTATAATTTTTTAGGCTCCTGGGAAGCTCATTTGCTTTCCAGATTTCCACATGGCAGGTGACAATCTATATCCTGTTATTTGTGAGATGGCTATTCCTGTCTTTCTCTTCTTAAGTCCTATATAAGTCATCCGCTAGGTATGATTTCCCATTTGACTTTTTAATCTAATTGGTGGCTAGCATAACCTATATTCTTGTCTTGTAGATGAGGCCTCTAGTAGTAATTAATATGGTAGTGACATAAAGCCATGTTAAACCATCCTAGTATAGACTTCCATAAATTAATAATGGTCCAAATTCGCACTAAGAGCCTCTTCTCTATACATGTAAACTGACAGGAGAAAAGACTATATTCACTTTTACTTGCAATGTAACAATAACAACAACAACAACAACAAAACTCCACAAACTTAACTACTGAAAACAACACTTATTTATCACTTTCCAGATTTAGAGCAGTCCAGGAATGGAAGAGCTACTGTTCTCTGCTCAGAGTCTCATGAGACTGAAATAAAAATGTTGGCCAGGCTGCATGCCTTTCTGGAGACTCTGGGGAATAATTCTCTTCTTAGCTCATTCAGGTTATTGGAGGATTCATTTCCTTGCAGCTATATGACAGAAGTCCATACTTTTTCTGCTAGCTGTTAGCTGGGAGTGTTCTCAAGTCCTTCGGGCTGTCTCCATTAGAAAATCACAATAGAGATGATTGTTTTATTCCAGGCCAGATGAAACACATCTTTTATATTCTCCCCACCCCAATCTCTCTACCCTGAGATTAGATGTGCCACATGACACAATCAAAAAAGGAAATTTTATATATGAAATGTACTCGAGGTGAACAACAACTTTATGGGAAATATTAAAATCCTGGTTTATATAGAACTTGTTTTTTTTAAATATAAGGTCTCTCTAAGCAGCACTGGCTGGCCCAGAACTTGCTCTGTAGACTAGGCTGGTCTGAAAATCACAGAGATCTGCCTGCCTCTGCCTTTGGAGTGCTAGTATTAAAAGGTATGCACCATGATACTGGGACATTTTCTTTCTTTTTTAAATCCTTTCCTTCCTCTCTCACTTTTATTAGTTCTTTGAGATTTTGTACAATTATTTTTATAATATTGCTCCACCTCACCTCCTACTTCTCTCAGAGTCATCCTCCCCATCCACACCCAACTATGGCCTCTTTAGTTTTTTTAGACCCATCATTTATACTGTCTGTATCGTCTCAGATGTGTGGTATTCACCAAAGAAATCTGACTCTCCTTTTCCCAGCAGTTATCAATTGCTAATAGTTCCTTAGCTATCATGAGACTATGGGCCCACCGCCCCTTTCCACACTGGAATTTTGCTTGACTTGAGCTTCCACAAGTCTTATGTGTACCATCTTGACTGCCCTTCTGTTTCCAAAGAATACCCAGATTGTTTCCTTGCCATCCACCTTCTCCTGCTCTTAAAATCTTCCCACACCTCTCCCACAGTGATCTCTGAGGCTTGGGGTGAGGGGTGTGGTAGTAATGTCTGATTTAGATCGAGCATTCCAAAGTCTCTTATTTTCAGTTCTTTGACCACTTGTGGATCTCTATGTAAATCACCATCCACTGCAAAAAGAAAACTCTTTGTTGAAGGTTGATTGATGCGTTCATCTATGGGTATAACGATAAGTTATTAGAAGTCTGTTTAATACTATGTCCACTTAGAAGAATAATAGTAGTAAATTCTTCTCTAGGAACTATGATCTGTCTAGCCACAAGTTTCTGGCCTCAATGATGCTAAAGAAAGACATGTCCTTCTGGGTGAAATAGGCCTACGGAAGATCAAATAGACAGGACCAGGAAAGAAACTTGCCATAATATATTGTAGTAAAAACGTTAAAACCACAGAATAAGGAAATGTTATTGAAAGCTGTGAGGAAAAAGGTCAAGTCACTTAAAAAGGCAGACCTATTAGAATAACACTTGATTATTCAGCAGGAACCTTTAAAGCCAAAAGGGCCTGGAAAGATGTACTCCAAGTCCTGAAAGACCACAACTGTCAATCCAGGCTATTAATACCCAAATTAAAGCAAATGGGAAGAGAAAAAATTTCCCATGATAAAAACAGATTAAAGGAATTTATTACTACAAAGCCACCTTTTAAAAACTCCTTTTGAGTAGCTAATTCTCTATCAATAGGTAACAAAATCGATCCCACAACAATTATTTCAGCCCTTGGGAACATGGATCAGAGCTTACAAGGACATAAACTCCAAAGCCAGAAATAAACTGTAATCTGCCTTACATACTTCAGGAAGCTATGAAAATCCCAAAATTTCCTATGTGTTCATGGCATGAAAAGGGTCATGTTTCTGCATTTACCCCAGGTTATGCACTTACATATGAAGATTTAAAGCTAGGAACCTCAGATGATACAGAACATGCAACATTTGTCCTTCTGAGTCCAGGTTACCTGATGCATACATGACATGAAAAATATCAAGAGAAACTATTCAAACGAATATGAAATGTGCTAAGAACTTAGATCTGCTATCTCTCTATTGGAGGTTTATTATGATATTCAATATGCCTTGAACTTGCAGGGTACTATTTAGAATATAGTAGTCATACCCCTAAGATTTGTGTGAGTTGCTGGAGGATGTAGGGAAAGAGAACCCTCATTTCATTTGCTGTTGCTGGGATTTTAAACTAGTGCAGCCACTCTGAAAATCAATGTAGATAATCCCCCCAAAGCTAGAGATAGATCTGCCATGTGACCCAGCTCTACCAATCCATGGCATATGCCCAGAAGACTTGACATCCTACTTCACAGACACTTGCTCAGCCATGTTCATTGATGCTCTATTCACAACAGCTAGGAAAAGGAACAACAAACTGACAAATGGATAATGAAGATGTGGCACATATACACAATGGAATGCTATACATTTGTAAAGAAAAAATAAAACTAGAAAAGATTATCTTGAGTGAAGTAACCCAGAGCTGGAAAAATCATTGCAGGTTCTGTCTCATCTGAGGTTCCTAGTTTCAGATCTTCAGCTGTGAATTCATAACATGGAATATATACAGAAACAATGAAAGAAAAGGAGACCATTTCTGGAAGGAGGAGAGCAATAGAGAGGGAATCACACAGCACAAGTGATCAAAAGCAGAGAGTGGGGAAAATAGGAGGGAGACTAATTGGGGAGGTAGATAATTGAAACAAAGGAGAGGTGGGTATGGTAAGAGTAAGGAAGCCTGAAAATTCCATAAAGACTCATACTATTATCTATCTTCCTAAAATACCAGAATACATGTGATTCCGTGTATAAATATACATATATAATTTAAATAAAATATTCTCATCTGGGATGACAACGAAGCCTCACGCCACCAAAATCCATAGACCACCTAGTAAAATCCCAACACTAGGCATTGTTTATTTGTAATTTTATAGGGCCTTCGAATACATCATTACATTTTGTTTGTGATCTGATTTTTGCTTCTTTCTTTGAGACGGGACCTCATGCAGTCCAGCCTAGCCTCACATTTGTTGTGTAGTTGAGGGTGAGCATCATTTTCTATTACCCTGTCTCTGTCTTCCAAGTTCTGAGGTTACAGGCATGGACCATCAAGTCTTGATTCTGAATTTTGTTTTGTTTTGTTTTTAATATAAGCACTCTTTGCTGTAAACTTCCTTCTTAGAAATGCTTTAGCTGTACTTCAGAGTTCTGGTAAACTATATTTCTTTTATATTTTACTTGATTCTATGAAATTTAAAAATATTAAGTGTGTGTGTGATGTGTGTGATGTATGTGTGATGTGTGTGTGTGTGTGTGTGTGTGTGTGATGTGTGTGATGTGTCAGGGCTGGGCATGCCACTACTTTCATGTAGAGAGCAGAAGGCAGCTTTCTATTTGGTTTTTTCCTTCCACCTTTACGTCGGTTCTGGGGATCAAACTGAGGTCATCAGGCTTGTGTGGCAAGTGTCTTTACACATTGAGCCGTTTTGCAACTCTGAACATAGATATGAGAGTTGAGTAACAAAACCACCTCTGCTTCTTGATCAGGACTTATGTGACACTTTATACCCATTAGTGTTTGTTTTATGGAGTTGAAACCCAAATATTTAGTATACATATATTGACAAATGTTGTGTGCACTCATGATGAATTGTTCCCTTCACTACTATGTAGCAACTTCCTTTACCTCCTTTATTTCTTTTGATTCACTTTGATTTGAAGTCTACTTCATCAAATGTTTCAGTAGCAATGTCAGCTAGGTTTGGTTTCTGTTTACTTTGGTAGATTCCTTTCTATCCTTTGATTCTCTATCAGAATCTTTACCATTGAGGTGTGCTTCTTGACACAACAGATAGCTAGATATCTAAACAGATAGATCTAGTTTTTCAGTCCAGCCAGCCAGTCTGAATTTCTTTAATAACTACTTGAGGCCATTTACTTTTAAGGCTACTAATAATAGATATTGTTTACTGTTGTGGATAGCCCTGGGGCTTTTTGTATTCTAATTCTGCTCTCCTGTGAGGGGCTTCAGACAAGGAGTGAGTTACACCTGTGACTTCTTGTGAACCAGTCCCCTAATGAATAAAAGAGTCAATCACTGGGCAGGTGGGGAGACTTCTGGGTTGGAAAGGAGAAGAGAGAAGGAGGAGAGAGAGAGGTGCCTTTTAGAATGGGGACAGCATGTAGTAGGTAAGATGTAGCTAGTAGAGTCTCCTGGTATCATGGCAGATCCGCAAGGATTCGCCACCAGAGGAATCAAACTTTGATAAAGTTTACAAGATTAGTTTTTAGTTGATGCGCCCAGAGATTAAGTTATCATTGTTTCTGAACTGAGTCTGTTTTGCATTTTCCTTCACGCGGTGGCTCATCTGGGTTCAAGAGATAAAGGTACAGCAGCAAAGTGTGGGTTTGCCTGATGTGCACCACAGAGGCCATGGGGGTATTGAAGCATGGGGCTGGTGTGGTAATGACCTGCCAGTGGGAACCTAGTGAGCTGGGTGGAGAGCTCCATGAGATGAAAGCAGGTTGGCCATTGCCAGCCAAGGCATGGCTGGCCAGCCCAACAGGGATGAGAGAACCAGGGCATAATGTGGGAACATGTGCCATACATTCCATCTTTTTAAATGTTTCCCACAACAGTTTACTATGATAATTTGACCGAGAATGGTCCCTGTAGGCTCATGTATTTGAATGTTTGGTTCCCAGCTGGTAGAACTGTTTGGGAAGGACTAGAGGGTGTGGTCTTACTGGAGTACATGTGTCACTAGGAGTAGGCTTTGATATTTCAAATGCCCACAACATTGCCTGTTAACACATTCTCTGTCTCTTGCTTGTGTATCAAGATTTAGCTTTTAGCTACTGCTCCAGTGCCATGCCTGCCTACTGGCATGTTCTTTGCCATGATAGTCATGTACTGACCCTCTGGAATTGTGAGCCCAAAATTAAATGCTTTCTTCTGTAAGTTGTTTTAGACATGGTATTTTGACCCAGCGATAGAAAAGTAACCAAGACGTTTATTAATTGCTGAAATATTGTTGGTTGTTTTCTTGTATTTCCTTCTTATTCATTGATGTCTCTTTTGATTTGAATTTAATATTTCTTTTTTAATTTTTATTTAATTTTTATTTTATTTAAATTTCAAATGTTTTCCCCTTTCCAGGTCTCCCTTTTGGAACCCCCTATCCCATCCCCCTCCCCTGCCTCCATGAGGGTATTTCCCTACCCACCCACCCACTCCCCTCTTCCCGCCCTGGCATTCCCCTATACTGGGGCATCTAACACTCTCAGACCCAAGGGCCTCTCCTCCCACTGATGGTCAACAAAGCCCTTCTCTGCCACATAAGTGGCCAGCACCATGGGCCCCTCCATATGCATTCTTTGGTTGGTGGTCCAGTCTCTGGGAATACGGGGGGGGGGGGGCTGACCAGTGGACACTGTTGCTCCCTCCTTGGGGCTGCAAACTCCCTCAGTTCCTTCAGTCCCTTCTCCAACTCCTCCACCTGGGACCCCACGCTCCAAAAGTTGCTGTGAATTGAATCAGGGTGTTCCGAACTTTTGGGCTAATATTCTCTTATCAGTGAGTACATACCATGTTTGTTCTTTTGTGATTGAGTTACCTCACTTAGGATGATACTTTCAAGTTCCATCCATTTGCCTGTGAATTTCATGAAGTCATTGTTTTAATAGCTGAGCAGTACTCCATTGTGTAAATGTACCACATTTTCTGTATCCATTCCTCTGTGGAGGGACATCTGGGCTGTTTCCAGCTTCTGGCTATTATAAATATGGCTGCTATGAACATAGTGGAGCATGTGTCCTTATTACATGTTGGAGCATCTTCTGGGTATATGCCCAGAGTGGTATAGCTGGGTCCTCAGGTAGTATTATGTTCATTTTTCTGAGGGTCCACCAAACTGATTTCCAGAGAGGTTGTATCAACTTGCATTCCCACCAGCAATGGAGGAGTGTTCCTCTCGCTCCACATCCTCACCAGCATCTGCTGTCACCTGAGTTTTTGATCTCAAAGAATTTAATATTTCTTGTCGACCAGCTCTTGATTATCTTTATCTCTCATTTATAAAGTAAATTTTATTTGAATATAACTCTCATGATTCTTTCCATTCTTATCCTAAAAGGAAAGAAATCTCTGCTATATTTAGTCTACAATTTTCTAAAGGGAGAAGGAAAAGGAGGTAGGAACCTCATCAGGATTTTTCCATTTGAAAAGTTGTGAATATAGTTCAGGGTTTCAGTTAACAAGAGCTTATATTACAGAAGCACAGTGAGAATATAGAGGAAAGGAAAAACTGGAGATCTCACAGGAGCAAATGTCTGAGTGAATAAGCAAGGTTAACTTAATGGGCTATTTTGACAAAATATTGTATTTAAAGTGATTTTGAAGCTGTCATAAAGACATTAGGACAATGCAGCTGACTTTAACCAAGTTAAAGAATAAAGGAAGGATTTGCTTGTGACTAATCCACAAATCTAATAAAACAAAAACCATTGTTTTAGGGGTTTCAAATATGTCCTGTTCTGAACATGTCTTTGAACAATCAATGTAGCAGCAACAGGCACTAGAGTTTAAAATACAAAAAATATCATACTAGTGTTAGTTGGGCACTTCTTGGTTTTTCTTGAATCTTTCATTTTTGCAGTTAATCTACAGGATATTTTTCTGCAAAGTTCAAATATTTTAAAGTAGTTCTCCATACAATTTATGACAGTAAAAGTCTGACCATCTCTTATTCTTGAATATAATAGTAAGGAGAACAAGCTGTAAAAAGAACAGGAATTATAATAGAGCCTTATTTGTTCACTGGAGGTAGAGAAGACACTTGACAAGAATTAAAAGGTAGAAACTCTACAATCAGTGTTACACTGAAAATCAATTTTATGTAACATACATTTACTGATTGCCAAAGCAAGGGCCTTACAATATGGTATGTTAGTTTCAGCAGTGGACAAAACAGTATGTAAAGAAAACACAGTTTCTTTACTGCAAGTTGGGAAAACTGGAAGGGTGGCTGATGCTTTAATATAGGGAAGAAAAAGAGCTACATTTGTTTATCATAATGAATTGTTTGATTCTCTTGGTTTAGATCCATAGTTGTTGCCTGCCTTAAACTTTACACTTTATTTTAATAGCTCTCAAGTTATGCAAAGAAAATAAATTATCCATCAGAAAATAAGAGAATTTTATTCTTCGGTCTAATTGTATCACTGAACTTTTTATCTTAAGAAGTTCAATATGTATGCTTTTGCATACATTCTCACTCTCTTCTGCCATTTCTTTAAGGCTCCAGGAAACAGACATGATTTCAAGTATACAATGAAGTCATCTCTCTAGGGATCCTCAGAAAGAATCCACAGCAGAACCAGGACTGGGATGCATCTTTCTTCACTCCTGCTCTAGACTTCACTTCCAGTCTTTCTGTAGACTATACTTTTAAAAAGTTAAGTCAAACCATTGTCATTTTGGAAACTGTTGATTACGATTTGTTTAGGACAGTTTATTTGTTCCAAATATTAATCACGGAAATGTTTTAAAAGATACTACAATCAGAATTTACTGGAGGAGGATTCCTGAGCCTCCATAACCCTGACAAAGTTTAGAGTCTAAATGTTCAACAAGTTCTACTATTAATGGGGACTTTTAAAAGTGTGAGGCATGTGATATTCCCTGTGAATTTACTGGAGGGTAGGGCAAAACCTGACCTTAACAGCTGCTTTCCCTTAAAACTTGGATCTCATTTTGATGCAGGGAATTATTGTCCAGATGCTTTTGTTAGTCATGTTCCTATGAGACTACTCACTCAAACAACAAATTGAGTTTCTATTACCTGCTGGGTGTGATATAAATTATAACCTGGCAAGGATACATGTAATCAAAGAGAAATAGGAAATTTACCTCGGGGTTACTAAACAGTTTACCCTTTCTTGGGCTGCCAGTTCTTGAACATGGTATGAACATGGTTATAATTTCTGTATGCTTATGTGTGTATATATACTATATACATGTGTATACATATATGTGGATATGTATACTTGAATATGCATATACAAACATATTTCTGATGACTGCATTGATATAGCACAGACAAAATAAGACCGAACTGAACAACATGGCAATTCCAAGTAAAATAAAGGAGAATAAAGTATAGGTTTCTGTGGTTTTTTTTCTTATTTTGAAGAAGGACACACTATAATTTTATATGGAGAAAAGAGTAGAGTGGACCTTAAATTACCCAATTTTTTTATTGTTAATAATCTGCCTTTCTTTATATAAGTATATTTACTCTTGTTTTGCCTCAGTATGATGAAGCCATGTAAGAGTAGGAAAATACACTTATTTTCAAGAGTGAACTTGCTTAATTTGCATAGCATTCATATATGTCATTCAAAGTCACAGTTAAGACCATGACTATTTCTGCCTATAAGCCAGTTTCCACATATAACAAGAGGCTACATTTCTGACAAGGCTTGGTTGGAGCTTCAAATCACAAATCCATATCTTATATTCTCCAAATGTTTTATTCCCAGGACCCTCTTTACTGTCTTCGGACTTCTTAGAGATCCTAAACCACAGCTGATTGTTTAGGTAGATCAATATTTTCTATATTGGATATTAAATTTTAGAAAATTTAATGAATCAGTTTAATACTTTTACTTAAAATAGGAAATTTACAACCTAACAAATTTATAATATTTTTAAACACTAAAATGTGGCATTTAATGGAGAAAACAATAATTTACAACATGCTACTGAGAAGTGTTATTGTTTTACAGCTTTTCAAATCTCTTATAATGTGTAGCTTGACTTCATGTCTACTTGTGAGTTCAACCTTCTGTTTGTTTGAAGAAAATTCAGATTTAAATGATTTTAAGGTTGGAAAAGGGAGAAATATTTTAATAGCTTTGTCTGATAATTTTGAATATTCCCTTTTGATTCTGTAACAAACTTGGAAATTAGTGGTGCTTTTTAAATGAAAGATGACACCATGAACTCTGATATCCTATCAATGCTTTGTTCAGATTCTGTTACAATGTATCTTGTCCCTTAAGTGGAACTTTCACCATGTGTGATTTTGGGACAATGTACATTAATTATATAGAAAATATTTTGGAGCTTTGGGCAAGTCTTTCAAATACTGCATTCTATTTTAAAATATTCAGGACACCATACATGAGACCATCACTAATCTCTTCAGAAAAGCCACTGATTGGGAAGCTGTCAGGCTCACAGAGGTAGATTCTGGTTTTTCCTGAAAGCTTAAATGATAAATATTGTCCATTGTTTTTACTTGCAGTAACATGGCTACTTCATTCAAATTTGAAGCAATGCCTGCTAACTAACAATGGTTCTTTGGCTATTTCCCAGAGGACTAAGCAAATCTTGCTAGACCATCCTGCTTTCCTCCCTCCTGTGGACCTTGCTCAGTACCATCTCCTAGACCAACCCCATTCCCAAGTGTCAACCCCAATAATAACACCTTATACCTGGGAACCCCAGTAACTTCACCTAGCAACATTTGAGAAGCATTGCTTATCAGGCAACACAGCGATTTTTATTCACAGATGATATGATAGTATACATAAGTAATCCTAAAAATTCCACCAGGGTACACCTACAGCTGATAAACACTTTCAGCCAAGTATCTGGTGGATACACAACAGAAAAAAAAAAGGACTGAGGAAGAAATAAAGGAAACCACACCTCTCACAATAGCCTCAAATACTGTAAAATGTCTTGGGGTAACTCTAACCAAGCAACTAAAAGACTTATATGATAGAACTTCAAGTTTTTGAAGAAAGAAACTGAAGAAGATAAGAGAAGATAGAAAGATCTCCTATGCTCATGGTTTAGTAGAATTAACATAGTAAAAAATGACCATTCTACTAAAAGCAATCTACAGATTAAATGCAATTTCCATCAAAATTCCAACACAATTCTTCTCAGACCTTGAAAGAGCAATTCTCAGTTTCATGTGGAAATAAATACACACACAAAGAAAAAACAAAACAAAACAGAATAGCTAAAGCAATCCTGAATAATATAAGGACTGCTGGAGGTATCACTATTCCCAATTTCAAGCTGTACTACAGTAATAAGAACAACATGATACTAGCATTAAAACAACCATGTTGATCAATGGAATTGAACTGAAGATCCATACATAATTCCACAGACCTATGTACACTTGACTTTTTTTTAAAAAACAAGCTAGAAACACACACTGGAAAAATCAGCATCATCAACAAATGTTGCTGGTCAAATTGGATATCTGTATATAGAAGAATTCAATACAACCATACTTACTAAAAACTCAACTCCAAATGGATCACAGACCTCAACATAAGGCCAGATACACTGAACATGAAAAAAAAATTGGGGGAATAACCTTTAACACATCGGCACAGGAAAAGATTTTCTGACCAGAACGCCAATAGCACAGGTTCTAAGATCAACAATTAATAAATAAGACCTCATAAAACTGAAAAGCTTCTGTAGGGCAAAAGATGCCATCATTCAGACAAAATGGCAGCCTACAGAATGGGAAAAAAAATATCGGCTTCATATCCAATAGAGGACTAATATCCCAAATATATAAGGAACTCAAAAACAAAACAAAACAAAAAAACAAAACTGGATATGAAGAAAACCACCCAATCTTTAAAATGAGGTACAGATCTAAACAGAGAATTCTCAATAGAAGAAACTCAAATGGCTGAGAAGCACTTAAATGTTAAACATCCTTAGTTGTCAGGGAAATAATTTGAGATTTTACCTTGCAGCTGTCAGAATGGCTAAGATCAATCAAATGATAGCTCATGCTGATGGGAGTGCCAACTTGTACATCCACTTTGGAAATCAGTATGGCAGTACCTCACGACGATAGGAATTGATCTTCCTCAAGATCCAGCTGTACTACTCTCTTGGGCAGTCACCAAAGGATGCTTCATCATACTACAGAGACACTTGCATAACCAGGTTTAAGAAATTGAAAATAGCCTAGATGTTTGTCAACAGATGAATGGATAAAGAAAACACAATGGAATATTACTCCAACAGGTGGGAAGGGGGAGGCAAAAGAGGGATGAGGGAGGAAATATGGAGAGGGACATCTAAAATGTAGGGGCATTTGAAGGGTTGTATGGGAACCTCTTACAGTAGAATCTTCCTAAAATATATATCTATATGAAAGTGATCTCAATGAAATCATCAAATAATGGGAGACAGAGCCCCAGCTGGATACATTTCATCACGATATGAAGTTTCAGTTCTAGAAATGAATTACATCAAATTGAGTTGTTGGCCAAAGGGATCCCATGTGAATCCCCAAACAAACCCAAACCAGGCTATAAGTTGTACTCCACAAACTGACACCAAGGCTCTAATGCTGAAAATAATGCCTACACATCTCATTGAACATGGAGAAATTGAGCTGGTGCCTGCTTGCAGCCTTTACCCCTACTGCTTAGTGTTCTTGTTCGAAT
The DNA here is from genome assembly GCA_019843965.1 of Rhynchomys soricoides. Lineage (NCBI taxonomy): Eukaryota > Metazoa > Chordata > Mammalia > Rodentia > Muridae > Rhynchomys > Rhynchomys soricoides. Next base: position 1,802,414 of record JADRCH010007516.1, on the reverse strand, counting down.
AAGGTACTCTGCATGCTACCAAAAGAGAAGAGTAAACACCAACCCAGTTCCAAACTCTTGAGTTTACACTGGTGTCCTATCTGGAAGATACACTCTTGCTATGGTAGCACCACGCTTGCGGGAATAATCAACAATTATCTGATTCGATTTAAGACCCATGCCATGAGATGGAACCCATACCCATTGCAGCTTGGGTGACCAAGGACCTGAGTCTAGATAGCCCATTGATCTAGGAGAATACCTAATACTTCTGTTCTATAAGAGGAATGTGGCAACAAGATAACTCCTAATACCATTATTCTATACTCACACATCAGTGACTTGCTCAGTCATCCTCAAAGAAACTTCCCCCCGCAGTTGATGGGAACAAATACAGAAACTCACAGCCAGAAAATATGCTGAATATGAGAGACCTTGGATCATTCAGCCCTAAATGGGATGTTTCCATCAAAGCCATCACCTCAGGGCTCAGGGATCCCTGCAGAAGAAGAGGTAGAAAGATTATAAAATCCAGAGGGGATAGTGGACACCAAGAAAATGGCCTTCTAAACAGCAGACTGATGCATACATATTAACTCACAGAGAGGGAGGCAGTATATACAGGAACTTCACCATTATGCACCAGATGAGGCCTTAGAGCTGATAGGAGATCACATGCCCTCATTCCTATCTCCAATTGATAACCACTTGCAAGTGACAATTTAATTTTCTTGAAAGGAGTCTCACTGGGGAAACAAAGTGCTCTTAAGGGTTGGCCGCTAGCCCTGCAAAGACTTGATATGCCAGGGTACGGTGATATTCAGGGGGTCCTTCCCCTTCTTAGAGGAGAAGGGGAGGGGGAATGGGGGATGACCTGTGTGAGAGGGTACTGGGAGGAGAGGAAGGCCTGATGTTGGGATGTAAAGTGAATAAATAAAGGGAAAAAGGGTAGGCCTCACGCCCAGAAGTAGATGGCCAATAAAAAAACAAACTCAATGAATGGCATCTTTGCAGATTCCTTGTCTCATAATGTCATGTCAGAGCCACCACCCTTCCATCTTTCTTTCTTTCTTTCTTTCTTTCTTCCTTCCTTCCTTCCTTCCTTCCTTCTTTCCTTCCTTCCTTCTTCCCTCCCTCCCTCCCTCCCTCCCTCTCTCCCTCCTTCCCTTCCTTCCCATCTGTCTGTCTTTGTTTCGCTATTTTTTTCCTGTTTCTTTCTGTCTTTATTTGATTGATTTTTACCCTATGGGTTTTGTATATATATTAGGGCTTCCAGTTTTGTGACTTTATGGGATTCCAGAATGTGCTAACAATTATGTCTGTGTGTCTCTGTTCTCTGCGCCTTATTTTGGGATCTTTCCTTCTGTTTGTTTGTTTGTTTTGTCCTATTCTACTTTGTTCATTTTTTATTTTATTTTGCCTCTTAGATTCTTGTTTGTTTTCTGATGAGAGACAAATGGGGTGTATCTGGATGGGAGAGGAGGTGGGGAAGAACTGCGGGGAGTAGCAGGAGGAGAAACCCTAACTTAGGGAGGGAAGGACTGACTTTGACTCACGGTTTGAAGGTATAGTCCACTGTGTCAGGATGGCATGGCAGCAGGAGCATGAGCCAGCTGGTCACATGGCAGTCATATTCACAAGCCAGAAAAAGATGAATGCTAGCATTCAGGTAAGTTTCTCTTCTTTATCCAATCCAAGACATGGAGTGATTGTCTAGAGTTAGGATGGGTCTTCTCATCTCAACCCATTTTAGAAACTTCCTCACAGATATGCATAGAGTCTTGTCTACTAGGTGATTCTAAATCATGTCAAGTTGACAATCAATATTAAGCATCACAATTCTAATCTTTATCAATTTGATACTCAAACACATTGGTTTTAAGCCATAGACTTCCACCCTTTATCTCCATAGGCTCATGGCCATCTTATAAAGTAAAATACACTGTCTTACTTCAAAAGTCCCCCAAATCTTTAACAGTTCCAACGTTGCTCAAAAGTAATCAATCTCTTTCAAGACTTAAGAAATCTACCAACTGTGTGCCCTTATAATCATCAAAAACAAGTCACAGTGTAAAGATTCCTGTTCAATGAGACAGCAATGGAGGTATAGCAAGGAATGACCAGATATCTGTCTCCATTAAGCCAATTAAAGACACCATTAATAGTGAAAAACAGGAAAAAAAATATTCAATGTGGCCACATAAAGAACAAAGAAGTCCAGTAATTGACACCCAAGCCCATCTTCAGTGTGTGAACATGAAGTTCAGATTTAAATAGATATCCAGAGGTATTCATAACTCAGCAGTTAGAGCAAGGTGTGATTCTACCTGTCACCAATGTCTCTGCTCTAGTCTCTCCTAAAAGGTCATCTGACAAACTATAAATCTTTTCCCAGGAGACAAGTTCTGCCTCTAGCTGACCCAAGGTCTTAGACTTCACAAACTTTTTTTCTCCCAACATGTAATTCTTAGAAGAATTTAAGTTTCATGGGGTCCATTGTTTCAATAATTGGATAATCAAAGGTAGGGGCATACAGGTCTGTTTTAAAATATCTTCATTCCTGTCAGGACAGTTAAAGCCAGATAGCCTATCAGCAGGATCATAGGGCTGCTGGTCTCATGCATCTATATTCAGGAAGGAGAGAAAAAGACAGTGAGAGACAGAAAGAGACAGGGAGAAACAGAAAGTCAAAGAGAGGCAAAGAGACAGAGAGAGACAGAGACAGGGAGACAGATACACATAGACACATAGACACACAAAGATGTCCAGACACACACACAAAGAGAGGCAGAGATAGGAAAATACTGGTGCTCAGCTTGGTTTCTCCTTTCTATTCAGATGGAGACCTTAACTCATAGAATGGTGCAACCTACATTTATGGTAGATCTTCCTACCTCAATTAAGTCAATCTATTAAGTCCCTCACAGCCCTTATGATGTCCGACATGGAAGCACAACTGGAATCCCAGCATTTTGGTGGATGAGGCAAGACTATGAGCTTGATGGTAGCCTACCTTGCAGGTCCCAAGTGACCCTGAGTCACATTCTGAGATAGTGTTTCAAAACAATAACAAATCAAAAATAAAATAGAAGAAAGATCTCACGTTCCCAGATATGGAGGAATAATTCCCACACAGCCTTAGTAAGAGAAATAACGTAGCATATGGAAAGTTGGGGGTGTTGTTAGGGTTATTTTTTGGGCTTTATTGTCACAACACAGCTAAATTGTATAAGCTAGTGATTGTGCCAAATAGTCAATGAAGTAAAGCCCAAGAGAATATGTTAGATCACTCATTGCAACTGATGGTCTCCTATCCTAGTAATTATGTAACCTAATTAGCTCTGTGGTTTGATGCCATCAGACCGGAATGAATTCCCATTGTGGCTTTTTCTCATCTTCATCACATCTTTAGAAATTATGACACATTAGACCAAGGTTTCCCACTCTTCCTGGATCCTTTAACTATGTAGTCTGAATTAAGGAGCTAAAGAGCATTCTCTGACTCCTACAAAACTCGAGGTCCTTTGGGCATTAGAGATTCAAAACAGATCCTGTGTCTGCTTAGTGTTAGTTGGCCAGCTCTGGGCTTGTTACTTAGTTACTCTGGACCTCTACTCTCTCAAAATCCTGGAGGCTAAAAATCCAAAGCCAAGGTGTATATAGGGCCAAGACATTGTGTCTTCAGCTTCTTGGCAGCCGTAGGCATTTCTTGTGTTTATCTTAACAATTTTTCCTCTATGATATTTACTCAGTGAATGATATTACTGAAAAGTCCTTCACACAAGCCCCAATTACTAGAATCTGAAAACAGTTCATAATCAGGTTGAATTTTACTGAAAATATCTACCATATTCATGTTCTATCTAGTCAATAAAATCAGTATGACACTTAATTTTGCACAAATATTTTTAAGAGTCAAATGTTAACCACCACTTCTTAGACTACTAATTATAATTTCAAACATTAAATTAGGATGGCTATAACGAGATATGCAGACACCACACAAATAAGTTGTGTTCTGAGCTAAAGGTTAAGTTAATGTATTTCATGTCATCGTAAAATATGAAAAGTAGTATCAGACTACTGAGACTTTGTATATGACCATTTGAAGTTAAGACAAAGAATTCACTTGAACATATTATATTTTCCACTTTTTCTTTTTCCTAAATTCAGACCACAAGAAATGGCAGGACTTTAGGAAAACCAAAATTCTGTACTGAAATACAAGTTCTGAAAAGGACATTCATCAATAAATCTCAAAGCTCTATACACTTTCCTTTGAGTGCTCAACCTAACAGTTCTGCATTTGGAACAAAGTGTTTGTATCTTCATCAAAAGGCCTGACCAATACCATACAGTTTTTATCACTACTGCTCTGTAGTACAGCTTGAGGTCAGGGATGGTGATTCCCCCAGAAATTCTTTTATTGTTGAGAATAGTTTTTGCTATCCTGTTTTTTTTTTTGTTATTCCAAATGAATTTGAGAATTGCTCTTTCTAAGTCTATGAAGAATTGAGTTGGAATTTTGATGTGGATTGCACTGAATCTGTAGATTGCTTTTGACAAGATGGTAAGTTTTACTATATAAATACTGCCAATTCATGACCTAAAGCTGTATTACAGAGCAATAGTGATTAAAAACTGTATGGTATTGGTAGAGAGACAGCCAGGAAGATCAATGGAATACAATTGAAGACCCAGAAAGGAACCCACACACCTATGGTCACTTGATATTTGACAATGAGCTCAAACCATCCAGTTGAAAAAGACAGCATTTTTAACAAATGGTGCTGGTTCAACTGGAGGTCAGAATGTAGAAGAATGCAAATTGATCCATTTATCACCTTGTACAAAGCTCAAGTTCAGGTGGATCAAGGGCCTCCATATAAAACCAATACACTAAATCTAATAGAAGAGAAAGTGGGGGAAAGTCTCGAACACACGGACACAGGGGAAAAGTTCCTGAACAGAACACCAATGGCTTGTGCTCTAAGATCAAGAATCGACAAATGGGACCTCATAAAATTACAAAGCTTCTGTAAGGCAAAGGACACTGTCAATAGAACAAAATGACAACGAACAGATCCTACCTCTGACAGAGGGCTGATATCCAATATATACAAAGAACTCACGAAGTTAGACTCCAGAGAACCAAATAACCCTATTTCAACTCAGGAATCTCTAATGGCCAAAAAACACCTAAAGATATGTTCAACATCCTTAGTCATCAGGGAAATGCAAATCAAAACAACCCTGATATTCCACCTCACACCAGTCAGAATGGCTAAGATCAAAAACTCAGGTGACAGCAGATGCTGGTGAAGATTGGGAGAAAGAGGAACACTCCTCCATTGCTGATGGGATTGCAAGCTGGTACAACCACTCTGGAAATCAATCTGGAGGTTCCTCAGAAAACTGGACATAGTACTACCCGAGGACCCAGCTATATCTAAAAGATTATCCAACATATAACAAGGACACATGCTCTGCTATGTTCATAGCAGCCTCATTTATAATAGCCAGAAGCTGGAAACAACCCAGATGTCCCTCAACAGAGGAATGGATACAGAAAATATGGTACATTTACACAATGGAATACTACTCAGCTATTAAAAACAATGACTTCATGAAATTCTTAGGCAAATGGATGGAACTAGAAAATATCCCGAGTGAGGTAACTCAGTCACAAAAAGAATGTACATGGTATGCACTCACTGATAAGTGGATATTAGCCCAAAAGCTTGGAATACCCAAGATACAATTCACAGACCACATGAAGCTCAAGAAGAAGGAAGACCAAAGTGTGGGGAACAAAATACTCATGGGAGCAAATACGGAGTCAACGTGTAGAGCAGAGCCTGAAGGAAAGGTTATCCAGATACTGCCCCACCTGGGGATCCACCCTATATACAGTGACCAAACTCAGACACTATTGTGGATGCCAAGAAGTGCTTGCTGAAAGGAGCCTAATATAGCTATCTCCTGAGAGGCTCTGCCAGCGTCTGACAAATGCAGAGGCAGATGCTGGCAGACAACCATTGGACTGAGCATGGGGTCCCCAATGGAGGAGCTAGAGAAAGGGCTGAAGGGGTTTGCAAGCCCATAGGAAGAACAACAATATCAACCAACCAGACCCCCAGAGCTCCCAGGGACTAAACCACCAAACAAGGAGTACACATGGAGGGACCCATGGTTCCAGCCGCATATGTAGCAGAGGATGGCCTTGTCAGGCATCAGTGGGAGGAGAGGCCCTTGGTCCTGTGAAGGCTTGATGCCTCAGTGTAGGGGAAGTTGAGGGCAGGGAGGCAGGAGTGGTTGGGTGGGGGAACACCCTCATAGAAGCATGGGGAGGAAGGATGAGATAGGGGGTTTGGGGGGGGGGGAGAACCAGGATAGGGGATAACATTTGAAATGTAAATAAAGAAAATATCCAATAATAATAAGATAAAATAAAATAAAAAGAAAGCCTAACTAGCAGAAATTTATCAGATGAGATGTCTACTGGGGAACCAACTTGTTCATTTGGGCAATTCTATTTATTTCATAGCAAAAAATTTTCTTCCCAGGCTGCTACAGACTCAAAAATTTCCCTTTGTATTATAGACCTTTGGTCATTTTGTTGCCCCATTCTGGTAGTTTTCTTATGTTAATTACTCTGATTGGTGAATGGGGCTTAATGATTATTTATGTATTTCATGTATTTCTCAGAATTCTTAACTTCCATGGATTCAGTTAACTGACAACTGCTTCTGTAATCCTTATTATTGTATAAATGTTTGAGATACTCCATTAAGAGGAAATAACATGCATGGCTAGAACATATATAAGCTATACTAAGGAAAATAGACAAGGCATTGTGTGTTTGGATGGGTTTTCTACAGACAGGGGGTCAGATTATGTTCTGAGAAGAAAAGATAAAGACAGGAAAAGTGCCTTTTGATATTAAACTTCATTAGAGAAAAAGAGGGAGGCAATCAGGTTTCTTCTATATTCACCACACAATGATATTCAGTATTGTGCACTAGTAACATTTAATGAGAATAGATTCATTTATAATAGGTAAACAGCACCAAGACTTTATTACCTTGATGCCAGTTAAGCAGTACCTGGAAATAACTTACATAGCCCTATCTTTTAAAAGGTCAAAAATTGATCATGGCAGCAGTGAGTACTTACATTTAGTATGACATCTGAAAGCTTTGACAAGATGAAACATATAATAAGACACCAAGGTCGTTATTTCTATTATTGCAAACACAATATGTTTTCTCATTAAATGTTCAGAGTTAGTTCACTTTCCATTCTTAGAATGAAATATTTGAGCTAGCCACCTCTATGAAAATATGAGGTTTATGTAGCTCACAGTTTGGGGGAGGTTAGAGGGCATGGTGATTGCACTATCTCAGTACTGAGAAGGAGGCTTATGTGTGACACATCATGGTGGACTGTTGTGCTGACAACCTTTGTTGGAGTAAGCACATGTTAGGAAGCAAGGGCTAGGCTTGCTCCATGTATAACAGTTCTCTCCTAAGGACTACCAGAGGATTCTGAGAGAACTTACACTCTCAATTTCCATGGTGAACCAGGCTAAAGTACATACCTTTTCTATTTGCCTTTGCATCCTAAAAGGGGAAGTGGAGGAACTGAAGGTATATGAAGGTATATTTTGCAAATGAAGTCTTACTGGAATTCAGTAACCTTCATTCATTTCTGTATGGTTTATATAGCTGCATTTGCACTACAAAGGTAAAGTCAATTAGTTGTGAAACAGACAAGCTGGTCAGTAGAGCTGCAATATGATCTGGTCCTGCCCAAGAGAAGGTTTTTGACTAAGCTCTTAGATTTCTTTCTACTGTGATATTCTATACAACTCTGAAAATATTAATTACATACTTTACAATTGCATTCTGTGCATAAGATTTCAGTTTCTAATTTATGCAATAGCTCTCCTTTATGAGTAACTTGGCTTTGTTCTTCATTTTTCATGACTATAGTCAAAGAGGCTACCATCTCTGGAGATTTTCTATTGCTTCTTTTATAGAGATTATAACAATAATTACATTATCCCCCTCTTCCATTTTCTCCATCCAAACCCTCCCCCACATAGCCCACATTATCTTACACTGATTTTTTTTTTTGCTTGTTGTTTTAAGACAGGGTCTTGCTATGTGACTCAAGCTAGTCACAAACTATGTATTCAGGCTGGCCTTGAATTCACAATCCTTCTGTGTTACCTTCCAAAGTTCTGTGAAGACAAGCATGTGATATTATACTCTGATTCTATGTAGCCTAGGACATCTTTACACTAGCTGTCATTCTGTCTCACCTTCTTGAATGCTGGGATCACAGGCATAAAGGGTTATGAGTATCTCATCATAGAACACCACTTAGGCACAGAGTATAGCCATCTGAAAGTCTATTCCAGCCAGCTAGGACTATGCCCAAGTATTCAGGAACCTAGGTGCACCCCACATGTCCAGAACACTAGTTTTTCAGGGCAGAGACCATCCAAGTATCTTGCTTGGCAGCTTCAAGGGGAAGCTTTGCAAAGCAAGCAGTTTGAAACAAACAGTTTAACCGAGGATAAGATAAGTGGTTAGCCAGTGGGAAGGGGTTTCCAAACAACAAGCAGCTAAGATGAAGAGTTAGTTGTAGGGGGTTCCGCACAAATAAGCAGTTTTAACAAAGGCTAAGATAAGATAGCTAGGACAACCTGACCTTTGGTTCCTTGAATAGAGTTGGGCAATTTTCCATGAGATTCTCCATCAAAGAGATCAAAGTCTAGTTAAATCTAGAAATGGCCTCAGCAAGACTACAAGATTGAGGAAGCTCTGCATTGTCTTTGCCCAGTTAATAACATCACCACACCCAGTCATATGATGATTTTAAGCATTGTAAATGAACCTGATAATGAAGTATCTGGAGACTACTATGATTAAAATAAGAAGAAAAACCTATTTGGGGATTTAGATTTCTGATGTCAATGGTGTGACTTTTAAAAAGAAATTCTCACAACATATTACAGTATCAGTATATATACAAAACACATTTTGTATAATGAACAACATAGAACATGGTCTGTTGCCAGTAAGCCATTATATGTGCTAGCTGTAATCTCTCCATTCTCCCGCAGCACACTCTAACCCAAACCCCAGCCAGAGGCAAGCACTAAGCTATCTTGCAACTCCATAGATCTGTAGATCATAAAATTTCAGAAGAATACAGCATGTGGGCTTTTGTGACTGGGTTCTCCTTCCTTCGTTCCTACTTTCCTTTCGTTTTCCAGGACCAGCATTTCAGCAAGAGTACACAGCGGACTACTGCTGAGAGTATGGGTGCTTTGAGTAGCTGTGGGTGGGGGATAAGGAAGTTTCTCCATTCCAAGAGGGTGGGAATAGTCATGGTTATGAGCTGGGAGCTTACCACACCTTACATTCTTTATGAACTATACTAGATGAGTTTGTTGATGAGTCAATTTTTAAAAAAAGTATTTATAAAAACGTTCGTTACACTAGAAAAGATCACAGAACTGTCATCTATGTACTACAGTTGTTAGACCAAAGTATTGAGCAACAAAATTACCCATTTCTAAATTATTTTCAAAATAATCGATATCTTTAAAGTACACTTACGTTGTTTTCCATTAGCAAAATCCAATAAAGAGACCTAGCAGCCTAACCTTCCCTTCGCCCCAGAGACCTTGAGCCATAAGTGGTCCTGCCAGATGACAGTGGCCATGGTTTGAGCTTGGCACAGCTGGAGAACAGAATGCTGAAACACAACAAAAGAGGGAAATGTCTTTGATTTCAACTGTGGCATTAACTAAAAGAATCAAAAAGGATGGAAGCATGTAACTCTGCCAACTAGGCTGGGCAACACAGGGGACAAGGGTGACCGTGGAACCTGACTCCAAGATTGCTGGAAAGTGGACCTGTTTGGAAAGCTGTGTTTCAATGGTGATTAATTTATTTGAGTTAGTGTGTTTACAAGGTTAATCAGTGCTATGTTATGTAGTCTCAATCCACTCTTTTTCTATTATCAAATAATTATATGTAGGGTTGTATCATAACTGCATTTATTTTTTTTTAGATTGTTTAACAAAGCAATTGCACTTCTGTGTGCCCACCAGCAGTGTATAAAGGTTCCAATTTGTCCACATTCTTGCCAGTATTCTCATTATCTGCTTTTTGATTACAGCCATCCTAGTGAGCCTGAAGTGGCAACTCACCAGTTTTGATTTGCATTTCCATAATGGTTAATAATGCTGGACATCTTTTCCTGGGCTTATTGGCTATTTACATATCTTCTTTGCAACATTTCTATTCAGTTCTTCCTCCTATTTTTATTGGGTGGGATCCTGGTTTGCTTTCTATTGCTGTAATAAGTACCATAACCAAAAGCAACTTGAAGAGGGAAAGGTTTATTTTACTTCCCCTTCCTTATCAGTCCATTGAAGCCAGAACTCAGGGAAGAATCCTGGCCAACCTAGTTGGCTGGGCCCTCTCACATCAATTATGAACCAAGGAAAAGCCCTCCAGACTTCCTCCTGGCAATCTGATGGAAACATTTGCTCAATGGAGGTTCCTCTACTAAGATAACTCTTTCTTGTGTAAAGCTGTCAACACAAAGCAAAACAACTAACCAGGCACGTGACTTTTTACAATTCCACATTTTGGTCTTCCTTATGGTCTGTGAAGTGACTCTTGGGTATTCTGAACCTTTGGGCTAATAACCACTTATTAGTAAGTACATGCCATGTTCGTTCTTTTGTGACTGAGCTACCTCGCTCAGGATGACATTTTCAAGTTCCATCCATTTGTCTGTGAATTTCATGAAGTCATTGTTTTTAATAGCTGACTAGTATTCCATTGTGTAAATGTACCATATTTTCTGTATCCATTCCTCTGTAGAGGGACATCTGGGTTGTTTCCAGCTCCTGACTATTATAAATATAGCTGCTATGAACATGGTGGAGCATGTGTCCTTATTACTTGTTGGAGCATCTTCTGGGTATATGCCCAGGAGTGGTATAGCTTGGTCCTCAGGTAGTATTATGTCCAATTTTCTGACGGTCCGCCAAACTGATTTCCAGAGTGGTTGTACCAGCTTACATTCCCACCAGCAATGGAGGACTGTTCCTCTTTCGCCACATCCTCACCAACATCTGCTGTTGCCTGAGTTTTTGATCTTAGCCATTCTGACTGGTGTGAGGTGGAATCTCAGAGTTGTTTTGATTTGCATTTCCCTGATGACTAAGGATGTTGAACATTTCTTTAGGTGCTTCTCGGCCATTCAAGTTTCCTCAGTTGAGAATTCTCTGTTTAGCTCTGTTCCCATTTTTGATAGGGTTATTTGAATCTCTGGAGTCTAACTTCGTGACTTCTTGTATATATTGGACATTAGCCCTCTATTGGACGTAGGATTGGTAAAGATCTTTCCCCAATCTGTTGGTTGCCGTTTTGTCCTATTGACAGTGTCCTTTGCCTTACAGAAGCTTTGCAATTTTATGAGGTCCCATTTCTCGATTCTTAACCTTAGAACATAAGCCATTGGTGTTCTGTTCAGGAACTTTTCCCCTCTGTCCATGTGTTCGAGACTTTTCCCCACTTTCTCTTCTATTAGATTCAGTGTATTGGTTTTATGTGGAGGTCCTTGATCCACTTGGACTTGAGCTTTGTACAGGGAGATAGGAGTGGATCAATTTGCATTCTTCTACATTCTGACCTCCAGTTGAACCAGCTCCATTTGTTGAAAATGTTGTCTTTTTTCCACTGGATGGTTTTAGCTCCTTTGTCAAAGATCAAGTGACCATAGGTGTGTGGGTTCCTTTCTGGGTCTTCAATTTTATTCCATTGATCTACTTGCCTGTCATTGTACCAATACCAAGTGGTTTTTATCACTATTGTTCTGTAGTACAGCTTGAGGTCAGGGATGGTGATTTCTCCAGAATTTCTTTTATTTTTGAGGATAGTTTTTGCTATCCTAGTTTTTTTGTTATTCTATATGAATTTGAGAATTGCTCTTTCTAAGTCTATGAAGAATTGAGTTGGATTTTGATGGGGATTGCATTGAATCTGTAGATTGCTTTCGGCAGGATGGCCATTTTAACTGTAATCCTGCCAATCCATGAGCATGGGAGATCTTTCCATCTTCTGAGGTCTTCTTCGATTTCTTTCTTCAGAGACTTGAAGTTCTTGTCATACCGATCTTTCACTTGTTTGGTTAGAGTCACACCAAGATATTTTATATTGTTTGTGACAACTGTGAAAGGTGTTATTTCCCTTTCTTTCTCAGCCTGTTTATCGTTCGAGTATAGGAAGGCTACTGATTTGTTTGAGTTAATTTTATATCCGGCCACATCACTGAAGTTGTTTATCAACTGTAGCAGTTCTCTGGTTGAGTTTTTTGGGTCACTTAAGTATACGATATATCATCTGCAAATAATAATATTATGATGACTTCCTTTCCAATTTGTATCCCTTTGACCACCTTTTGTTGTCTAATTGCTCTAGCTAGAACTTCAAGTACTATACTGAATAGATAGGGAGAGAGGGGACAGTTTTGTTTAGTCCCTGACTTTAGTGGGAATGCTTCAAGCTTTTCCCCATTTAGTTTGATGTTGGCTACTAGTTTGCTGTATATTGCTTTTACTATGTTTGGGTGTGGTCGTTGAATTCCTGATCTTTCCAAGACTTTTATCATGAAGGGATGTTGAATTTTGTCAAATGCTTTTTCAGCATTTAATGAAATGATCATGTGATTTTTTTTCTTTGAGTTTGTTAATGTAGTGGATTACATTGATGGATTTCCAGGTATTGAACCATCCCTGCATCCCTGGGATGAAGCCTACTTGATCGTGATGAATGATCATTTTGATATGTTCTTGGATTCCGTTTCCGAGAATTTTATTGAGTATTTTTGCATCGATGTTCATAAGGGAAATTGGTCTGAAATTTTCTTTCTTTGTTGGGTCTTTGTGAGATTTTGGTATCAGTGTAACTGTGGCCTCATAGAATGAATTGGGTAGTGTTCCTTCTGTTTCTGTTTTGTGGAATAGATTGAAGAGTATTGGTATTAGGTCTTCTTTGAAGGTCTGATAGAATTCTTCACTGAACCTATCTGGTCCTGGGCTTTTTTTGGTTGGGAGACTTTAAATGACTGCTTCTATTTCTTTAAGGGTTATAGGACTGTTTAGATATCTGATCCTGATTTAACTTTGGTATTTGGTAACTGTCTAGAAAATTGTCTATTTTATCCAGATTTTCCAATTTTGATGAATACAGGCTTTTAAAGTAGGATCTGATGATTTTTTTAATTTCCTCAGATTCTGTTGCTCTATTTCCCTGTTCATTTCTGATTGTGTTAATTTGGATATTGTCTCTGTGCCCTCTGGTTTGTCTGGCTAAGGGTTTATCTATCTTGTTGATTTTCTCAAAGAACCAGCTCCTGGTTTTATTGATTCTTTGTATAGTGCTTTTAGTTTCTACTTGGTTGATTTCAGCCCTTAATTTGATTATTTTCTGCCTTCTAGTCCTCTTGGGTGTATTAGTTTCTTTTTGTTCTAGAGCTTTCAGGTGTGCTGTTAAACTGCTAGTATGCTCTCTCCAGTTTCTTTTTGGAGGCACTCAGAGCTAAGAGTTTTCCTGTTAACACTGCTTTCATTGTGTCCCATAAGTTTGGGTATGTTGTACTTTCATTTTCATTAAATTCTAGGAAGTCTTTAATTTCTTTCTTTATTTCTTCCTTGACTGAGTAATCATTGAGTAGAGCATTGTTCAGCTTCCATGTGTATGTGGGCTTTCTTTTGTTGTTGCCATTGAAGACCAGCCTTATTCCGTAGTGATCTGATAGGAGGCATGGGATTATTTCAATCTTCTTTTATCTATTGAGGTTTGTTTAGTGACCAATTATATGATCAGTTTTGGCGAGGGTACCATGAGGTGCTGAGAAGGTATATTCTTTTGATTTAGGATGAAATGATCTGTAGATATCTGTTAAATCCATTTGGTTCATAACATCTGTTAGTTTCACTGTGTCTCTGTTTAGTTTGTGTTTCCAAGATCTGTCCATTGATGATAGTGGTATGTTGAAGTCTCCCACTATTATTGTGTGAGGTGCAATGTGTGCTTTGAGCTTTAGTAAAGTTTCTTTTATGAATGTGGGTGCCCTTGCATTTGGAGCATAGATGTTCAGAATTGAGAGTTGTTCTTGGTAGATTTTTCCTTTGAGGATTATGGAGTGTCCTTCCTATCTTTTTGATGACTTTTGGTTGAAAGTAGATTTTATCTGATATTAGAATGGCTACTCCTGCCTTTTCTTGGGACCATTTACCTGGAAAATTGTTTTCCATCTCTTTACTCTGATGTCTTTAACACTGAGGTGTTTTTCCTGTACGCAATGCTGAGTCCTGTTTATGTATCCAGTCTGTTAGCCTATGACTTTTTGTTGGGGAATTGAGCCCATTGATGTTAAGAGATATTAAGGAATAATGATTGTTGCTTCCTGTTATTTTCAATGTTATTTTTACATTTGTGTGGCTATCTTCTTTTGGGTTTGCTGAAAGATTACTTTCTTGCTTTTACTAGGGTATAGTTTCCCTCCTTTTCTTTGGGGTTTTATATCTATTATCCTTTGTAGGGCTGGGTTTGTGGAAAGGTATTGTGTACATTTGGTTTTGCCATGGATTATCTTGGTTTCCCCATCTGTGGTAATTGAGTTTTGCTGGGTATAGCAGCCTGGGCTGGCACTTGTGTTCTCTTAGGGTTTGTATGAGATCTCTCCATAATCTTCTAGCTTTCATAGTCTCTGGTGAGAAGTCTGATGTAATTTTGATAGGTCTGCCTTTATATGTTACTTGACCTTTTTCCCTTACTGCTTTTAATATTCTTTCCTTGTTTTGTGCATTTGGTGTTTTGACTGTAATGTGACGGGAGGACTTTCATTTCTGGTCCAGTCTATGGAGTTCTGTAGGCTTCTTGAATGTTTATGTTCATCTCTTTCTTTAGGTTAGGTAAGTTTTCTTCTATAATTTTGTTGAAGATATTTACTGGTCCTTTAAGTTGGGAATCTTCACTCTCTTCTATACCTATTATCCTTAGGTTTGGTCTTCTCATTGTGTCCTGGATTTCCTGGATGTTTTGGGTTAGGAGCTTTTTGCATTTTGCGTTTTCTTTGACTGTTGTGTCCATGTTTTCTATGGTATCTTCTGCACCTGAGATTCTCTCTTCTATCTCTTGTATTCTGTTGGTGATGCTTGTATCTATACCTCCTGATCTCTTTCCTAGGTTTTCTATCTCCAGGGTTGTCTCCCTTTGTGATTTCTTTATTGCTTCTATTTCAATTTTTAGATCTTGGATGGTTTTGTTCATTTCCTTCACCTGTTTGATTGTGATTTCCTGTATTTCCTCTTTAAGGGTTTCTACCTGTTTACCTGTGTTCTCTCGTATTACTTTAAGGGAGTTATTTATTTCCTTCTTAAAGTCTTCTATCATCATCATGAGAACTGCTTTTAAATCTGTGTCTTACTTTTCTGGTGTACTGGGGTATCCAGGGCTCGCTGTGGTGGGAGAGCTGAGTTCTGATGATGCCAAGTTGCCTTGGTTTCTGTTCCTTATGATCTTGCCCTTGCCTTTTGCCATCTGGTTATCTCTGGTGTTAGCTGGTCTTGCTCTCTCTGACTGTGGCTTGTCCCTCCTGCAAGCCTCTGCATCAGTACTCCTTGAAGACCAGCTCTCTCTGAGAGGAATATGGTTTTGGGTAGCTGTGGTATAGGGTCAGCCCTGGGGTGCAGACAGAAACCAGAAGAATCCTCTTCCCACCTGTTCCTTGGTTCCTGTGTCCTGATGGCTCTGTGAGGGTCCCTCTTGATCAAGGAATCTGAACAGAAGTGATGGTCTTCCTGTGTTTGAAGGTGTGTCGGCACTCCTGGGAGACCAGATTTTTTCTGGTACTGAGTATGGAGCCCTGTGTCACAGGATCAGCTCCCCAGGCCACAGAAGGAAACTGGAAGGCCACTCCTCACTCCCTCTGTCCTGAAGGTTCTGGGCGGGTCTCTCTGAGCAGAGGTACTGGCCTTACCCCTGATCACAGACTTGACCACACTCCTGGGTGGGTAGCTCTTTCCCTGCACTATTTGGGTGTGGAGCCGCGTGGCACAGACCACAGGCATAAACTGGAAGGCTCCTTTCCTAGGCTGTTCCTTGGTCCATGTGTCCTGAGGATTCCGGATGGGTCTAGCTGAGCAGTGGTGCTAGTCTTACCTCCACTCATAGGCTTGTCCACACTCCTGGGATACTAGCTTTCTCCTGGCACTATTTGGCTATGGAGCTATGGAGCTCTGTGGCACAGATTGAGGTCCCAGGCCGCAGAAGGAAATCGGAACTTGTTAATTCATTTATGATCACTCATTTTGTTATAGTTTCTTAAGACGGAATTTAAATTATGCTCTCAAAATTGAAAAAAAAATATAGACATTTAAAATGACAAACTTCCCTGGACTAAGACCTCTCACTGTGTTTGATCATTTTCACTACTCTTGGAGAGTATTTTCTATATTCTTTCTCTCTCTCTCTCTCTCTCTCTCTCTCTCTCTCTCTCTCTCTAAT
>JADRCH010007516.1:1742620-1785731 GCA_019843965.1 Rhynchomys soricoides | reverse complement strand
TCTCTCTCTCTCTCTCTCTCTCTCTCTCTCTCTCTCTCTCTAATCCCTTCTTTGGCCTATAAATCACATTGTTTAATTTCAGTATATTTCAGAAATCTCCAAGTTTCTCTGTAATGATGGTTTCTAATTTCATTCTTATAGTATATTTTCAATTATTTTAAATGTACTGAGGTTCATTTTATGTCCACCACATGTGCTATGCAAAAAGATGTTCCATGTGCACAAGAAGATGGAATATATTGGTCTGGGGTAGAGTGTTCTGTAGGATCAGTTAGCTGATACAGTGTTCAGATTACAAAATCACTACTTCTGGTCGTTATTATAAAGTATACTGTCTGATATTTGGTAACACTCCAATTTTTATGGTTGGTATTTACATGGAACGTTTTCCCTATCCTTTTACTTTTAGCCTATTTAGGTAGCATTTCTTGCAGATGACATAGAGTAGGATCTGGATATTTGAAACCAATCAACAATCTCTACCTTTTGTTTTTGTATTGTTGAATAGTTACTGATAGTTATCTGCTATCAACAGTTGTTGAGTAAACATACTTTTTATTTTTTATATATATGCTTTCTCCCTTAAAAGAAAGACTCTTCTTTCTCATATATAGAACTCTTTAGTAATTCATAACAAATGTCTAGTGTATCACTTTAGCCTTTTAACAGTGTTTTAAGTATATGCTTAGAGTTATTTTCTTGGTTTTATTCTAGGACTTCCAATATACAGTATAACTTAAGAGAATGCACTTCATAATTACACTATGTAGTCGGAATGAAATAAAGCAATTCCTCTATCGCTCCTTTACACACTCCCATTTTTTATTATTGTTATTGTCAAAAATCAATACAATATAATCACTACTTTTAAAAAAGTAGTGAGGAAGGTATAGATAGGGTTGTGATATTAACTTGTTACGTAAGATGTATGGCTCTCTCCACTTGTTCCTACGATCTGAGATACCATTAATTACCCATTACTCTAAGACAGCTTTATTTTCACTCCAACAAAAGATGGTATATAGATTGTTTTATGTAGTTCCTTGTGTGTTAAGGAAAGAAACAGAAATGTTATACTTTTACAGCATCCATATAAATGTGGTAGACAGTGTAAACGTTATACTTGTTAGGCTGTCTCAGAACCCACTAGACTGCCTCCACTGGTACTGTTTTTCTCCTGTAGATTTGAATTACTTCCTGGGTTGCTTGTTTTGGACATGCAAATGTTCCTTTGTATTTCTTGCAGGTTTACCAACAATATATTTTAATGCAAGGTGTCTGGAACCCCCTTGATTTTTATCTTCAGTTTAAAATGATAGCTTGAGGTAAAATTACAAGTAACATTTTGTCTTTTTCTTCTCTGAAAATTCCTGCATATATGCAATGCATTACTCTCCTCTCCAATTCCCACAAGACCCTTATAATCAACACATCCCCCTCCCAACTTCATGTCTTTTTTCTTTATAACCCACTGAGTCCAATTAACACTCCCCATATACACATGGATATAAAGTCATTCACAGAAGCATGAATAACCTACCAGAAGTCTCACTCCACAATAACAATTACTTTTCCTCCCCCAGTAGCCATTAATTACCAATAGTTTCCTGATTAGAGTGGGGCCTTGGGATCCTCTCCAGGATCCATATGGGAATTTGTACTGGCTTGATCTTGTGAAGGTAACCATAGTTGCTATGAGTTTGAGAGCAATGGCCATGTCACATCTAGAATTGCACAGCACTCATCTTCCAGCTTACTTTACTTCTAAGTCCTGTTTCCACAATGTTTTTGAGCCTTTTGTGTGTGCATGCAAGCATGCATGCATGTGCATGTGTAGGGGTGATGGTGGTGGTGTAGTTTTGTTTTGATGTGTGTGTGTGTGTGTGTGTGTGTGTGTGTGTGTGTGTGTATCCCATTTAAAGCTGAATTAAGAATTGGTCATTTATTCTCAGCATTTTGGCTAGTTATCTTTTTTTATCAATAACTGACCACTACCAAAAGATGTTCTTCTGACCAAGGTGAAAACACAAATATCTAGAAGGCAGTTTGACAGAATATACATGTAGCAAAGCAATAATGGTAGGTTCCCCTTAGGGCCTATGACCTCAACTAGACGTGGGCATTTGTCCACGTTTACAGTACCTGACATGAATTCCTTCTTGTAGAATGGGCCTTAAATCTAACTAGAAGGTAATGGAAGTCATGCCACCACTGTATGAGTGGGCACATCTGGCTGCAATATAATATTTTTGAATGAAACATTATTTCAGCAATTTAAATGTCACTACTCTGTCTTCTGGATTTCTTGCACCTGATCAGCTGTTGTTAGAAATCTGGGATTCCTTTGCATGTGATGCTGACTGCCCCACTATGGCAGTACTTCATATTATGTTCTCCATGTTTGGGTTACATTCTCTTGTTTTCTTTTGTGCCTTACAACATTCTTTTTGTAACATGGATAGTTTAGACAGACTCCTATGGCAATTATAGAAACAAATTCTCTCCTTGATGATTTGTAATTTTCCCCACCTCTAAGCTCCCAGAAAGGCTTTCCCTCTTTCATTTCTATTCAACAACCTGGCTACTCTTCTGTTTTTTCCTCCAGTTCCTCCTAATTCAGCAGATCTCAATTTGTGTTTTGAGATCCTTTACAGGGATCTAAGATCATGGGAAAATAGATATTTACATTATGATTCATAACTGTAGCAAAATTATAGTTATGAAGTAGTTATGAAATAGTGTAACAGTTGGGGGTCACCACACCATAAGGAACTGTATTTGAGGGTCACAGCACTAGAAAGGTTGAGAGCCACTGTCCTAATTGATCTATTCCAAGACCTCTACTGCTTTTGACAATGTCCTTATTAAAGGACTTTTCCACGCTTTCAAATGAAGTCAGTTACCCACAAATGGATCTATGGGGTTCTTTGACCTAATCACATGCATTTCCCCTTAATCAAGAATTCTGCAATACTGAACTGCACTGGAGTAAGGCCAATTTTGAGTGAAATTTCTACCCCCTGAGTAAGTTGGAGAAGAAAATTAGTATCTTATTGTCCTCACGCATGGAATATAGCTTCTACTCAACTGTGGTTTAAATGTATACTTCCAAGTTTCACGTGTTGAAAAAAGTTCATGTTAATGGTGGGATCCCAGGAAGGTAAAATGAGATCATGACAGTGTGATGTCCATGATGGTACCATTGTCTTTGTAAGAGACATGACTAGCATGCTTCCTCTCTTTCCCCTTGTGTGTCTTCTACCATGCTACGATACGGCAAAAGAGCTTTCATCAGATGCCAATCAGATATTGGCATCATATGATTAGCATCAATAGCCAAATAAAATTCAAATCTTTATAGCTCACTTGCTCATGTTTTGCCATGGCAGGAGAAAATGGGCTAAAATATACGTAAAGGAGGAAAAGACAGGATGTAGATTTAAAAAAAAATACAGGTAGCTCTGATGACAGAAGTAAACTGCAGCTTCAAGTAGGGAACTTGGAGATGAGGTCCTAGGTACCCCCACTATCTTCATGTCTTTCCCACACCTGCTCAGAGCAGAACACCCAGGGTAGAGCTTCCAGCACAGAGCATATGGAACATAGCATTTCTTAAAGGCCACAGTCTCTTGCTGTTCTTAAGATTAGATTGTCTTAAATGTTTATTTCCTATATGTCCTTAGGTCATTCAGAAGCTTTCAATTGACTATTTTTTCTTTCAAGCAATTAAAAAATATTTATTTATATCTTAAAGGTATGTGCATGCAAAGTGTGTTTGCGTGGTTTTGTGCGCATGAGTATAGGTAGGTGCCTTCAGAGGCCAGAAGAGGGTGTTGGATTCTTGGAAGTGGAGTTACAAGCAGTTGAACTGCCTGGTATAGATGCTAGAAACTGAACTTGGGTCCTTTGCTAGAACAGGTATGTGTTCTTAACCACTAAGCAATCTCTCTGGCCCCTAAAACAAGTTTTAAAAGCAGTTATATTTAGAGATGGGTGAGTGGTCCCATCCAGCAACTAGGGGGAGGTGCCTATCCACTGGATATGATCTCTACAGGTTCTCTCTCCCCTTTGTTGGATATTTCGGTTAATGTCATCCCTGTTGGGTCCTGGGAGCCTCTTGTGTCCCTGGCATCTGGAACTTTCTAGTGGCTACTCCCAGTTCCCCATCCCACTCATCTATCTCAAAAATATTAATCTAGAATTGCTCCTGTCAAAAGGAAATACAGGGACAAAGTGTGGAACAGAGACTGAAGGAAAGGCCATCCAGAGACTGTCCCACCCAGGGATCCATGCCATCTGCAGACATCAAACCCAGACACTATTGCTGATGCCAAGAAGTGCTTGCTCACAGGAGCCTGGTATAGCTGTCCAGAGAGGCTCTGCCAGAGCCTAACTGATTCAGAGGTGGATGCTCACAGTCAACCATCGGACTGAGCACGGGAACCCCAATGGAGGAGTTAGGGGAAAGACTGAAGGAGCTGAAGGGGTTTGCAACCCCATAGGAAGAACGACAATATCAACCAACCAGACCCCTGAGCTCCCAGGGACTAAACCACCAACCAAAGAGTACACATGGAGGGACCCAGGGCTCCAGCCGCATATGTAGCAGAGGATGGCCTTGTCTGGCATCACTGGGAGGAGAGGCCCTTAGTTCTGTCAAGGCTCGATGCCCCAGTGTAGGGGAATGCCAGGGCGGTGAGGCAGGAGTGGGAAGGTGGGTGGGTGAACACCCTCATAGAAGCAGGGGGTACAGGGCAGGGGATAGGGGGGTTGTTGGGGGGAAACTGGGAGGGGGGAATAACATTTGAAATGCAAATAAATAAAATAACCAATAAAAAAATCTAATAAATAGTAGTTATATTGTTGCTTTGTTGGTAAGAAGGCCTGTGAAGCCCCCTACTTCTCCATTTTCAATGCTGACCCCTGTACTTATTTTCAAATGTGATTTCTGAGTGGAACTGTGGTACAGCACAAGAATTGACTCTCAGGAACTGGGGTTTTCATCCAGTGCAGCAGTTTCTCTTGAAGTTCAGCTTGCTCATTTATAGAATGAGAAAAAACTGTATTAAATGACCTTTCAACCCTATAGTTTTATGAAATAGAAACAGAAAGGCACCAGTGAACATTTTACTGTAGCTATATGAGATCATGAAATATGGAAACAATCTGTATATTTTTAAAGTTCCAATCTGTTTTTAATTAGAACACAGTTCGCTTCCAATTCTACCTAGGTAATCAAAATGCAAGCAAGCCATTTCTCCACCCCAAGCTTTCCCTCCTAATCATTACAACTGAGAAACTGGGGACAAGTAAGAAACTAGGGACCTTTCACTGGTTGGCTATCAAAAAATATGACAGCTTAAGGCTAAATAAAACCACTATAATTTGCCACCATTTTACCTACATAATGAACTCTGCAAATGTTTACTTTGCTTCTGAAAAAATGTCAAGTTTTCACCTTTTGTATAAAGCTGCAAGGCCATATTCCCAGAGTGCTTAGCAATTACCTGTATTCATTCCAAGTGTAAAGGGACAAAACATTAGTTTCCCTGAACATTGCAGAAAAGTGATTTCCATCAGACACTCATTTCTAGGCACAAAGACATCATGTTTATTCAGTAATCATTAGCTGCATAGGTTGCTATAAACAAGAGAATTGTGGTAAGGTAAATGCTTGGCTGAGATGTTTTGTCTTAATCAGCTTTATCCAGAGTGTTTCACTCAATGTTGTGATTTACCATACAGTTTACACTACAAATCAATACACTCAAAGAGGGGAAAGAAGGCATTTTTCTATAATTAAAAAGAAACTATAATTACAAACATATTTAAACACTTTAAATGGCTAATTCACAACAGAATACCCTGTAATAAGTTACAAGATGAGGAAATTAGGAATATATACTGGCAAAGGTTGCTACTTGGTGATGTATTCAGCAAGTAGGAAGGATAGGAACAAGAAGGCAGTAGGGGAAAGGTGGTCTAGAAACAAGGAATCACACCGTTTTTAAATACTTGGCCTTTGGAGCAAAACAAGTTTTAAAAAACAACCATCCACGCAAACTGAGAGCTGTCAACACAGAGGGAAAGACAGAATGTTTCTCTTAAGGTATATAAAAGATACAAATCCCTGTAGAGAAAAAGTCAACGCATATCTTGAGCTTGTTCATGTCCAGATGCGAAGGTCTCCCTGATCACAAAGAAGCCCATCTGCACACCGAGACAGTTCTATGTTAAGGATGATCAGGGAGGCATCTGGCCCTGTTTTTATGATCCTAAATTACATTGGTTTCAAGTTAATTTTTGTAAACTGGAATTCCCTTAGGAAGAAACGAAATTTTTAATATTTAAAATAAAGAGATGAGAGACATGAGCGCCGTCATCTTCCTCTATTTTCAGAGCTCAAATTTGAAAACTATAGCTTATTCCTCCCAATACATTTATAAAAACATTGCTGCAACACCAATTTTTAAAAATTTATACACATTACCCTTTTGTGTAATTATGTAATGTTGTGATGTAAAATTAGTATATTATAATTAAATGCCCTTTTCTTGGCATTTCCTATGACTGAATCATCCCAGGAAGCTTTTCTTTCGTCTTAATCTGTCTATTATTTCCCTCTATAGAACTGCCTAAGGATGATGCAGTTTTTAAAAAGATATCTTTAAGACTTAGTTATGGCCTCTGCACTAGTTGTCTTTCTCAGATAATTTAAGTTGTGTTAGCTGATAATAGGTTAATGACCACAGTGGCCTAGGGACGATCTGCAATCATATGAAAAAATAGTTTCAAAGTCTTAGTGGGGAAATTATCCCCACCCTTAAAATACTCCTACTTCCCTGGAGTAAAATGTTCCCCCTATCACAAAATAACTTGCTTTGAACACTGCTGTGTACATGTCAAGAACAATTCTTCCTAATGGTTATTACACACTGCTTGTCTGTGTAACTGAGTTCTATCATCTCCATCAGCATCAGTGTTAAGTGTAGGAATGAACACAGAAGCAAGATTTTTATATACATTTAATCACATCTCCAGTAATGGAACTGATTTACTCAAAGGATGTGCTCCCTCTCCCCTTGAGAACAGCACTGATACCTATGTCTTGAAAGTAAGAAATACCAACAAACCAAACCAAAGCTAGTTTCTAGTCCAGGACACACTGAAGTATTACCTTCAACTTTAAAGGCAAGATCCCACATAACTTACTTTGCTATCAAAGACTAACTGATATACTGGACTCGATTTATCAAACTATTGTAATATAATTGAAGATATTTATTAACTAATACTAATTTACAAATCAAAAAATATTAATCTTTTCCACACTAAATTGTCATTTTAAACATATTAAAACCATAATGTAATAAGCAGTTTAGGACCTTTCCTGAGAAATAAAACCACATTACAAATGATTATGTGGCAATTGATGAGATACACATGTACTTTGAACTGATCAAACAAATTTAATTCATAAAGAACTTTTTTTCTTTTTCAGCTTTAAGAGACAAGGTCTTCCAATATTGCCCAGGCTAGCCTCAAATTCCTGACTTCAATTTCCTGATGTGGCTCTAGGTACATACTACCATGCCTAGCTTAAGAGAACAATTTTTAACGTGAAATGTGTATCTAATTTTAATAATTATTTCTAATAGGTAAAATGATTTTCTATTTTTTTCTCAGTAAAACTTGAATATATCACTTAGTCTCACTTTTACATTAGACTTAACAGAATTCATTAAATTATGAATAAGAAAAAGCCTTATAATAAAGATAGCAATTCTGAAATGTCAATAGAGATTAAGATACCTGGTCATCTAAACAGTGTATGTATATACGGAATCCTTTTCTAGTTACCAAACGTTTTAAACAGCTTTAAGTGGACACTGATATATATATAAATGTATGAGTACACAGACACATGTGTGGATGTACAACATCCTTTTTACTTATATCTCTGTATAACATCAGATAGCAAAAGCAGTGCACTTAAGTTGGAAATAGGAAAGGCTATTAACTCCCTAAGCTTTTGGGATCATTCGCAATATAATAACTCTCATATGACATCAAGGCTTGTGAGACTTTAAAGCAAAATTAATTTTTATCCAAAACAAAAATTTGAGGGTAAAAATAAAATACTAATCACTAGATAAAAGCAGCAGTGGTGGTTAAAGATAATATTCTATTTACCAATATGATTTTTTCCTCCAAAAAGGGAACAATAAAACTGTAATTATAGTTATCTGAAAGTAAAATGCCCAAAGTATAAATATATTTCATTTTTTTGGTAAATTCTAACTTACGTGTTTTCAAACTTAATTTTCAGATTGACAAGGAAATATAACTGGAGGGAGGAAAGAGGAGAAAAAACTATACTTTTTATTCATGTTTCATTTTAAGAGGAAAAAAATACGGTCTCCCTACAACTTGTCGGCATAAAGGAGGTTTCTCAACACTACTCCAACTCATCTGGTTATTGATATCAAATGGACGTCAGACTTCAAACACACTTGTAGGGTAAAATCAAACAGTAACAAAAATTATGTACTGAGCACACTTGGGGCAGTAACAAGAAAATAATTTGGGGACAATTATAGATGTCACGTTCAAAAGATTTCGGTGAAAGCCATAAAAATCAAACCCTCCTTTAAAGAAATCATATTTAATAGGATTAAAGGAGTGGGAATGTATGATCTGTGGTTTTTTGTGAACTGGTTTTACTTCAGTGCAAATGCATATTTCAAAACCAAACAAGACAACAAAAAGATGAGAAAATGTCTTGTGTTCCTTAGCAGGAACAATTTCCACAGCCTTTCACACTGTTGACGATTTCTTCTTGGAGCTTCTTTCTTTCCTCCTCTTTGGAGAGACTCTCTTTCTTTGCTTCCCATTCGAGGCTATCCTGGTTCTGTACACGGCTGCTTTGTGTATGCCACATCTCTGAATAGATACTGCTAGAGTTAGCAAGCAGATCATAGTGGGTACCGCGTTCAGCTACCTTCCCCTACAAAGGAAACACAAGGTAAATGTGGACCAACGTTGGTTAACTAGCCTAATATCTAAAACTATATAGTAATTTATAATGAAATATCTGAAGGACCTGTATTCATTAAAATACTTTTTCTAATTCCTCATCCATAGCCCCAGTCTGAAAAACTGAGGTAGGACACTAACCAACCCCCATAAACAGAAATGAGATTCCTAATAGCATAAACACCACTTTATGTAAAGAAAATGAAGCTTTACTGTTTTATTTTCATTTTGGAAGGCATAAAGGGAAGATTAAAATTCTAAAAAGGTGATATTTTCTGTAATCAGCAAATGTTCAAATCAAAAGCACTGTTATTTATACAGGGATTTAAAGGATTTAAAAACAATATTATGAAATCCATGTAAATTTTGAAATAAAATTTCATGAAATAAAGAAAATTTCATGAAAATGAAGTTTATTCCATCCAGTAGCTCTCTTTGCTAACAATACCTACTAAAGACAACATTTCATTAATCTGACATGGGTTCCAAATAGTGACCCACAACTAATTTGTTAAACATGTTGAGAGACAAAAGGAATTTGTCACTTTCATAGGCATTCCCATTGATGGGATTTTTCCAAATATTTTCTGTAATATTAATGAAGTTTGTGCCAATGCCCAAGTACGGGATTTGCACACACGTATGGTTATACACATATATGTTTACATTTGTTTCTTGATTTCTGGCATTTTTTATCAATATGTTAAGGAAGTTGGAGAGTTGGCACTATAATGATCCCACATCCCCTCTGCTGCATTCTTCACAAATTCTGGTTCTGTTTATTTTTTTAAAAGATTTATTTGTCTATTTTATGTATGTGGGTACACTGTCGCTGTTTTCAGACACCCCAGAAGAGGGCATAGAATCTCCCATTACAGATGGTTGTGAGCCACCATGTGGTTTCTGGGAATTGAACTCAGGACCTCTAGAAGAACAGCCAGTGCTCTTAACCACTGAGCCATCTCTCCAGCCCATGGTTCTGTTTATTTTGTTATGACTATTCAAGTGTTTTGTGTTGTTTACTTTATTGACTACAAATTTTCTGCTCAATCACGTAGGTGCTGAGATTTTATATACATTTTCCTCCCAGGTTTTTTTCTACCTAGACTTTAACTACCTCATTTATTTAGTTTTATTTCCATACTTGCTTTGTCTCATTTATGGATATAAAGTTCATTCATATATATATCAATGTTACTTTACCTATATATACAAACACATTATTTTTTGTCAGTCAGTTGTAGATATCAATTATATTATAATCCTAAGTATTTCGTTAATATGTATCTCTTAAAAATAAGGAATAATTTTACATGCCTGGTATAATTATATCACACCCAAGAAATTTAACAATAACACATTACTCTTATCTAACATATACTTCATTTTTAACTATTACAGTTAATCCCCTTCATTGCTTTTTTTCCATCTAGTGTCTGAGGAAAACCAACATATTGAACTTAAATGTTTTTAATTTTTAAAGAACTGAGTGCAAATCATGGGAGGTAGAGGGAAGGGGAACCTGGGAGGGAGGGGGAGGGGCAGGATCAGGTATGGGAAGAGACAGGAAAGAAGTACAGAGGGCCAGGAAATTGAACAGAAATATGTAGCAGTGGGGAATAGAGAACTGGGGGTAGCCACTAGAAAGTACCAGATGCCAGGACCCAATAGGGATGACATTAGCTGAAATACCAACAAAGAGGAGATAGAATCTGTAGAGACCACATCCAGTGGATAGGCATGGCCCCCAGTTGAGGGATGGGGCCACCCACCCATCTAAAAAATTTTTAATCCTGAATTGCTCCTGTCTAAATGAAATACAGGGACAAAGAGTGGAACAGAGACTGAAGGAAAGGTTATCCAGAGACTGCACCACCAGGGGATCCATTCCATCTATGGACACCAAACCCAGACACTATTGCTGATGCCAAGAAGCACTTGCTGACAGGAGCCTGGTATAGCTGCCCCCTGAGAGGCTCTGCCAGCACTTGACTAATACTGATGCAGATACTCACAGCCAACAGTTGGACTGAGCCCAGGAACCCCAATAAAAGAGTTAGGGGAAGGACTGAAGGAGCTGAAGGGGATTGCAACCCCATAGGAAGAATAATATCAACTAACGGGAATCCCACTCCCCAGGCTCCCAGGGACTAAAACCACCAACCAAAGAGTACACATGGAGGGACTCATGGCTCCAGCTGGATATGTAGCAGAGGATGGCCTTATCTGACATCAATGAGAGGCGAGGTCCTTGGTCCTGTGGAGGCTTGATACCCTAGCACAGGGGTATGCTAGGGTGGTGAAGCAGGAGTGGGTGAGTGGGTGGAGGAGCACCCTCATAGAGGTAAAGGGGAGAGGGGGAGAGGAGGAGAGGGGGAAGGGATGGGGGTTTGTGGAGAGGTAACTGGGAAGGGTGATAACATTTGAAATATAAATAAATAGCCAAAAAAGAGAACTGACTGCAATGCAAAATTCATACACCAAGTTTTTAACTGCATGCTACTATTCTTTGTGGCCCTGACACTTCTCAAATGTCCAGGTCTAAATAGTTTATAATTATTTATAAAGATTGCCCTTCACTTTGGATTCATCTAGTTGTTTCTGATTACTAGATCCAGGTAAAACTTTTTTTTTTTTTAAATTAGAAATAGGTTATGTGGAGCCAGAGATGGCTCTACTGTTCCTCATCTTTCGGAGGATCTGAGCCAGGTTCCTAGTACCCACCTTGGGCAGCTCATAATGGCCTGTAATTCCTGCTTCAGGGGATCTAAGGCCTACTTTGGGCCTCTTCTGACACTGCACTCTCATGGACAACCCCCATACCCCACAGATACACACACACACACACACACACACACACACACACACTTAAAAATAGTCAATTTTAAAAAGGGTAAAAATATCCTCAATGCATCATCACATCAGGAGGTACAGGAACCAGTTCCATTACCGATATGAAATTTGATCACATGCTCAAGGATATCTACACAATTTCTCAAATTAACTGCCAAATTTTACCTTTGTAATAATACGTAATCTATGGGATTTCCTTTCACACTGGCTGAATAATCTCTTCCTCAATAGTTTAATTAGCTTATGAGGACTGATTTCTAAAACAATTGCTGCAATGGTGGTCACAAAATCTGATTCCCTGAATTTATCATTCCTTCTACAGGTTTTCCTTTTCCTCTTGGTACAGAAATCAGTTTTTTATTCTTTGTGTTACAACTCATTAGTGCCATTATTCTTTTTACTGCTCTAATTATCCCACATTTGGCCAGTGGGAGGTCATTCAAAGTGGTTCCTGTGTCCCTGTGACATGTGTTCATTAGTTTCCCAGCCCCAGATCTGCTTTTATCGAAGGAGGTTTGGTTCCTTTTAGTGAGAAAACAGTAATTTAGTACCCAAGATCTGTATGCCAAGAATGCTCATTACTTATAGACTTTCATTGCTCCCAGGCTTTTTCAGTGGACAGAATTTGAATATTTTTCATATCAGAGATTTATATAGATAATTCTGTTAAAATATAACCTTGTGAGAATCTTGCTTTCCTTTGATGATTTTTTTAAACTTTCATCTTTCTTCTCCCAAGTAAGATCTCTGATCTAAGAGCAGTGCATTTACTCAGCATATGCTGCTCAGTCTTGTATAGAAAATAATTTCAAAATGGGTACTTCCATAAAATCACCAACTATTTCTTTTGGACTATTTAGCCTTGTAATACATTTCTGCTAGATCCAAAATATCCTGGGGTTTTGTTGTTGTTGTTGTTTTTGTCAACTTGATACAAGCTCAGGCATCTTGAGCAACTGAGAGAATGCTTTCATAAGATTGCCTTGTAGGCAAGACTAGAGGGCATTTACTTGATTGATTAATGTGGTAGACCCCAGGACACTGTGGGTGGTACCATCACTGTGCAGGTAGTTCTGGGGTGAATAAATAAGCAGACGGAGCAAGCCAGGGGGAGCGAGGCAGTAAGTAGCATTCCTCCATGGTCTCTGCATCAGTTCCTCCCTTAGCTTCCCTCAATGGCTGACTGTAACTTGTAAACCAAGTAAATCCTTTTTGGTCAGTGTTTTATCACAACAACAAAGAAGCAAATTAGGACACTTAATAATAACAGTATATAAGTGGAATACTGTGTTAAAAAATTACATAGGTTGGTTCTATTATCAATGTGACAGTGTTGTTTCTTATTTTCAATTTTTATGTTTTTGTATCCTTGATTTATTTTCATGATTTTAGTTAGCACACATGCGACCATTAAGCTATATAGCAGGCACTCTTTTATATTTCTATTTTTAGAGTCTTACTAAGTTGCCCAGGCTTCCCCTCCCTAGTAGCTGGGATTACAAGTCTGGCTTCTATTATTTCTTATAGAAACATGAATTCTACTATTTTAGCCTCATACTCATCTTCACTTCCATAACACCCTGATGCCTCCAGTTTGTCAGCCATTCCAGGTTTCTATAGTATAAACCAAGTCACTTTTTAAAATTGTTTTCTTTCTATTTTGGCAAATCATACTATTCACATTTCTTAGTCCTTTTAATCTACCTACTTAACATCTTCCCCATATTTGCTGATATCCTTTGTCCACTGTTAATTCCTCTTCTAGTACATTTGTTGATTTATAATTATACTCATTTTATTCCTTCATTATTTTTTTTTATTTTGGATGGGGGAGGAGACAAATATGTCTAATCTTCCATGTTCAATCAGATGTCTCATAGATATGCCATCTTTATAGAAATGTCATAAACAAATTTTGGTAGAGTGCTTGAGGTGACAGACAGACCATCAGTTGAAAATAAGGTCATATAGCTAAGCAATTAGAGACCCCCCCAAAAATAAAAATACTAAGATTGTATGTAGATATAGATACTATTAATGTATTAATACACTAATTCTAATTCAAAACCCAAGGGGCAATGTTGTGAAATAACAGCACAGATACTTGGAGATAGATTATTTGCTAAGAAAGTTGAACATTTTCTATTACTAAGTAAAAGCTCGGAGAGCACGATTTCATACAACTGGTAAGCTTAGTTAAAAAGACACAAAATATCAGATTTTACTTCAGGTTCTTAAATATCAAAGATACAGTAAGGTTTAAGTTACCATTTAAGATATTCTGGTATAATCATATTAGGAACAAACATCTTGTCTAAAGAATGTAAACATTTATGAACAAACTAATATGTTTAAAGTCATAAGCATACAAACCCCTTATAGAGCAGAGTATACCCACCACAATACTGAATATTGTCTAAGCTTTAGTAGAATGAAAAAAATACCCTCCCAGGCTGGGAATATAGTTCAATGGTAGAACACTTGGCTCGCATGTATAAGGCTCTGAGTTCAATCCGCAGCATTATTAAAACGCCCCTCTTGATTACTCAGAATTAAAGAAAGCACATAATTGCTTCATATTTCTTAACTCTCAGTACACAGGCTTCCAAAATAATAAAGAATTAAAGTATTGATTAGAAGAGAAAGATAATGATGCAAAGGTCCTGAATGTGATATGAAAACCTGAACAGTGTTAGAAATAATCAAACACTAACAGGTAGGGAAAGAGACCCTTACAGAAAGGAATAAAGGACAATAATTAAACATTTTCAACTCTGCCAGTCACAACAATGATATTTTGATTTGCTGAGAACATGCAGATAGTAGTAAGCTTGTATAGCAAACCCCTAAGATATAAAATAGGATATTTTCTTACTTTGTGTATAAGGAAAACAAAAATGTAAGTGGTCATGCTTAAATGATCATTTTCATTTTACTGTACTGTTTAGAACATTAAGGTTATGTATAGCACTAGAACAATGAAAATATATCAAAGACACCATGCAAAGATTTGTTCAGGACAAAAATGAATACAGAAAAAATATTTTATATAGACAACCCTTGAAAATATGCTTCCATCATGAAAAATACTTTCCTGATCAAATGTTTACTTTTAGTACTTTAATGAAGAGTGAGTTACTATAGTTTATGCTTCTTCAAAATTTCATGCATTACTTCCTACAAAGGGGACTAAACCCAGTACACTATTAGGATCCAATGTCATCCAAAGAACACAAATTCTGTAATATTATTTCAGACACAATAATTACATTTCAGGTACCTATAGCTAGTTCCAATTTTCTTCGAATAATATCATTTTTCCTTTTTATAGCTTCTATTAAATTTGTTCTTTGATAAGTTAACACATATATTTAAAATGTACCGATTACTTCCCCAACCCTCCCGTGTCCTCCTTTTGCCCCCCCCCCCCCCCCCACAAGTGCATTTCCTTCATTCATGTCATGAGCATTAGAGCAAGTGGTATAAATGTGCTGTTTAGGGCTGAGCACTCAATTGTCAGTTATTTTCCACACCTAGAGCAGTCATGAGTCCCTAAACTCACTACCTGTCATTGCAGAAACTTCTCTAATTAAGGCTGAATAGCGATGAATACTAACTTTTTTGTTTTGTTTTGTATTTTTTGCTTTTTTGAGACAGGATTTCTCTGTGTAGCCCTGGCTATCCTGGAACTCACTCTGTAGACCAGGCTGGCCTCAAACTCAGAAATCCACCTGCCTCTGCCTCCCGAGTGCTGGGATTAAAGGCATGCACCACCACTGCCCGGCTGAATACTAACTTTTAAAGTTCATCTCTTACCTGGCTCAGGACAATGATTTCATCTGCATCAACCACTGTCGACAATCTATGTGCAATGAAAATAGAAGTTCTGTGCTTGACTACATCCCTCATGGCACCAAGAATAGTCTACGAGTTTGACAAGAGTAGGAGAAAACCAGAACTTTCATTAGGTTAGTGTAAATGAAAACGATCAAATCTTTCCTAAAGGAACTTAGGATTTAATAATAGCACCACTAAATACTTCTACCTCTTATACGTACTAAAGGAAATAAAACAAAGACAAAAACCAAAGAATATTGGGAAGTAAACATACATACACCATTATAAAATGATCATTTAAATAAGCAGCCCATCACTAAAATTTGTGGAAGAAGGCGATATTTTGTGTTTTTAAAAATTCTGGTGATATGAGGAACAAAGTCATATATAATCTTATTAGTAAGAACAAAACTAAGGTGAGGAACTATTCAAGAAAAAAAGTTCAAAGAAAGACAGCAGTCTAAAAACTTATAGGAACATCTGTTCTTCCTTAGTTCAAAGGCAAAACACATCCATGTACTTTGTTAACTTGAGGAAGCCTTTTTTTTTCTAAAGCATTTTGAGTTCTTTGTTTTTTTGAAACACAGCCTTGGCTGGCATAAGACTCGCTATGTAGATTTGGATGACCTTAAACTGCTAGAATAAAAGGTGCATGTCACTGTACCTGGCCGCATTTTACGTTTTTAATACCTTCTAGAAAAGAGATTTTGTTTACTGAATATGAAATGTGAGACAATTACATATGTATTCAATTATCTTTGGAAACTTGGGCTTAATCAAAGCCAGTTGGGTAGAGAAGATAGTGTAGATGATGAAGATATACTCATTGGCTTCCTTCCCACATGTATTTCTAAACATCTAACTTTTTAAAAGTATGTAATTAATGGGAGCAGACAGTTCTGTGAAAAGATGACCTTAAGCTTTACTAGGACAGAGTAATTATCAAGTATAGGGCCAATATTAAACAAAACAAAACAAAAACCTGATGTTTTGTAATAAGGACACATGTTCCACTATGTTCATAGCAGCCATATTTATAATAGCCAGAAGCTGGAAACAACCCAGATGTCCCTCCACAGAGGAATGGATACAGAAAATGTGGTACATTTACACAATGGAGTACTACTCAGCTATTAAAAACAATGACTTCATGAAATTCGCAGGCAAATGGATGGAACTTGAAAATATCATCCTGAGCGAGGTAACTCAGTCACAAAAGAATGAACACGGTATGTACTCACTGTTAAGAGGTTATTAGCCCAACAGTTTGAAATACCTAAGAGTCACTTCGCAGCAACAGTAGTTCTGAGTGTGACGTCCCAAATGGAGGGCTTGGAGAAAGGACTGAAGGAGCTGAGGGAGTGTGCAGCCCCAGGGAGGTAGCAACAGTGGCAACTGGCCTGACCCCCCCAATACTTCTGGAGACTGATCCACCAACTAAAGAATATACACGGAGTGACCCATGGTGCTGGCCACAAATGTGGCAGAGGAGGGTCTTGTTATCCGTCAGGGGGAGGAGAGGCCCTTGGGTCTGAGGGTGTTAGATCCCCCAGTATAGGAGAATGTCAAGGAGGGAAGACGAGAGTGGGTGGGTGGGTGGGAAGGTGGGTTGGAGAATATTCCCATATTGGCAGGGGGAAGGCGGAGGGAATGGGGAGGTTCCAAAGGGGAGATCTGAAACATTTGAAATGTAAATAAAATATGAAAAACAAAAACAAAAACAAAAACCTGATGTTTATAGTCTCTCTCCTATATAAAAACTTAAATTCTGAATCCCCTGTACCTATTAAAAAGGCTCACTGAAGCCCATCAAAACTGCTTCCTTTGAGGAATTCTTTGTAAGTGCTTACTGGGTTATATTCTCTGATATAATAATGCTAGGCAACTTAAAAACTGCTGTTATAAATTCTATCTTGTTAGCTTGAAACATATATTGTACAACATATATTTAGGTATAAAGTTCTCACAAATAGGGTGCTATCCTCTTTTGAATGGGATCTAGTCCTGTTAAATGCTCACTCAAATATAATAAATTCTCAAATGAATCTATTTTGAACAGATTTAAGTATGTTGCTGATAAAATAATAATGTTCCCTAAAACTTAATTCCAAATGGAAATATTACATTACATTGCTGGCAAAGCTGAAAGGAGACCTCTACCTTAACAAAGTTCTATCACGTATTAAGAGAAAAGTAGCAACTGGAGACACTTGCTTATCTTTGGTTGTAGATCAACCTACTTGAAATTCTCATTGCTGTTGAAAGTTTTGTGTACATTGCGAAGATGTTGTTATAAGATACAATGTCCCTGTTGGGGAGAATCATGACATCATTGCCATAAACATCTTGCTGTTACACAACTCTTTTGTGAAATGAATACAAATTGATAGCAGTTCTAAGGGTTGTGTGTGCTTGGCTTACACATCAATCATAAGTGAAAAGCATTCTGGTATGTACTGTGTCAGTCACTTACATGACTTCTATTAAGAGGTGCTAAATGACAACAAGACGGTGACTCACGTTGGGTAATATGTACAGCTTTGCAAGATGCAAGACTATACTAATAGCATGGAGTATTACACACTTCCAGAAGGAAGCACGTTTGTGAACAGATTCACTGGCTCAATGCAAGCTGGCTTTTGTATCATTCATTAACACTTGCCATACAGGAAGAACAGGTTAGGTATTTCCCTACGAAAATTTATTCAAAACACAAAGTCAGTGGTTCTCAACTTCTGAGTTATGACCTCTTTCGGGGGTTGAATGACCTTTACACAGGGGTTTCATATCAGATATCTTGCACATTGTATCTTTACATTAGAATTCACAGCAGTAGCAAATTTACAGTTATGAAGCAGAAATGAAGATAATGCTATGCCTGGGGTCCCCACCACATGAGGAGCTGTATATTAAAGGGCCGCAGCATCAGGAAGACGGAGAACTGCTATATAAGTAATGCAGACGTTGTACTGAAGCTTCCAAGGAGAAGAGGTTGTTCTGTTATTTTCATTGTCATTTACCTCTTCAGTAATTGAATCTAATGATGAAGTAGCTTCATCATAGAGAATAACTGGGGGATCCTTCAAAATGGCTCTTGCAATTGCTACCCTCTGCTTTTCTCCTCCTGGAAAAGAAAAAGGTTAATTTAAGGAAATATAATACAAGGAGATACTGTTTCTAGCATTTCTGTTGATTAAAACCATCAAGTTATACTTGCAATATTTATGTCAACTCTATCACTCATCATGTTACTGAATTGTTCACTCTAATTCTATATATGATATCCTTTGACAAAATACATTCCTTGGAATACAAATGCAATCTTAATGAATCTAATTCATGTCAGTGAAATAAATAATAACGAGAAGTAACAACTTTGATTCTCAAATTATTCTCACCAGAAACATGTTTATCATATGTTATTTTACATTGCAAGTATTTCAATATGCAACAACCTTAGATAAAAATTCTAATAGTAAAGAGTCAACAAAGCAAAAGACAAATCCAATATCTGAGACTGGAAAACTTAAGGACATGAAACCATGAATATCTAAATTTATGACTTATAAGTGGAAGATTTAAACAACTGAGCCTAACCTAGGAAATGAGAAGAGAGATATACTACTCAGCACTAAGCTACTTAATTCTCCTTTTCCTCTTTTCCAGGTGAGCAACAATCTTCGCTTTCCTTAAGGGAAAGGGTTATGGATTGTGCATTAACACTAGTATACTTGAACTTCTGTCAATAATGTAAGTGCTCCCAATAAGTAAGCTTGAATAGAATAAACAAGTAAAAGATTTAAAATCTTTGATCACCCGATAGCTTGAGTCCTCGTTCTCCTACTTGCGTGTCATATCCATGTGGCATTCGAAGAATTGCATCATGAAGACCAGCTAATTTCGCTACTGCATATACTTCCTCTGGTGAAGCGTTGATGTTTCCATATAAGAGGTTGTAGTAAATAGTATTATGGAAGAGGACGGCATCCTGAAGCAGATTTATATAGACACACACACACACACACATACTTAAAGACATAGCGTAATAGTAAATATCAAACCATGGCAATCCCTTTGATTTGAGGGGGATCCTGAAGTCTCAGATCCCTTTGTGGACTTAATTACCACATATGATTTGTTGTTTTCATTCCAGACTTATTTCTAGACATTTACATGCTTAACCATATATTTTTTCAATACAAAGGAACTCAGTGTACACAAATTATTTTATAAATTGCTTTTTAAATTTAACATATGGTGGAGATTGTCCATTCTGAATAACAGAAATATACTTCATTGTTCTAACAGTTATGTATTTCATACTACAGATATAATCTACTTATTCCCCTATTAATATACATTAATGTGATTAACATATTGGAATAAAATAGCATTTTATAAATGGCTTTACACAGCCGAATATTTATGCAAGGAGTCCTACATGTCAACTGATAGGTCAAAGGTTAAGTTTATGTTTACTCTATAATGTTATTGTTCAGGTATCCTGCAAATGTAGCTGGTAATGTCTGTGCATGCTCTACCCAGTGGCATGTACGGCTGCTTGATCTCCACAGCTTTAGCAACTCAGGTTATTACACATTTGCACTTGTTGTGACTTTTAGAGTGAAATGTGCTTTTTGTTTACATTTGCATTTCCTTAATTACTGATGAGATTAAATATATTTCCATGCATTTGTAAGAAGCTTTTACTTTGGACTTGAAACCTGGCAAACAAATAATTTGTTCATCATGTATGTATGTTATTAGAGAAGTCCACCACAAGATTTCATTTCATAATTCAACTTGTTCTGACATAGCATACTAAAGATAATTTATTTCAAGTGAGCATTCATCTCCTATTTTTTAATCAGTCTCTGAATGTCTCTAATTGTTAATACTCACCAGGGAACCCAATAAGGTCTCTTACATTTCAGGCTCAGAACTTCAAATATTATTTCAAAAATATTCTAGTTATTTATATATCTACTATTAATGTAAATTTGTCATACTGAATTGGTATCAAATAAACTCAAAGTTCTACACACAGAACTATTTTATAGTATTTCATATTCTGAAAAAAATTACCCAATGCTAACTGAAAAAAAAGAAAAATATAACAGAATTTGATAAAATCAAAACAAACTAAACAGGTATGGTAGCCCACTCTTGTGATCCCAGCACTCGGAACTGGATGTAGGAGTGCCATGAACTTGATGCTAGCCTGCACTACAGAGTGAGACCCTAAGCCCCAAACCACAAGACAAATGGAGGTTTTTCACAATGGTTTGCTAAATACTCGTAGCACACAGTAAATATGGGTAACTGTGAGATATAGTGCAATTGTTAACTTAGTTTACTATCTACAGGTATCTTATAAGATGGTATGCAACTTAGGAATAAATTTTACAAAATTAATAAATTAAATAATGTATTAATTTATCATCTAGAAAAACACATTAATGCTTTGATATTTATTCCATCTTTTTTTTCTATTTGCAAGTGTTAATTTATATTGTATAGCTGGAATATTTTGTTTGCTATCTTTCAGCAAACTTTGTAATGAAAGACGTTCATAATACTCAATAGTCTTTAAAACTTTAATGTTGGGCTAGAGAAATAACTTACTGGTTAAGATCACTGGGGTTAAGTGCACTGGTTGCTCTTGCAGAGGAGTTCCTGGGTTCAATTCCCAGTACACAGTCAAGTCATACGTAACCTCTTATTCAAAGGATCCAAAATTCTCTTCTGACCTCAATACCAGGCATGCATGAGGTACAAAGACTTACATGCAGGCAAAATACCCACATATGTTAAGTAAAGAAGAACAACAGTGTAATTTGGGAAAACTTAATGATTACAAATGGCTACATGTCACTTGATCCTGTAAGACTTCAAACATTCAATTGTGTACATATTGGGTATGTATAATGTATCCACTTTTCACTATTATAAATAACAGTGTCGTGAACATTGTATGTAAAGACACATGTTATACTTTTAATTTTTTACTAAAATTTCCTAGAGGCAGAACTATTAGAACACTTTTCCAGAACTTGATATGTATTGTCGCTTTTCTTATGAAAGCGACATACTTCCCTCAGAAGAGCAAGACTCCCATTTCACAGAGTTGTGTCTAAACCTGATATCCTACATTTCAAAATCTTTATCAAGGTGATTAAAGTAAAAGTGTTATTTCATTTTCACTTAATTTTATATTACTAGTGTCTCCAATAAGGATGGACAGTTTTTCTTCCTTTGTGAATTTAATGTTTTATTTCCCAAAAGGATGACTGAAACTATCCTAACGGAATGGCAGAATTAGACTTATATGAATTAGAACACAGAACCCAATGAGGTTACAGCCCAGAATGCAGTTCATTTGGCAAACAGTATCGGTCAATGTTTCCTAACACATGGTCATCGGTCGGTCGGTCAGTCGGTCGGTCGGTCGGTCAGTCGGTCAGTCGGTCTGTCTGTCTGCCTGTCTATCAGAATCATCTAAGATGAATATTAAAAAACAGAGGTTTCTGGGCTTACAATGCACTCCACAATCAAAAGCAAAGCATATGAAAAAGAAGTGGAATTTCAACAATGTCCCTAGGATTATGCCCACTAAAATTTGGAATTGTCAGGAAAATGCAGGAGAGAGAGGAGGTGCCATATGCTGGAGCACTTGGGGACCTTGGTGTGTGTGTTTTAAAGACAGAATCTCACTCTGTAGTCCAGACCTGCCTGGAATGGACTGTAGCCCAGCTACCTCAAACTGAATTATCCAAGTGCTGGAATTTCAGGTGTGATCACCATATCTTTCCTGTTGACTTTCTTACATGTTTTCTCCTCTCCTTTCTTGATATGATCTGTTCTCCCAGAGATCTGATACTGGTTTCATGAATCAGACAAGTACTCTACCATTTAGGCAGAGCCTCTGATTCCTTTATAGATTTTCAAGATAAAACCATATACCCTATAAGACTATCTACTTCTTGTCTTCTCAGGCTTTACTTTAAATTTCCTTTCCTGGCCCAATAGCACTCACTAGACATTTTAAAATTATTACAATGAGTCACGTACTGTATGCCTCATAGTGAAGAGGACACATAATAGCAAATAAGGCATAAAACTTAAGTTTGGTAGATAAATTACTTTGTAACTATAAACTTAATATGTTGAAAGGTATTCAAAATTACTTTTAATTTTCTGAACATTTATATTGTGAGTACTGTGCTTGGTGTGTGTGTGTGTATTCTCTAGAATATAATAATAGTGTCTATTTATAACGAGGAAGCTGAGATGAGCACCACAGAACTGATTAGTCTTATACCTAGGGTTAGAGTCCATGTCTGCTTGATTGAGGCAGGTGGACCACTGTGAGGAGAGCTTGAGTTACATACTGAGTTACATGCCACCTAGGACTACATGGTGAGCCCCTGCCTCAAAAAAAAAAAAAAAATCTGTTCGGTAGCAGAATTTCACTTGAAAGATTATCTACTTCATTAGCATATGTTGACTCCTTAAGATTCAAATTATTATAGTAATATATCTACCAACCTTCTAAGAATTACATTTTGTTTTTAAATACCTGAGGTACTACTCCCACTGCCCGCCGAAGACTTTCCAGGCT
The DNA here is from genome assembly GCA_019843965.1 of Rhynchomys soricoides. NCBI lineage: Eukaryota > Metazoa > Chordata > Mammalia > Rodentia > Muridae > Rhynchomys > Rhynchomys soricoides. The sequence goes on along the minus strand of JADRCH010007516.1, from coordinate 1,762,384 downwards.
CACATCTTGTATATTTTGACCAGCAAGGTAAATGCTACCCTTCTGAGGCTCATAGAAGCGAAACAGCAGCCTCACTATTGTGCTTTTTCTGAAATTGGAGATGAAGAAAGGTTAATCAGCATCTGTTGTCATTAGGGAAGCTCCATTTAACTACAGTAATTATTTCCCTATGATAAAAATTCATATCCAGAATTATAAGTCAATAATGTAGAATTTTATAAATAACTAAATTACCCACCCTGACCCACTACCTCCTACAATGGCCACTTTCTTTCCTGCAGGGACTTCAAAAGATACTCCGCTAAGGACTTTCTGTCCTTCAATGTATTCAAAATGCACATTATCAAAGGCCACCGTGGCTGTCTGTGGTGTTATTTGAAGGGGAGATGCCATCACTTTGTCCTAGCGGGGAAGAAAAAACAAAAAACAACTTAATGTACTACTTAGAGTAAGCTCTGCGTACAGTGTTTTTAAGAACAGACAGAAAAGGAAAACTATGGAGAAGGAGGGTTACGTGAATGGAATAAGGCCGCTTCCACATCCCTTTCCCATTCCTCACTGCATATACATATGCGGGTAAGAAATTCCTATATATTTTGATTGCTAGGACCGTTTTCTTGGTGAGGAGTTGGGGAAGAAATGATGGTAAAGAACATGCTTGTCTAATATAGTGATATAAGAATATTCTCCTAGAACAGTGGTTCTCAACCTTCCTAATGCTGCAACCCTTTAATACAGTTCCTCATGTAGTGACCCCCCAACCAGAACATTATTTTGTTAGTACTTAATACTTGTAATTTTGCTACTGTTGTGAATCTGCCATGCAGGATATCTGGTATGTGACCCCTTAAAGGGGTCGTGGCCACAGGTTGAGAACGGCTGTTCGAGAACAAACCAATATTCATGAGACAGTGTTCCTATTCTTTTGAAAAGGCTACTATATGCATTACTTACTTTAATCCGTGTGTCTACCTTGAGCAGAGTAAACAAGGTGTTCATATCTATGAGTGCTTGCCTTGTCTCTCTATATACAGTTCCCAGGAAGTTAAGAGGTAATGAAAGTTGAAAAAGCAGTCCATTCACCATCACTAGATCTCCAACAGTAAGGGCACCTTATTATGTAATCAGAAGAAAAAAAGACATGGTATAAACTTTCCCAGCTTAGGACAGAGTTTTATAGCCAATTTCTATGACAAATAGTTCTAAGTGTACATAATCAGCAACATTTAAACTGACACAAATTGTACAGCATATGAATGCATGAAGTAGGTAAGGTAGGAACTTGGTGTACATTGTATGGAAAGGGAAAAGCATACCTATACACTATATTTAATATACAAAAAGAATGATTTAAGTAATGATAGACTAAAAATATTTCTGTTTTATCCTCTAAGGTATAAGTAAATATTTATTGTACAGTATAAAAAAAAAAAAGAAAATTTGTAAAAGAACATATCTTAAAATTTAGAGTGAATGGCTATCATGACCAAGAATAATGATATATTTCATATTAATGTCACACCAAATGAATGAGGAGTGGGCACTGATATTACTTGTAAATGAAAAAACTACAAGAAACATAGTGTTAATTATAAAACAAGTCCTTTAAACTAAACAGTAAATTAATGCCATTACTTTGAAGCTCTATAAGAAAAATTAAAAATGTTAGATACTAAAAGGTTGATGTCTCAAAATAATACATTTTTTAAAAAGGTATCATAAAAGTAAAAATTTTACATGGTTAATTTTTAAAAATTATTTCTCCTTAAGAATGGGGTTACAGACCCACAAAATGCATAAATAGTAGAATTCTTACTTTTAATGAGTAAGTCAGTGTTAACCAAAAGGAAATAGAAGAATTATCAATAAAATACTTTCTGATAGGAAAAGAAAAACACTCTAAAATGGCTAAATATTTTGTTGAGCACACTTTACAATTAACACAAAACATTTATTCCTTCCATTAACCCATTTATAACAGTCTCTAAATGATACCCATAGACCCATTACCTGTCACAATTCCCTGACTGGCAAGCACCATTATAGCTGTTAATCCAACACTGAAAATAGCATTTTGGCCAAAATTCAGCATAGCCAGAGTAGAGGTACTTTTCAATGAAGCAGTCTCATATGTCTTCAAGAATCCATCATATCTTTGGGCTTCATATTTTTCATTATTAAAATACTACAAATATATAAAAGTAGTAACTATGCTTGAATCAGAATATATACTCTTTTATGCAATTGGTATAAATTTTATTACACTTGATATATGGATATACTTTATTAAAGATACTATATAAAATTAAAATTTGCTGAAAAAAGTAGGTCAGCAGGAGTGGGAAGGGGATAAGAAGGGAGAGTGGGGGGAAGGTGAATAAAATTATATTATTTACATGTATAAAATTGTCAAAAATAAAAACAGACATTTATACATATGCATGAAAAAAGTATATATATAGACTTTTAATATTAGATTATGGTATTTCTGAAAGTTTTCAAATAATGGATTGTATTCAAAATTCATCCAATAAACATTTAGTAACTAGCTAATTAATTAGAACCTAAAGCTTATTATTTAAACATGGTTTCTATTGGTGACACTTCCTTCATAAAGCCTTACCCTGATGACTTGAATTCCCAGTTCCCATTGCCTTCACCATATCATGCCTTTCTGATGAGTCATCTGAATACTTATTTTACTTTTTTTTTTTTTTGGTTTTTCAAGACAGGATTTCTCTGTGTAGCCCTGGCTGTCCTGGAACTCAGTCTGTAGACCAGGCTGGCCTCGAACTCAGAAATCCGCCTGCCTCTGCCTCCCGAGTGCTGGGATTAAAGGCGTGCGCCACCACTGCCCGGCTCTTATTTTACTTTTCTAGCATATTATAAAATCAGGGGAAATCAAGGATGACATTTTAATCTACTTTTACCACCTTCTCCCATTATAGCACTTAGCATAGTGGCTTTTTTTTTTTTTCACGAGAGGAATTCAGTAATTATTCAGCAAATGAATGCAAAAATGAATGAAATAATTAAGGAAAAGCACTATACTAGGCACTCTGAGGGATAAAAAGAACTTGCACATCAGCTTAATTAGCTAATACTTATTTGGAATCAGGATGCTAATCATATTTATAAACTAATTCAGAAGGTAAAATTCTAATATTTCCAAATAAAAACTGAAGAAGAAAGACAGAACATTTCTAAACAAAAGAAAAATGAAGCAGTATTATTTCATCATACTTAGAGATCTTACTCTAATCTGATATTCTTATGGCGATCATTAAATTAAATAACAGGACAAATCTTGGCGTGAAAGGCAGACAACAGCTACTTAAACAGCTTACCTTCACAGTTTCATAATTCAGCAGTGAGTCAATAGCAGCGTTACCTGCATCATTATCTGCTTTGTTCATTTCTATTCTAAATCTAGTTCTGTAAGACAAAGATTTACACAGCATGAAACATATGCTCTACATACCATAACTAATTTCTACACTCTTGACTAGCCTCTGGGGAATATCATACCTCCACCGTGTAACTGCAACTGTGAATGCCGTATATGCACCAAGTGTTCCTAGGGTTACCAATGCGAACTGGGCACCACATTTGTAATACTGAAAAGGAAGTCAAGAGAAGAAACGAGAAGTGGTTAAATTATCTCTGATTTTCATCATTCATCAATAAATAAGAAAAGTGAGAGATTTATCATGTATTTAAAAAAAACTCTGGCAACATTCTCTATCATGTAAAATAAAATGGAATAAAGTAGCATTGTAAAAATGTGAAAATAGTTATTTTAGTAAAATATGATTATGAATCATGGATAATTATATTTTAAACCAAAATTATAACTGGATATAGCAGTTTCATTTAAATCTAAAACTTGGCAAAATGGAAAGCCTGTAGAGAATATTATTGCTTTCATTGAAAGTGTTATTTAAAATACTATGCACTTCAGATAAATACAAATCATTCCTTTTCTTAAAATTATTGTTTTAAAAACAAAGAAATTTTTTTTTTAAAAAAAAAGCAGTTGATGTTCTTTTCACTTTAAAGCATCACAGCAGCAAATTTCAGTCAAAGGATATTTATAAAGACTACGATGCGGTATGTTTCCTTAATCAACAGTGGATTAAAAATCAAATACCTTACACAATCACTCAAGTTAACAAGAAAAGAAAGTCAAACGGTACCCACCACAATTATACCATCAAATTCTAACACTGAAACAGTTTAAGCCTAAAAGGAATTAAAAGATTACGTTGTTTTAACATGTTAGGATCCATAAATTGAAATGTAAATATTCTGAGCACATCAATCCAATATGCGACAAACAAAATTCTTGGGGGAAAAAAACATTAGAAGCACTAATCAATGATCTAGTTGTCTAAAAGAATAGCAGAGAATTTAGACAGTCCTTTGACATTTGTGGCAAAATAATGAAACAAACTAATCTTTCTGGCATCATGGTATGCAGAAGCATTAACAGCTTCAAATATTTAGTTGCTATTAATAAGACTGTAAGATAAAAAGGCTCACTAGGAAAAACGTATTACTTACCAAAACACTACTGACAAGCGTCATCTCAAACACAATAGGGAGAAGATTAAATACTAATGCACTGAGGACAAAACTAATGCCCCTTGTCCCTCTGTCAATAGCCTTAGATAAAGCTCCTGTCTGTCTGCTCAGATGGAAACCCAGATCCAAGTTGTGAAGATGGAGAAATACATTTTTGGCTATTCTTCGGATTGAATTTTGTGCTACTTTGCCAAATACTGCATTTCGAACTTCATTGAAAAAGGCAGCTCCGGCTCTTGATACACCATCTAAAACAACAAAAGAAAAAAGTAGAGGGGGGCATAGAAACGTTAGAATCATAGCAGTGTAAGTGGTAAGGCTGCAGGAAATCTTTGTACAATGAACAGCTCATCCAATAAATAAATATAACACAGAATATTTACACTAAAAGAAGCCTAGAACTCATTTACTCTAATGAATACTAACCTTTTCCTCATCATGAATCCCTTTCCATGTTATTTGACCCTAGATTTCAGATGCTGAAAGATTTTTTTTCCAATTAAAATACTTTCAATGTAGAATAGCCCAGATGGCCTCATTGTGGGTAAGTGCACAATATCTAATTCAATTCTCTCAAATAACAAATGTGAAAGGCTTAGATGCTGAAGAGTCAAGTGCTTTTAGCAAACCCCTGCTTCTGCTCTGAAGTATTATAAAATGTCCTTTCAAATATATGGGGTCCAATGCATTTGAAAGAACAGTCTATTATTTTCAAATTGCATTTGTTTGTCATGGTCACTGAGTATATTTTAACAAAGCATGAATGCTCATAGATCATTAATTAGCTTTCTTTAATAATAACTGAGAAAAGAACTGGGTTTTCTACAGAGGTATCTTAGAAAAAGTCTAGTGATGGTGGTGGCAATGCATTTAATGTCTTTATTACCCTTTTCTGTTCTGTGATGCTGCCGTATCACAGAAGTTTTGCAAAGCATATCATACAATGAATTTTTGAAAACATCAAAAGAAAAATCTCACATAAAATAATAAAAATCCAAAATGCTAAGTTGTATTTGCAGTTAAAAGGTCATCTGCTCAAATATGATGAAACCTTCTTGAAGAAAGTCAACACCTGTAGACAGATTAAAGAATCACACATACAGCCAATCAAAACTGCTGTTGCCATGGTTGCGACTGTATTCGGTGCATCACTCAGGTTCAGCATGTTTCCCGACATCTGGTTGAGGCTGTCTACGGCATATTTAAACATGAAAGGAACCACAATATTCATAGCCTAAAAATATAAAAAACATCAATTACCCATCATACATAAGACATTTATTATAAAAGTACAAATATTTTTCTTAAATTATTATTTCTGGTAATGTTTATTAAATACATTTGCTGGAATTGAAATGATTTTTCCAATTTATAAAGATAAAAATCTTGGGCACTGGAAACTCTGCTATTTTAGGATTCCTATGATACACTGCCATGTTAATATTAATTTACAAAATATATTTTACATCATAGTTATCTATGTATATATTTTTCTTTCCAATTGTGTCCTTGAGGGTTTACATCGTATTACTTTTTTGTCCTACCCCTAGAGAGTATAATGTTTTGCGTATAGAAGAGGATAAATATTTCAACCTGATTTTTTTCTTTACTAGACAAGTTGAAGTTGAAATTATATACCAAAGCTAAAACGTGATAAGTATCTGTGATTAATTCACTATTGGGGAAAAATACCACTGCCAGATCTGTTTAGCTCACAATGTCTTTGTTCTACTATCATACAAAACAAACGTATCAAACATCAAATGGTTTCATTTGCCCTGTATTTCTTTTAGAATACACTAAGAGTTCTAATACATAAAGAAACACTTAGGTTCAGCAAATTTATCAGACTGCCAAGGTACTTTTGAAAAGATTAAATTACAGACTTAAAAAAATACAAACAATGAAAAAATACAAACAATGAATATGTCCTATTAAACATACTGAAAAGATAGTGCCTGCTTTATTGCTATGCTACTCTCTTGTTAAACATAAGAATTAACTATTTCCTAATAGAACTTATGTAACCCTCACTGATCCAGATTTCAATTAAGTATGTACTAACTGTTCTATGGAATGGTACCAGGCTTGACTTTTTAAGGTTTCTAACTATCCACCCTTCACCACTATTTTTTCACTTTCCAAAACTCAATCTGAATCTCTTATCATTCATAACACTTTCTTAGAACTTGCAGCACATTTTATAGTTTACACTTCAATATTATCACTCTCATGATATATTTACGAACTTTCATACATGGGCATGTTGTACACAATGAGGAAAGGCAGGTGCTATGTATGAGGTTTAATGACTTGAGTGGTAAGCAGCAGAGCTGAGATCAAAATTGAAGCCTGGTACTTGAAGTTGGAAAATTTTCCAGTATGCTACAGCTATATCAGCTGGTTACAAGGCAGGGCCTATACATTTTACTTCTTTTGTAACCCAAAATTAGTGTTTTCAAATATACTATTGAAGTCACTGTAAATTATATCATGAGTAATTTAAATAAATTTGAGATGATTCCAGATTTTCCATATAATGAAGTATAATTTCCTCATCTGCATTCCAATACATTTTTTTTGAGTAGAAAGAAAAGTGATAGTTAAAACAACCATGCAATTCTCCTAATTCACAGCTTATTATACCTTTGCCACAGCTACAGAGACTAATGACAGAATTTAACATATTCAAGTTGTACTATTTTACTTTCTTGAAAACGTTTTTTAGGTTTGGTCAATTTGGGGAGCACATTCCCATAAGTATGCAGAACATGTAAATGTCATTTGTCCTATGTTGTTATTGGCAGAAAAAACATAGCACATAGCACAGAACAAGCACTAACACTAAATGTGACTGAAGACTGTCAATTTTCCCATAAAACTACTCTCAAAAAGCAAATAAATATGTGTATTTAAATACTAATAAAGTAGAAGAGGTTATCTTCCATGTAGATCTTTCGTTGGGTATGTTTGTGTTAGTTTCCTGGCCTTGTGATACAGTAGGGGCAAAGTGCAGCAAATGGCTTTCCATGTTATTCTACCTTCAGCACAACTAGAAATTAAACCACCCAGACAAATGTGAACCATTGATTGAAACCTTTTGTTTGAAACAGTGATATCCTCACAGGAAGAGTTGACTATCTACCCTTCAAACAGACTCGTATGATATCTAATATACCTCCAGTTCTGTATCAAAACCAGGAATTTAACATTGGTGCATTACTATCAAAGAAAATATAGAACTCATTCTGCTTTTCAATATATGTAACCTGAATTCACCAACATGTGAGTATGATGTGTGTGTTTCTATGCATCTCCCGTCTAGATTCAGATAAACACTACCACAATCAAGGTACAGAATTACCCAAGCACCACAGAACTCTTTGTGCTTCTTTGTATGTACTCTCCTCTGATCCTGTTCTGAAAACTCAATTCAATAAAGAGAAATATAAAAGAGAACACAAGTTAAAAATGAAATGAATTTTAAAAAACTCAGTAACTGAGGTAAAAAACTCAAGGGGAGAGGGCTAAGTCTTAAAAGTAGAAAGAATTAAATAGACGATAGAATATCAGGACTTGTAGGTAAAGTAAAAAAAAAAAAATAACCTAGATCACAAATACAAAAACTAGTTAAAAAGTTAACAGATGAAAGGAATAGGCATGAAATTTGAGACCACGCAAACATTAAATCTTTGAATTATAAGCATAGAAGAGAGCAGAACCAGGACAATGACATAGAGCAGATCCTCATCAGAACAGAAATTCCCTATGGCATACCACAGCTGAAACATTACTAACTAAATATATAGAACAAAGAAAGAGTATATCATATATCAATAACTACAAAACTAAACACATCCACACAAAAATCCAAATGACCAATTCATAAATAGGTTAATGAAATGAACAGTTCTCAAAAGATATTTCTGACAGAAGTTTAATATCTAGACTATATAAGCTACAAAATTAAATACCAACACATACACCCAACTGCAATCGATAAATGTGTTAATGAAATGAGCAGACAGTTCTCAAAATAAGGGATACAATAAACATATTAAGAAGAGTTTATCATCCTTAGTTAACTGGGAAATGCAAATTAAAACTACGTTGAGATTCCATCTCATTCCATTCAGAATGGGTATCAACAAGAAAATAAGTGATGACTTGGTGGGTAAAATCACACAACTCAGCAGCAAACCAGGATGACTGCCTCAAGCAAGGAGGAAGAAGAGAACTGATAACTAGGACGGTCCTCTATGAAAACAAATGGCACCATATGCTAGTGAAGATGTGGGGAAAAGAACCTTTATTCATAGCTGGGTGTGTCAACAGGTAGAGCCATTCTGGAAATCAGTATGAAGCTTTAATGTATATAAAACAGGACCACCATATGAACCAGCTATAGCACTCCCAGGTATATACACAAAAGAATCCTACCACAAATAAACTTATAAACACATATTTACTGCTGCTCTATTCACAACAGCAAGAAAATGGAATTAGCCTAGATGTTTATCATAGATGAATGGATAATGGAATGTTACACAACAAAATTTCACTCAGCAGCAAATAAAAATTATATTATGAAATTTGTAGTTAAGTGAAAAGATTCAGAAATTAGTTTAGTAAGTGACTTAACCCAGACTCAGAACAGCAAATAGCATAAGTTGTCATTCATAGCTGGATTGTAGCTTTTAATATTTATGCATGTGTATATGTGGATATGAGTATAGAGATAGGTCATAAAACTAGAAAAAAAGGATCATTAGAGGAAAAAAAGAGATACCGAGACAGAGAGAAATGGTCAGCATTGAAAATATACATACAAATAACATATGGATCGAGCAGATTATACTCAGGAATATATATGCATGTAATAACAATTAGTGAAAAAAAGAGGCCATGAAGTTTGAAGGAGTGAGGAGGGGTATATGGGGACATTTGGAGGGAGGAAAGCAAAAGAAAAGGTTATAATTACATTATAATTTCAAAGTAATAATGATAAAAGAAAATAAAAACCAAAAAAAAAATTGTATAAAATTCTCAAAGAATAATACAACTTGGTTTCATTTTGTCTTAAAAGAGTGAGCCTATCCCCTGAATCTTCCTGCTTCTCAGATTATCATGCCATCTCTCCTCCCTGTATCTCTTGTTTTTGCTAAGATGCTATCTACCATGTTGCTAATAGAGCTGGGCTTAGAGTGCAAGATGTTAGCACTCTGCTCTTCAACCCCCCAAATAGTTAGCTAAATAAATAATCTTTTCTTTCTGAAATATCAGCTTTGGGTATTTTGTTATACCAATAGAAAATGGACTAAAAAACTATGGCACACTAAAAATGGGAAAAACTATAATGACAGGACAAATCAATGTTTTCCAGCTGTTAGGGTTCTAGAATCGGGTAACATAAGGGAGATTTTTTGAGGGCAATGGTACTTTTCTGCATTTTGACTGACAGTGTGTACATGTGTGAATGCCTGTGTGTGAGTGTCCATGTGTTAGTGCCTTTGTGTGTATGTGTGTGTGTGTGTTTTAAAAACCAGAGATATATAATAATAACTGTTCTGTCATGAGTCACAGCAAACCTGGCTTCCTAGGTATAGAACATACATGAAAATAAGAATATATCATGTGCTTCCAGGTTTCATATCTCTATTTCTTTCCTCAAATAAATAAACTGATATTTTATTACTAGATTTAAAAATGTGAAAAGATCCATTTAATCTGTAGCTATAACATACTTAAATATTAAAAAAAGGGACTTATCCTTACAAAACTGTTTCCTCAGTTAGACAAAAATTTACATCTGCTATTAGTCTTAAATTTCCAGAGAATGCTATATCTGTAGGAAACTCATACAGGCAGAGTAGCTCATATCTGTAATCTTAGTACTTGGGGGAACTGCTCAGGAGGATCACAGGTTTGAGACCAGCTTGGGCTACATAGTAATACCCCATCACAAACCAACAAAATAAAATGAATTTACTTAATCCCTAACACAAAAGTACAAAATTGGGGATACTAATTACTTAAAGAATAGAATTAAGGAAAAGATAAAATTAATGTAATATGGTATGGGTTAAAAATGGATCAGGATGTATCTCTCAGCTACTGCTCCCACACCATTGATGATGACATGCTCCTACCATGATAATGAACTAAACTTCTAAAATGGCAAGCAAGCACCCAGCTAAATGCTTTTTAAAAATAAGAGCTGCCTTGGTCATGGTATCTCTTCATAGCAGTAGAATAGTAACTAAGACAGAAGTTGGTACCAGGGAGCAAGGTATTGCTGGGCTAGGTCTGGCCATGCTGTGTGTTGGAAGAATATGGAAGACTTTGGGACTTTGGATGAGAAAAGCAGTTAGACACCTTAAGTGGCACTTAACGGGCCATCTTAGTAGGAACATGGAAGACAGTGCTAAGGGAGATTTGAATTGTGGGGATCCAGACCAAGGGGCTTCAGAGGGGAAGAATGCTGTTAAGTGGCCTAGAGATCATTCTTGTGATATTTTGGTGAAGAATTTGGTTGTATTTTGTCCTTGTCCTAAACATCTGCCCGAAGCTAAATTGAAGCCTTTTGGATTAGTGGGGGTGGGAAGAGATTTCAAGACAGCCCAGTACAGACAGAGTTACTTTGTTACTGTTAGTCACCCTTATGCAGCTCTATAATGAAAAAGAGCCAGCTAGAGTAAGGAAAAACACAAAATTTACAGATTGAAGAGAGAAGGAGCACCAGGAAATAAAATGTTGGAGCCAAGTCCAATGCTTGAGGAGATAAAAAAGTTTAAATGGAATAAAGGAAGTGATGGCCTCAGAGCAAGACCTCACATAGCTAAGCTTCCAACTTATGGAAATGAATTAAAGGAAAGCTCAATCAGTTAAGGAAACCAACAAAAACAGAAAGCTGATGCAAATATAACTGAATTGGGGTGTGTGTGTGTGTGTCAAATTCCAGCTACAGCAAACAGCAAAACTTGGCAGCTTTGGTCGCATGGTTTTGGCTTTAGAGTCAAGAATACAAGAAAGGGATTGTAAACTTTCCCTCAGAGGCTAAGGAAAGCTAATGAAACCAGGCTTGTGTCAGAGTTGTCCCTGCATAAGCCTAAGAGAGGCCATTTCGTGAAACAGTGATGCCTGGATTGCCTTGGAGATCCCAAGATGTTGCAGATGCCAGAATTGTGTGATATCTACCAAGGAAATTGCAGATTAGATTTGGAACCAGCCCAAGAATAAGAAGTATATTGTGGTCAACAACACTGAAAGGTGTTGGAGAACTGAAGAGTGTTTGATATCAGCCATGGAGATGCAGAATTTGGGAGTCTCTCCTGCTTTGGTCCAGTATTTCCTCACTATGTGTTATTCCACCCCTTTTAGGATGGTAATACATATGCTGTGCCATTTTATTATGGAAGTATGTGATTTTCTTTTTGCTTATGATTTTATAGAAAGTTACTGTTAAGACACTGCATGAGTCTCAGAAGAGACTTTGAACTTTTGACTTTTAAACAGTGCTAAGACGGAAAAACTAGGAGGACTTTTGAACTTGGACTAAATGTATTTTGCATTATATGACTACAAGCCTATGGGGAAGTTTGAGTAAGAATGGCACCCACAGGCTCATTAGTTGAATGCTTAATCACTAGGATTAGGAGGTGTGACCTTGCTGGAGGAAGTGTCTCATGTGGGGGTGGGCTCTAAAGGTTTCAAAATCCCATGCCAAATCCAGAATCTTTCTTTCTGTCTACAGATCATTATGTAGTTCCTGCATGTCAACATGATCCTTATCGTTACAGTAAAGAGTCAAACCTCTGAAACTGTAAGCAAGTAAGCAAGCCCCTAAATTAAATTTTTTTTGTAAGAGTTGGCTTGGTTATGGTGTCTCTTCACAGCAGTAAACTAGTGACTAAGGCAGACCATCTCCCTAACAAAATCTATGTGGGATTTGCTTGTTATTGTGGCATTGTTTGCAAACAGGACTTTTTTAAGGAGTAGAATCCTGAGAAGGATTTGTACAGGTCTTATGGAACTCTTTTAATTCTGGACGCAGTTATTGTGGAGCTGTAACAGGTTTTCTAAGACTGAGCTGCTACAAAGCAAGGCAAGTGCTAGTGACTGTTCTATACACATCCATTTGTCTTCCCTTGTATCTACTAGAGTTGATGCACCATGACGCCACTGCCAGAAGCTGACTAGATGCCAGCTCTATGCTTGAGGACCTCCAGGCCTTCAGAACCATGATCTCAAATAAAATGTTATTGTTTTGTTCCCCCTCTCTCTATATAGTCATGGCTGTCCTGGAACTCACAATGTACATCAGGCTGGTCTCGAATTCACAGAGATTCACCTGCCTCTGCCTCTTTAGTGCTGGGATAAAGAAAAATGCCATAACATAGGGCATCAAACTATATCATTTCAGATACTCCACTGTAGCAACAGTAGCTGGACTAAGGCACCATAAAGAACAGCCAAATATATATTATATGTACATGATACCAAAATTACTAGCTAATAAAGTCAGTTTGCTTAGTCCCTCAAAAGCCAGTTAATTATGACTTTCCTTTTTCTAATCATAACTATGTCATGTAAGGAACTTGATTTTTTCAGACTCTTCAATATCTGAAGTCTTCGATAATTAATTTTGTTCACTGTGGCCTCTGTTAACTAAGGGCACTTGAAAGTACTGCTGCCAAGAAAGAATGAATATCTGAAAAAGCGAAAAGAGAATTTTGTTCCTTTGTTAACTGCCTCTCTAGTAACAAAAGGAGGGGGAAAAAAGAAAAATAAAATAAAGACCCACAACACTACAGGGATATTTGATGAGCAGGACAAAACAATGAAAAAGAGAGAGAGAAAAGTTGTTATACACACTTTGTAAGGACTATCAGGTATTTATAGGACCTTTATACAACTGAAGTCTTTATTCGTATTAAAGGGAAAAAATGAGGCAAATATAAATCAAAAACAAAATGATTTGCAAAGCTCAGATGTAAAATCTTTTATGTTTTATAAGGTAAGTAATTAACTCACTAAAATTAGGTTTGAGAAATAAAGCAAATGTCTTAAAAGAATTCTATCTCTTAGATGAAGAGCTACAGTCCAATTAATGGCTGCTTAAGGCAGGAAAAATTAGTCTTCTCTGGGGATAATCCCAGATAAGTTATGCAATCTCAAGTGATTAGCCCCAAACACATGTCCATATGAGCAACATTAAATAGAAGCAGCAAGTTTTACTGATATACACAAACCTGTTGGAGTATGCATGTATATGTAACAACAATAATTAAAGAAGCCATGAAGTTGAAAGGGACTAGGGAGCACTCAAGGAGAGTTGTAGAGGGGAAACTGTTGGGTAAAAATGATATAAATACAGTACTCCTATAAAATTCTCAAAAAATAATAAAATAAATGTGAAAAATTAAAGATTTCTATCATATAAATACAATTCTTCTAGCTTACTATCTTAGTAAGGCTTACTATTGCTATGATAAAACACAATATGACCGAAAGCAACTTGGGGAGGAAAGGTTTTCATTCAAACTTCCTTATCACAGTTCATCACTGAAAGCAGATAGGACAAGAACCTGGAGGTGGGAGCTCATGCACAGACCACTGAGGAGTGATGCTTGCTCTTCATGACTTGCCCAACTTGCTTTCTAATAGAGCCCAGGACCAGCAGTCCAGGAGCAGCACAAGCCACAATGGGCTGGGTCCTCCTTCCTCATCAATTACTAACTTAAAAAAGGCCCTATAGGCTTGTCTATGACCCATTCTTAAAGAGGCATTTTCTCAATTGAGGTACCCTCTTCTCAGATGACTCTCGCTTGTATCAAATAGAATATAAAACTAGATCTATTTCCAATTTTCTGAGAAACCTCCAGATTGATTTCCAGAGTGTTTGTACCAGCTTGCATTCCCACCAGCAATGAAGAAGTGTTCCTCTTTCTCCACATCCTCGCCAACATCTGCTGCCACCTGAGTTTTTGATCTTAGCCATTCTGACTGGTGTGAGGTGGAATCTCAGGGTTGTTTTGATTTGTATTTCCCTGATGACTAAGGATGTTGGACATTGCTTTAGGTGCTTCTTGGAAAGGGAGAATGGGGGATGGGACCAAGATCTTAAGCCTTCATATGACCATAAGATTTCCAAATAAACTCTACCTCTTAAAACCATCTTCAAGTGATGCCACAGGCTGGAGAACAAGCCTTCAGCAACCAAGATTTACAAGAGGAAAAAAATACCCTCATTATTTAAAGTAGGGTAAAGGAAAAAAGTAAAAGTTCTTATTAACAAAGTATTTTCCTTGAGGGAAATCATTTTAATAAAGACTAACTGCCTTGAATTTTATAAATATATAATAAACCCTGAAGAAGGGAGATACCCATTCGGCCTCTTGAGCCTCTCTGTCTAAGCTAATTGCAGAGGTGAAAGCTGAGAAGCAATTTTAAAGGTCACATCAAAGGGTCAGAGACTCATTCCAAATTTAAGACCTGATCATGGGATTATAGGGGTATTTTCTTTAAATCACTTATAACCACATCAATAGAGCTCCTTAAGAATAGCAAGGGATTACAGCTGAAGAGACTTCAACTTTGAGAACCCATTTTAAAAGGAGAGATGGAGCAGTAGTTAAGAACACTTGTTGCTCTTGTAGAAGACCTGAATTCTGTTCCCAGTACCCATGTGGGGAATTCACACAAACCTGCAATGCTAGTTCCAAGGAATTAAACTCCCACTTCTAGCCTCTGCATGCACCAGGGCTATATATACATGGTCCACACATACATGCAAATAAAATACTCATACTAATAAAATATAAGCAATTATTTTTAAAATGAAGACTCTAGTAACAACCAAAAATAAAAATAATTTTAAGGAAAACAGACTGGAGACATGAATCACTTGTTGCTCTTACAGAGGACATGCATCCAGAATCCAACACAATCTTCTGTCCTTCATGGGGACGTACACACATGTAGCATTCACTTACACAGTTACATACACATTGATATAAAAATGTTTTTAAAAAATTCTTAAGACAAGTGGAGACAAAACGTGAAATTTTGGCTGGTATGTACAGCTACATAAGACCACAGACAATTCTACCCATACAAATATAAAACTTAACATATCATGTTCAGATTTCTAAAACAAAATTACAATGCAAATTAAAAGGCAATAAAAATCTAAATAGACAAAATAAGCATTAAAATAAGACATGGATGGTTTGTAATCAGACCAGGAATGTAATTATTTTTATTTTATTGCAATACTGGCTACTGAACCTAGGCCTTGCATATGTGACACAAGTACTCTTATGCTCAGCTTTTAAAAACAGGATCTTTAACAAATTTGACATAGTATGTCAGTAACTTCCCTGAACTTGTCTTGAATTGCTGGCCTTCTTGTTTCAGCCTCCCAAACAACTGAAATTACTGACCTGTGGAACCAGGCCAGGCTTCAAACAATAAATTTAAAATTACCTTTAATATATTAAAGGCATGCTTAGGTGGGAAAAGAAGACTGAATATAAGAACAGATGGGTAATCTATGAAGAAAAAAAGACCCTCCATAAAGAAGAACTAGAAATGAAACATACTATCACAGAAATAAAGAATGTATTTAATGGGCTAATTCATAGGCATAAGACAATCAAAAAATTAGTGATCTTGAATACATATTTGAACAAAAATTTTACAATGTGAAATGGAGGAAATGAAAATAATAAAAATAGATCTGTGGCGCGAGACCCCTGCCTGGGCCCCCAGGGCTCCATAGCCAAATAGTGCTGAGAGAAAGCTAGCCTCCCAGGAGTGTGGAAAAGCCCTTGAGAGGGGGTAAGAGGAGCAACACTGTTCAGCTGGACTCGTCCAGAATCCTTGGGACACAGGGACAGAGAACAGCCAGGGGGAAAGAGACTTCCAGTTTCCATCTGTGGTGGGAAACCTCTGCCTGGCCACCAGAGCTCCATAGCCAAATAGTGCCTGGAGAAAGCTAGCCTCGCAGGAGTGTGGACAAGCCTGTTTGCTCAGAAGGAACCACCTGGAATACCCATGACACAGAGACTGAGGAGCGGGCTTCTGGTTTCTTTCGGTGGTCTAGGAGTATGTGACACAGGTCTCCATACTCAAATAGTGCCAGGAGAGAACTGGTATCCCAGGAGTGCTGAAACACCTTCAAGCACAGGCTAGACCACCACTTCTATTCAAATTCACTGGATCAAGAGGGATCCTTGCAGACCCATCAGGACACAGGAACCAAGGAGCATCTGGGGACTAGATCCTTCTCGTTTCTGTTTGCACCCCAGAACTGACCCTGTAACACAGATTCTCCAACCCAAATTCCTCTCAGAGAAAACTGGTCTTCAAGGAGTATTGACATTTAGGCTTCCAGGAAAGATAAGCCACAGTCAGAGAGAGTAAGACCAGCTAAGACGAGGGATAACCAGATGGCAAAAGGCAAGGGGAAGAACATAAGGAACAGAAACCAAGGCTACTTGGCATCATCAGAACACAGCTCTCCCACAACAGCAAGCCCTGGATAACCCAACACACCAAAAAAGCAAGACTCAGATTTAAAATCACATATCATGAGGATGAAAGAAGATTTTAAGAAGGAAATAAATAACCCCCTTAAAGAAATACAAAAGAACACAGGTAAACAACTAGAAGCCCTTAAAGAGGAAACACAAAAATCCCTTAAAGAATTACAGGAAAACACAATCAGACAGACTAAGGAAATGAACCATCCAGGAACTAAAAACAGAAATAGAAACAATAAAAAAATCACAAAGGGAGACAACCCGGGAGTTAGAAAACCTAGGAAAGAGATCAGGAGTCATAGATGCAAGCATCACCAACAGAATACAAGAGAAGGAAGAGAGAATCTCAGGTGCGGAAGATACCACAGAAAACACTGACACAACAGTCCAAGAAAACGTAAAATGCAAAAAGCTCCTGACCCAAAACATCCAATATCCAGGATAAAATGAGAAGACAGAACCTGAGGATAATAGGTATAGAAGAGAGTGAAGACTCCCAAATTAAAGGACCAGTAAATATCTTCAAAAAAATTATAGAAGAAAACTTCCCTAACCTAAAGAAAGAGATGAACATAAACATACAAGAAGCCTACAGAACTCCAAATAGACTGGACCAGAAAAGAAATTCCTCCCGTCACATTATAGTCAAAACACCAAATACACAAAACAAGGAAAGAATATTAAAAGCAGTAAGAAAAAAAGGTCAAGTAACATATAAAGGCAGACCTATCAGAATTGCACCAGACTTCTCATCAGAGACTATGAAAGCTAGAAGATCCTGGGCAGATCTCATACAGACACTAAGAGAACACAAATGCCAGCCCAGGCTGCTATACCCAGCAAAACTCTCAATAATCATAGAGGGTGAAACCAAAATATTCTACGACAAATACAAATTTGCACAGTATAATTACATAAATCCAGCCCTACAAAGAATAATACATGGAAAACACCAACTCAAGGAGGGAAACTACACCTTAGAAAAAGCAAGAAAGTAATCTTTCAACAAACCCAAAAGAAGATAGCCAAATAAACATAAAAATAACATCGAAAATAACAGGAAGCAACAATTACTTTTCCTTAATATCTCTTAACATCAATGGACGCAATACCCCCCAAAAAGACATAGACTGACAGACTGGATCCATAAATAGGACACAGCATTTTGCTGCATCCAGAAAACACACCTTCATGTTAAAGACAGACACTACCTCAGAGTAAAGGGCTGGAAAACAAATTTTCCAGGCAAATGGTTCCAAGAAACAGGCTGGAGTAGCCATTGTAATATCAGATAAAATCAACTTTCAGCCAAAAGTTAACAAAAAAGATAAGGAAGGACACTTCATACTAATAAAAGAAAAAAATCTACCAAGAAAAACTCCCAATTCTGAACATCTATGCCCCGAATGCAAGGGCACCCACATTCATAAAAGAAACTTTACTAAGGTTCAAAGCACACATTGCACCTCAAACAATAATAGTGGGAAGACTTCAGCATCCCACTCTCATCAATGAACAGATCGTGGAATTACAAACTAAACAGAGACACAGTGAAACTAACAGATGTTATGAACCAAATGGATTTAACAGATATCTATAGAACATTTCATCCTAAATCAAAAGAATATACCTTCTTCTCAGCACCTCATGGTACTTTCTCCAAAATTGATCATATAATTGGTTACTAAACAAACCTCAACAGATATAAAAAGATTGAAACAATCCCATGCCTCCTATCAGATCACTATGGAATAAGGCTGGTCTTCAACGGCAACAACAACAACAACAGAAAGCCCAAATACACATGGAAGCTGAACAATGCTCTATTCAATGATAACCTGATCAAGGAAGAAATAAAGAAAGAAATTAAAGATGTCCCAGAATTTAATGAAAATGAAAGTACAACATACCCAAACCTATGGGACACAATGAAAGCAGTGTTA
Source organism: Rhynchomys soricoides (assembly GCA_019843965.1). NCBI lineage: Eukaryota > Metazoa > Chordata > Mammalia > Rodentia > Muridae > Rhynchomys > Rhynchomys soricoides. The sequence continues at coordinate 1,743,312 of JADRCH010007516.1, read as the reverse complement.
AGAGGAAAACTCAAGCTCTGAATGCATCCAAAAAGAAACTGGCGAGAGCATATACTAGCAGCTTAACAGCACATCTGAAAGCTCTAGAACAAAAAGAAGCTAATACACCCAAGAGGACTAGAAGGCAGGAAATAATCAAATTAAGGGCTGAAATCAACCAAGTAGAAACTAAAAGAACTATACAAATAATCAACAAAAGCAGGAGCTGGTTCTTGGAGAAAATCAACAACATAGATAAACTCTTAGCCAAACTAACCAGAGGGAACAAAGACAGTATCCAAATTAACAAAATTAGAAATGAAAATGGAGATATAACAACAGATTCTAAGGAAATTCAAAAAATCATCAGATCCGACTACAAAAGCCTATATGCAACAAAATTGGAAAATCTGGAAGAAATGGACAAGATTCTAGACAGATACCAATTACCAAAGTTAAATCAGGATCAGATAAACCATCTAAACAGTCCCATAACCCCCAAAGAAATAGAAGCAGTTATTAACAGTCTCCCAACCAAAAAAAGCCCAGGACCAGATGGGTTCAGAGCAGAATTCTATCAGACCTTCGAAGAAGACCTAATACCAATACAGACCAATTTCACTTATGAATATTGATGCAAAAATACTCAATAAAATTCTTGCAATACGAATCTAAGAACACATCAAAATGATCATTCAACATGATCAAGTAGG
>JADRCH010007516.1:1646337-1742520 GCA_019843965.1 Rhynchomys soricoides | reverse complement strand
GTTTAGATAAACCATCTAAACAGTCCCATAACCCCCAAAGAAATAGAAGCAGTTATTAACAGTCTCCCAACCAAAAAAAGCCCAGGACCAGATGGGTTCAGAGCAGAATTCTATCAGACCTTCGAAGAAGACCTAATACCAATACAGACCAATTTCACTTATGAATATTGATGCAAAAATACTCAATAAAATTCTTGCAATACGAATCTAAGAACACATCAAAATGATCATTCAACATGATCAAGTAGGCTTCACCCCAGGGATGCAGGGATGGTTCAATACCCAGAAATCCAACAATATAATCCACTACATAAACAAACTCAAAGAAAAAAACCACATGGTCATTTCATTATATGCTGAAAAAGCATTTGACAAAATTCAACATCCCTTCATGAAAAAAGTCTTGGAAAGATCAGGAATTCAAGGAGCATACCGAAACATAGTAAAAGCAATATACAGTAAACCAGTGGCCAACATCAAACTAACTGGAGAGAAACTTGAGGTATTCCCACTAAAATCAGGAAGTAGACAAGGCGGGCCACTCTCTCCCTACCTATTCAATATGGTACTTGAAGTTCTAGCTAGAGCAATCAGACAACAAAAGGAGGTCAAAGGGATACAAATTGGAAAGGAAAAAGTCAAAATATCACTATTTGCAGATGATATGATGGTATACTTAAGTGACCCGAAAAACTCCACCAGAGATATGATACAGCTGATAACTTTGGCAAAGTGGCCGGATATAAAATTAACTCAAACAAATCAGTAGCCTTCCTATACTCGAAGGATAAACAGGCTCAGAAAGAAATTAGGGTAATAACACCCTTCACAATTGTCACAAACAATATAAAGTATCTTGGTGTGACTCTAACCAAACAAATGAAAGATCTGTATGACAAGAACTTCAAGTCTCTGAAGAGAGAAATCAAAGAAGACCTCAGAAGATGGAAAGATCTCCCATGCTCATGGATTGGCAGGATTAATAGAGTTAAAATGGCCATCCTGTCAAAAGCAATCTACAGATTCCACCTCACACCAGTCAGAATGGCTAAGATCAAAAACTCAGGTGACAGCAGATGTTGGCGAGGATGTGGAGAAAGAGGAACACTCCTCCATTGCTGGTGGGAATGCAAGCTGATACAACCTCTCTGTAAATCAGTTGGGCAGATCCTCAGAAAAATGAACATAATACTACCTGAGGACCCAGCTATTCCACTCCTGGGCATATACCCAGAAGATGCTCCAACATGTAATAAAGACACATGTTCCACTATGTTCATAACAGCCATATTTATAATAGCCAGGAGCTGGAAAGAATCCAGATGTCCCTCCACAGAGGAATGGATACAGAAAATGTGGTACATTTATACAATGGAATACTACTCAGCTGTTAAAAACAATGACTTCATGAAATTCACAGGCAAATGGATGGAACTTGAAAATATCATCCTGAGCGAGGTAACTCAGTCACAAAAGAATGAACAAGATATGTCCTCGGTGATAAGTGGTTATTAGCCCAAAAGTTTAGAATACCCAAAAGTATCAAAATGATAGCTGGCATATTTCAGATTAACCAACACACTTCTACTAGCACAGAGGTTTAAAAAGTTTCAAGAAAACTTTTAAAGTATTTTGACTTATACAAAATAAAACTACAGGCTGGAGATAAAGGTGAGTGGGTAGAGTGCTTGCTTAGCATGTATAGAGGTTTGAGTTCCATCCTTAGTACTCAATAAACTGAATGCTAAGGCACACAGATGTAATCCCAACACTTGGAAAGTAGAAACAGGAAGATCAGAAGTTCAAGGCCAGCCTTGGCTACATTGAATATTGGAGGACAACCTGAGCTACATGAAATCTTGTCTTAAAAATCCCAAAACAATAAAATAGAATTTATAATTTATCATTATTTGTAGGACACAAATGATACAGGGGAATTTATATAATTCAAAGCATATATTATAAAAGATGTAACCTGTATGGTATTCAATTCAAACTGAAAATATGAACTTAACACTAAAAATCATAGACTATATGGAGGTTAGGAAAAACTGGCATATAATGGAGCCTACATTAGTACAAAGTATTCATAAGTCAAAATATGGATTCAGTTTTGAAGAAAAATAATGATGGGATAAAATGTACAACAATTCATGTTTGCAAATCAACTACAAAACAACTGTACCACAAGAAGGAAAGCAATTATCATCTTTTAAAACATTTGGAACATTAATAATTTTTAGAAACTAGAAAGTTTTGTCTAGAATGATCATTGATATTAGTATGTTCTAATGTCTCAAATTACCCCTTATAAAAAGAAAGGCTTTTTTTTCCCAAATGACAGCTCATGCTGTCAAGGATATAGAGCAAGGGGAACACTCCATTGCTGGTGGGAGTACAAGCATATATACCCACTATAGAAATCAATATGGTGGATTCTCAGAAAATTGGGAATCAATCCACCTTAAGACCCAGCTATACTACGCCTGCGCATATACCCAAAAGATGTTCCAGAAGCTAGAAACAATCTAGATGTCCTCATTGGAAGAATGGATACAGAAAATGTGGTACATTTACACAATGGAATACTACTCAACTATTAAAAACAATGACTTCATGAAATTCTTAGGCAAATGGACGGAACTTGAAAATATCATCCTGAGTAAGGCAACCCAGACCCAGAAAGATAATGCTATGTGTTCACTTATAGTAAATATTAGCTGTTAAATAAATGATAATCATGCTATAATCCATATACCCGGAGAGGTTAGGTAAAGAGGAGGGCTGGGGGGGGGGGGACGACAAGGATCTCCCTGGGAAGGGAAATAGATTTTAAGGGTGGAGTGGGGGTGGGTAGAGACAGAAGAGGGAGGGATCAGGTGATGGGATGGAGAGAAAGTGTGGAGAGAGACAGCTGGAATTGGGGGTATTTGATGCTATTGTGGAAACAGTACAATAGAAACATCTTAGAATGTATGAGGGTGACCCTAGTGAGCAGTAATGGAGTCTGAACTGGCATCTTTTGTAGCTAGGATAGGCTTCCTAGGTTACATTCAGTTGAGTTGTTGGCCAAGGCGGTCCCATGAAGATCTTTAAACACCCCCAGGATGATGCTAGGCCAAAGATTTCTAACAATTGACAGCAGGTGCTCAACTGCTGAGGACAACTTCCACTCAGCTCATTGAAAATACTAGTACATAGGTGATTTTTCCAGTCATCAACAGAGGGGCTTCCTCCAGCAGCATATGGGAGTAGGTGCAGAGACAGCCAGACATTATACAGAGAGGTGGGGAGGGAGGAGGAAAGGGAGAGAGAGGGGAGAAAGGGAGAGGGAGAGAGAGAAAGAGAGAGGGAGAGGGAGAGGGAGAGAGGGGGTCTCCGTCGAAAAGGGGGAGGAAACACCGTAGGAGTCTGAGGGGATGAAAGACACAAGAGCACAGCCCACAAAATCACTTAAGGGCTCACAGAGACTGAAGAGACAATCAGGGAGCCTGTACGAGTCTGAGTGAGGTCCTCTGCATATATGGTATAATTGTGTAGATTGGTGTTCTTGTGGGACTCCTTACAGTAAAAGCATGTGTCTGACTCCTTTGGCTCCTCTTGGGACTTTTCCTCCTATTGCGTTGACTTGTCTAGCCTGAATAGGAGGGCTTTTGCCTTGTCTTACTGTATCTTATTTGGTTGTCCTTGCTTGGAATTCTGTTCTTTTCTGAACGGAAATGGAGGTGGAGTGAATCTGGGAGGGTAAGTGGGGAGGAGTTGGGAGGAGTGGAGAGAGGGGAAACTGGTTGGGATGTATTGTATGAGAAAAGAACCTATTTTCAGTTTCAAAAAAGTATTTTCTATATGCTATTTTCTATAGGCACTCATAATTTTCATTCACCTCTTCTTTTTCCAGATCTAAGAGAAATCAAATATAGTTTTAAAAGAGTTTTTCTATACATTTTGGTTTCCTTCTAATTAGCTTGCGAGAATTTGGAACAGCAATTTTCATTCTGTGAGTTCTATTTGTTGGCTAAAGAATCAAATATTAGCATTCTAAAAATATTTTAATCATCAACGATGTTAGCTTAGCTAGATTTCACACCTTGATACTGACCTGTCACCAAGCAACAGAAATCTGTATTTCTGAAGGACTGGGATTCACTCTAAAAATAAATCCTAATGTAAATGTCATTACTGAAGGCTCCTCCCTTTAGCTAGACTAATTAGTCATGTTCTAACCTGCCCTCTTTAATACACAAGCAAGTCCAGAAAACCATCTGCCTTTTACTTGTTAACAAGGTATGTACATTTAGCTAATAAAGATATAAAGACCAATTCACTATTTTTGCCTTCAATAGTACCTCAGAGTCATCTTTGTCTTTAATAATTTGTATGCAAAAGATAATCCAGCAGCCAACACTGTGTTAAAATGTACACGAATGTTAAAAACTTCAACATTAGCTATGAACTTAATTTCTAATACTGTTCTCTATTCAGCTTAAACAAATACAGTGAAGTATAGGCTAATGATCTGTTGCTCAATCACTTGATTTAAGACTCTCTTGTGGAATGGGTCAGATTCAGTGGCAGGGTCCTCAACAGAGCCCACAGTTGAGAAAGATATGAACACGAAGAGTCTGGCTATGGCTTTACTTTATCTTTCTGCTTACTTCTACATGGATCAATGGCTCTGTCCTCAGTTGTCCTGTACCTACTTGTGTTGAAAGCAGTATCATTACTGCATTCCTGGCATCACCTTAGACTTTTATTCCTAATAACCAATCTGTTGCTATGTCTTAATTCTGCCTCACAACATTTCTGGCATTTTTCCCTCTCGTAATAGTTTTTCTACCATGACTTCAGAACAGTCTGCTGTTACTCCTTAGACTACTACTGGTCCCATAACTAGTTGAAAATATTTGCCATATGAAAGCATGGAATGGATGGATGGTATCCCTAGAGTCGATCTGGTACTACTTTAATCCATCTTCTACAACAGAGCCAGATTAACTTATTAAACATATTAGTATGCTTACTCAATATTAAAGCTCTTATTTTTCACATTATGAATCTTACATTACAGTGATGGTATTTTATATCAGGAACTTAATCTCTCTAAACTTACTTCCAATTCCTCTGAGGCACTACTCTTTCAATGGAGCCAAGATAAATTATGCACTTCTCACACACACTATATGTTCTCACTAGGCCACTGTCCAAATTATCTCTATTTCTCAAACAATATGACTTATATAGGACTCTAAAAGATGTCATTTCCTCTGCAGAATCTTTCCTCACTCCTCACCATGGTGGTTGTTCCTATCTTTCCTTTAAAATCCCACAACAGTAGAATGGTACTTCTTTAAATCATTTATGGCCTCTCTTGTTTCAAAGTACTAAAATTACCTTACCCCTTGTATGATTTGAAGAAAGAAATTTACCTTAGCTACATACCACACTTACATTTGAATACCTACACTCTGGTTTCTTTTCAGATTGTATGAAACTTTTAACTTTTTCATTTGAATACTATACAGTGAATATCAAAACAGGATTTGTATACATTCTCAATATATTTCAGGGCAAGGGAAAGAATGAGCAAATAATAGGACACATGAACTGAGGGGGTCTCTAAAATATCTCGAGGGTTCCTACACTTAAAGCACTGAAAGCATTCAGGGTTTGTGGCTCTTTATTTTCCTTTCTCCCTTGAACCCAAGCCCTTATTTGGCACTTATGGCTACAGATGTGCTTTGTCTTTTCCTTTTCAATTTATCAGAAATAAGCTCCACCAAGGCTCTGAGGAGCTTCTTTTATAGAATTCAATATGCCTTCTTACAGACAATGTTTCTGCATCTTCTATACTTGTTTTAAGAATGAATTCCATTAAGTTATGACTATCAGACTTTTGATTCAGAAATCACCTTGTATCATACAATTTCTGCCCAATGAATAATTATGCAAAGCAATGAAAGTCCTCAAAGTTGACCATGTTCCTCTGACAATAACTTGCTTAGACTAACCCAGAGTTTATCACTAGAAAAAGTTATAGTATCTTTTAACAAAACATATCCTTACCTTTGCACCACCCAACAATCCCAGGGAGATGGCAACTCTGGCTCGTAGATCTGGCCTGTCTTTGGGCCACACATAAGAAAGCATGGCCTTAATGATTTTTCTAGTATCAACGTCCTTTAACTGTTGAAAGAGAAAACAGTCAGTAAAGCCATTTCAAATCCCTATATTATAATGAAATTATTAAAGTATATTCATTAATTCATTCATAAATTTCTGTGTGTGTGTGTGTGTGTGTGTGTGTGTTGGTACATGCAAGGCAAAGCATGCATGTGGAAGTCAGAAGATGAAATTTTCAAGAATCGATTCTTCATTTCTACCAAGCAGGTTCCTAGAAATGAATACATGGTCTTGGGTTTGGCAGCAAACCCTTTTATCTGCTGAGCAATCTCACTAGCCATAACTAAAATTTAGTAATGTAGAATTATATAAAAATCTAGGAAATGCATGAAAACACTGCAAATATCCACTTCTGAGAACTTCGGCTAAAAATAGTCTGTGTTCTAAAGTCTCTTGAATCTGCCAAATTCTTTCCATTTCCAATCACTAATATAATTCAAGTTATCATTAATTCTTACCCAAACAAACAAACAAACCCAAACCACTGTAATAGCCTTCTAACTTATCTCCCTGTATTCACTCTATTCCGTATCTAGTGAGTTTACCCTATAATCAAAGGCCCCTTTTCTGTTTTCTCTCATGGATCATGATTCCTTTCTTTGGGAGGATCTATTTCAGTCAGAAACTATACATATAGGGCTAGCTAGGATCAGGTAAAAGAGACCTGCCACCAAGGTTAATGAAGTAGGTTTGATCCCTGGAATCCACATAGTTCAAAGAGAACTCTCAACCTCTGCAAGTTATCCACTAATCTTCCCAGAGGCACCACAGCATGCACTACCCCCAAATAAAAAATTAAGCAAACAAGTAAGTGTTTTTACAAAAGTCATCTTCGGTTACACAGAGTCCACAGCCAGTCTGGGATACATGGAACCCAGTAAGAAAGGAGGGAGGGAGGGAAGGAGGGAGGAGGGAGGGAGGGGAGGAGAGGAAAGGGAAGGATGGACGAAAGGGAAAAGAAAACAAGAGAGGAGGAAGAAACTGTGTGTGTGTGTGTGTGTGTGTGTGTGTGTGTGTGTGGCAGTACAATTATTTCACATCTGCTTCTACTAGAACACAAATTCCATTTTAACATTAACCCTATTTTGGAGCCACAGTTACAACTCAATACTAAATGAAATGGCTGGCACCATGTAGTCAATGCTGAATGAAGAATACACATTCAAACATACATTTTAAATATAAATCAGAAGGGGGATTATATGCTAAAAGGAAAGGGTCTACCAGAAGGGAAGACATAAGGGAGTATTGTCATTGGAGAAAATGAAAATATCATGGTTTTTCTCATATGAATAATTTAAACTTAAATGTGTTATGTGAGTATAGGTCTGTACATATGAAAGCAGGAGAACTGCTTGCTAAAAGGAAAGGGCCCAGTGAGACAGGGAAGAGGAGTTGATATAGAGCAAGTACAAGCTGTGCACAGTGAGATATAGGTATGAAAATCTCATAATGAAACTCATTATTCTGTATGTTGAATAAAAATAAAATTTTAATAAAGAAAACTTTACACCAGAGTTAACTAAAATGTATAAAATACTAAATTAGGAAGACAAAAATTTGGCTATAACAATGTTTGTGCCTGGGCTGTTTTAATAGAAACAAAATTTTAAAAAATACTCCAAACACATTAACAATAGTAGCTCAAGTTAAGAGAATAACTGATAAGTTTATATCCTTTTATGTGTTTATATTTCCTGTAATCCGTATTACATTCAAATTCAAGTTGATTTCAAAAGGAAAAAAGTTACACAACTTAAAGTGAATTTGTATAGCTCTGAGTGGGCAAAAGCTAACGTACAACAAACCCAGGACAGTATATCATAAAATACAGGGCACTTTTCTATTATGATCACCCTCATAAAGTTCAGCAAACTGCTCTGCTTGTATTTTAGGCAGTCTATTTTGCAAAGAGAAAGAGAAATAAAACTGCTCATAGTATACAAAACCAGAAAGACTGTCATCCTGAGCTGTTTCAAATCCTTAAGATGGCAAAAGTATGAGATGCCTAAAGTATAGTTGCTGTGTCGTATTTTATGCACACATATACTCATGAGTTAGTAAGACATTTTAAAGAGGAATGAGGAAATAATTTTAAAATCCACTTTTTCCAATTGAACAATCACAAAATAAATATAATTTAATGCATTATAACACAAACGGGGGCATTTCAACCATTTTCCCATTTCACAAGTTTTGTCTGCCTAATTTTTCTTGATGGAGTAATGGAAAAAGGGCCCTGTTTCCACATATCTTTAGGAACATTCCCTTCTGTCAAAACCTTCTACAATACACCCCAGAAATTTTTCAATAAGGACACAGAGAAGTTACGGCTAAGAGCAAGAAAATTATTCTAGTTGGCTTAATAGTGCATTAAATGTCACCACTTCATTTAACAAAATGGGTTCTGAAGTTGTGTAATCATGCATTATGAGTCCATTAAGCTGTAAAGGACATGACTTCAGTCAGAGTTTAGATAAACTATAAAGTTAGAAAACTTACTTTTTTTAAAAAAAAGTAGAGGAGAAGTCAAAAAAAGTGTTTTAGGGCCTGAGACAGTTTTAAAGAATTTTAAAGCAGCTTATTCCTACTGCACCAGAAAAAATAAAATTGGGGACTGTCATATAGACCCTGAAAGATAATATACCATCTTCCAAAAGCACCAGTTATTTCATCTTAGACAGCAGTAGTAATCCTGACAAACAAATGTGTTCTATCTACAGCTAGAAAGAGACCAGCTAGTAGCTTAAAACCAATTTATCACCTTTATATCAACTATGCATAATCACTCCAACTCAGTCGAGTATAAATAAATAATGCTGAAAGGAACATACATACCCCTTTAAGATCACATTCTTAAAGAAATGGTGGGAAATGTAATTATCAAGAAGATGACAATAATTGGTCTTTGAAAAATGTGGGATGGTCCTTGCAACCAAGTCTGATATCTGGGTTCAATCCCAGAAACCCACATGGTGAAAGGAGAGAACTGACGTCAGCAACTCCTCTGACCTTCACATATCTCATGGAATACAGATATGCACAGGCACATAGGTAGGTATGTGCGTGCGTGTGCACGGGTGTGCACACACACACACACACACACACACACCCAGACATGCACACACACAATAACAAAAGGAATTTTTTAAAGATGAAAAAATACTTTCTAAGGAGTAACTGCCTATAGAATACAGAAAAACTACCAAGCAATAATCAAAGGAAATGAAAGGGTAGAAGTTGCGAAGTGACTGATGATATTCTAACAGCTTTTCTTTTAGTATCCCTTATATATAAGCAAGAACTATGAAATTCATTTTCTAAAATAATTTTCACAATAGAATTTAAAAGCAATATTTTGAAACATAATATTGGAGGTAGAGGCAGGAAAATCATGAGTTGGAAACCAGCCTAGGCTCCTTAGTAAGAGTCTAAATTAAAAAAAAAATACTGATGACTCTAACATGACAGCAAAAGCTCTCTAAGGTTGAGTGCTATAGAGATGTATTTTAAAGGGCTACAAAGCTGGAGTGCATCTTCTTTCCTCCACCACTGCAAGAATGCATACAATGTAGCTCTCTTGCTGTAGCTAAATAGCCTCACATTTAAAACATGGAAATGCTACTCAAGCCTCATTACATTGCAAAACTAGTATTGAGTATGAGTCTTAACAGGCACTTAGAAGCTGCTTTTGCTTTAAGAACGAAACAACACAAAACAAAACAAAACAAGAAACCCCACCAAAGCTTTGATTCTTCTTTTGGGACCCTGGATGAAAGTTTGGGAATTCACTTTATGTCTCCTTTACTTTGGCTGACTCCTCAGACTTTTTGTTTAACTCTACATAGATATATAGATGTAAATGTAGCTCAGACCATCTTCCTTCAAAATTGTTTTGTTTTGTCTTGTTTTGAAAAATGAGTTTACAAGAAAATATTTGGAAATCTCAGTGAGCTAACAGAGGGATGAAAATTATCAAGAACAAGTTGGCCCAAGGTAAAAAAATTTAATAGATACAGTTATCAGAAATACAAACTTGACCATTATAGGAAACAACGCTCAATAAGCATTCCATTTTAAAACTCACAAACACAAATTTTTATATTATTGAAGCCCATGCAATATTTGATTTATTAAATCAGTACAAGTTTTGAAAGTTTTAATGTTTATTTAATTTAGTATCAATACACAGCTTCATAAGCTTAATGAAGATAGGCAAGTAAAAAGAAATAATGAATAAAACATCTACTTGTACACAGGAAAACAAAACAGCACAATAATCGCATAGGACACCCAAAACAAACATAGTTATGCATTTCCCTCTAATAGGAATACATTCTGAGAGATGTAGACCTGGGTAATTTTGTTGTGTAGATATCACAGAATGTGTTTATAGAAACTTAAATTGTTTAGCATGCTCTACACTTAAGCTCACTAGTAAACCCCATTGCTCTTAGGCCAAAATCCTGTACAACATGTTACTGGACCGAATACTGTTAGAAGTTTTAGTATAGTGGTAGCTATGTGTGTCAAAACATAGAAGAGATAAGGAAAATGTACACTTTTTAAAATTATGGCATACCTCTCTACGGCACTTAAAACCAAGAATGAAGCTTGTAGGATAAGTTGCTCTCGTTAAGTCCATGAGTAAAGAGCAAGTAAACATGAAGAGCTAGGAAATTAAAAAGTGCTACTACAGATTTATCAATCAGTGTTCTACACATGATATAATAAATTTGTAAAAAAAAATCAGTAAATTAACTCTGATTTACTAAGACTTTCTATTTTTAAAGTTTTGGAACTTTGGGGGTACTAACAGTTATACGGCTAGGAGATGAATCATGTCTCCAAAAGGCTCCTGATGCTTAGATTTTTGTCCTTAGCTGGTGGTGCTACTGAGAGTACTAGATTACAAGGGCACTAACAACATCAATGGACTAATCCATTGATAAGTTCAGAGATCAATGAGGCCTTAATAGATAAAGCCTAAGAGACTTAGGTGACATGAGGCATGCCTTTAAAAGGGGGGATACTCTGTTCCCAGTCTCCCCTTCTTTATTTGCTAGTTTTTTAGTTGTCATGAGGTAAGCAGCTTTTCCTCCACTGTGTTCTTGTTTGTGCCTTTTTGGCAGCCTACATACAACTGAGCTGGCTGATGAAGGACTAAGATTTGTGAAACTATGAGCCAAAATACAATTTCCTCTTTGTAAATGGTTTCTCTTGGGCGTTTTGTCATAGCAGTAAAATGTAACTAACCCATGTAGCTTAAACCACTTTTATAGCTGCACAAATGATATTACATCATTTTATGTAAGTCTCTCTCTCTCTATATATATATACATATATATATTAATATATATGTTAATTACTTTAAGCTTTTAAATATACAAAAACGCACAACACCACACATTGATCTAAGCCTATATATGGTCAAAATCATCAATATCACTGTCTTCCATTTTCCTTATTTCCTCTCAGCGAAAACTTCTCAGTCAAATGGAGCTGTGATCTCCCACAATGACAATTTTTTTCTCTGAAATATCTCCAAAAGGACTAACTTGGAAGAGTGTCACTATTTTCAGACATGCGCTCATGGTAGTTTGCTTAGTTTATTTCTTGTTCCATCAAAAAATTGCTTGTGATGAGATAACATGCCATAAACATTCCTTTCTATTAGAGACAACCTTACAGTGCATGTTTTTCAACTTGTGTGTGTGAGGAGGGGTATGTTGTATATTTGTGTGTGTGTGTGGTGTATGTGGTGTATGTGTGCACATAAGGAAGCCAGAAGGTAATGTTCGGATATCTTCCTCAATTGTTTCTCCACCTTCTTTTATGAGGCGGTGTCTCTCACTGAACCTGGAGCTTATTAGTTGGCTACAATGGCTGGCCAGTGAGCACAGATCTTTCTGTCTCCACTCCATAGCACAAGGGTAATAGGTACACATCATGACTACAAGCTTTGTTTTTACTTTTAATATGGGTGCAAAGAATCTGAACTCACGTCCTCATGCTTGACCAGCAAGTACTTTACCCACTGAGCCACATCCATAGCCCCCAGGTTTTTAAAATATATTTTATTCTTTTAGAATTTCATACATGAGTACTACATTACATCTCCTTTCCATCTCCAACTCCTTTTGTGCCCTTTCCCTCTCAAACTCAAGATCTCTTCTTTAATTATCAAATCCCAGTGAAGGAGGGTTTTTATCCCCTTTTTATTCCTGTGGTTTTCTTTTCTCTTGCCCTCTCTTCAGACACAAAGGTTTACTAAGAAGTAGGAATTTTTCAGTTCCATTAAAATCTTAAGAGACCACCACTATCCTTTGCTGACCAAAACCTCAGTGTGGGGCATGTGATCATGCATAAATAAATGTGGAAGTGTATGAGTTAATAGAATATAACTGTAAAGCCACAAATCATACTTATTACATGGAATAGTACTCATCATAATAATGGATCTTCAACATGGCATAATACTCAACAGCAGGAGAGAAATCTCATAACTAAATGAATTACAAGAGAAGATCTATAGTTAATAACTATTAAAAAGGGCACAAGAACTTAGAAACCAAAACATCTAAACTGGTTCACTTGGGAGAATTTCCAGATATTAAGTATAAATTCAATATATATTTTGCTGTTCAGGCAGCTTTGTATTGGTTGCCAAAAAAGTTGTCAAGCATAAATAGCAAATGTTTCCATAAGGAGTTCACTCATTTCAAAAGAATTCAGTCCACTGAGCTTTGACAAAATGAGAATAAGAAATAAGAAAATAGTATTTTGACAAGGTTAGCAGAATTGTCCTTTCCTTAGCTGATGAAGAATTTAAGAATCCTGGTTTTACAGACATCCTTATTTTTTAATTTATTTTATGTGCATTGGTGTTTTGACTATATGTATGTCTGTATGAAGGTGTGGGATCCCCGAAACTGAGGTCACACACAGTTGTGAGCTGGGAATTGGGTGCTGAGAATGTGGGTCCTGGGAATTGAACCCTCTTTAACCACTGAGCCATCTCTCCAGCCTCAGAGATTCCTAAATGTTAAATAGTAGGAAATGGACTAACTTTCTAAATCAAACTGAATTTAAAATAAACTACTTACAGATAAAACTTTTGGTTAGGAAGGACTCCCCCCTCCAAAAAAGTCCCCAAACCCAAACTTTTGGAAGTCTCTGTTGTGTAAAATCTGGCATATAGGCTGAATGCCATATCCCTAAAGTACTAATTTATTATTTTAGGGACAAACAAACTAGTCAGGGAAGAAAACTGTCTCTTTAACCCAAGCTAAAGGCAACTTCAATTAAAAGAATAATTAAAAAGGATACTACAGTACTGTTAGAGATATCAGTGACTTGATAAAAGCTAGGTCAAAAGAAAAGCAAGTTCAGTTGATGTCTAACAGAAAGCTACAGAGAGCAAGCAGAGAATTCCTCCTACATTACTATAACTGTAATGTGTTTGGAATAGGAGAGGAAAATAGAAATTGTCAGAAAAGGTTTGGCAATTATTGTTATTTTCTCTTTACCTCAGGGGTTGTTTTCTAAGCTTGGTTAGTCTGAAATCTCAATAAAGAATTTATGCAGTGGTGATTAGGACCTGAGGTGATGGATTATGCTGCACATGAGATGGATTTGTACCTGACAGTCCATTTAACAACTTATAATAAAAAGTAACTAATGAGCAGACTGGTGTTCACACTGGCCAGTCAGTGAATTCTTTATCCCAAAAGTAAGTCAAGTTGATAAAGCGAATGAAGATTTTTAGAATGCCTGATGATGTATGAAATCAGAGCCAGAAAACTGGCTCCCCATGGCCCCCAGGTATTCTTCTGCACTGGTTTGTAGTCTCTCTCATTTTAGCAAGCTTAGATATCATTTTCCCAATCTTCCAATTTTCAATACTCCAGGATGCCTCTTCACATCTTCTGGTTATATCAAGATTTATGCTAAAGTTCTTTGATTGCTCTAGCAAGTGCCTCTTACTACCACAGGCTTTAGACTGTATCCAATCAATGGGGAATTATTTCCAACATAAAAAAAGACTATGAAGCGGAGTACTTCTTCAGTAAGTAGTCCTTTTCATTGAGTTCAAACTACATTCAATAACAGCGTGATGTATATTATATTGGTAAATTGTCATATGCTATTTTATCTCACTGAGAAGGACTTTGCTCCCTATCCCCACCCTTCAGACCCATACATGTTTATGCCAAGTGTCCTCCATGGCATCCAAGGGGAATGACCCTGCTAAGTCTATGACAGGAAGGGATGACAACAGCAAAGCAGCCCAAGAATAAAAAAAAAAAAAACCAAACTGTGTCCTTGAAAACATCTAGAAAGTAAGCTATTTTCAACAGAAGTTACTATTGTTTATTCCATGACATAAAAATGCCTACAGTAAGAAAGAGAAGCCAGAAGCTTAGCCATAGCAGGCTCAGTCATGGAAAAAAAGCTTAATCAGGAAATCTGGCTGACATACTCAACCCCCCTAACTGTTTTTTGTTGGATAGTGTGTTTGATTTGACGCTGTTATTTCTATGTTATTATTTGTTCATTTACTCTGAAGCCTCACCAGAGAGGGTACTCTATTCTACCTACAATCTTTATTGGGAACTCCAGCTGCCTGTCTTAAAAGAACTTTCCCATTTGATTTCTGCAGAATGTTTTAAACACTTGATCTAATGATGTATTACTATGTGTGTACGTGTGTATGTATATGTATCTATCTATTGACCACTTATCTACCTATACACCTACCTACTTACTTCCCGCTTGCCATCTATTATTTATTGTGGTTTCCTACACACTTAGTGAACTCGCTCATTCAAAATTAAAATAATAATGATGATAATAATATGGCTATTGTAGATCATTCTGCAGACCATACAGAACAGACAGATGCTCCTACAGAGAGATCTCACTAAATACTTAAAAGTAGGAGTAAAAATCCCCAATTCTGGCTAGCAAAATGTCTTAGCAAGTAAATGTGCTTGTCATACAGGCCTGGCAATCTGGGTTAAATCCCCCATAACCAGATCAAAATGAAAAGAATAGACTCTATGAGGTTGTCCACTAACTTCTACATGTGTACTGTGCCATGTGCATACATATTCACACAGAAACAACAAATCATTTTTAAAATCTCAAATCTTTTCTAAGAATCTCAATATTCTATTATAAAACAATTAATTCATCTATTTTAAAAAGCTGTATTTTCAAGGATTGAACTACCATTCCCTTCTCACAAACCCTTTATGACAACCATGTGAGATAAAGAGATCATTTAAATATATGCTGAAATCAACTGTAATTGTTAATAGCAATATTTGTAAAAATATAGAAGTGAAATTAATTTAAAAATCAAGCTGTAAATATTTTGGTTTCTATCACTTGTTATGCTAGTAAATATTCTATCTAGTAGTTTATACATTCTGACATCAACAGTTAAATTTTAGATAGGAGAGACTTTGTCTTGTTAAGTACTCTTTCTCCCATACCTATCATAAAGTTCGGCACAAAGCAAATACATAAAATAAACTTTTAAAAATTAAGTTTCTTATTAGTGTGTTTGTGTGTGTGTGTGTTTGTACACATGTACCCATACACAGAAGCCAGAGGACAACACAAGGGATGTCAGGCTTGACAGCAAGCAATTCTACGTGCTGAGCCATCTTATCAGCTCAGACATGTACTTTATAAATGAATACACTGTGATTGAGGAAGGCTTCACACTGTAACAGTACCTAACATTTACTGAGCACATCCTATATGCTGGACAGTAAGTATTTAAGAGTTTTTAACATGTTGAGAAGAATTACTTCATTTAAATTCCTTCTAGTATGATTATTAATCCTACTTTACAAAAGATTCTGAAGCATCCAGAATGTCAGGATTTGTTCAAGGCCATTCCATTAGGAGTGATGGAGCCCAAACTCAAATCCAGTGTCAATCCAGAGCTGAGGCTCTCAACAATTACATGCTATATGTCTTTTTCTTTTCCATTTGACCAGCAAGCCCTATTATTTTATGATTCCATTTAACTAACAAAGATAAGTTATATAAAGAAACAAGAGAAAAGGAGTTGTAAAGAACAACATAAAATATTACAATAACAACTGCTTTGTTCTGATTTTTCTGAAAAGAAATTATATTAGAGTTTATTCTGTATCATTCTTAAATGCACCAATATAAGAATTTTATTGTTGGATAAGAAAATACTGTCAACAGTTAAGCAATACAAAATATATAAAATTCTTGTTCAGTGCAGCTTAAAAGAAGTGCCTGCTTCTCCTTTATTAGTCAACATATTTTTGGTCATAGTTAGAGAATTATTAGCAACTATCCTTAAGAGTTCTTACTGACAGATGATCCTGAAAACTGACAAATATCATGCCAAAGAGTAACACATGGATAAACAAATATCGCTACTTGGCTAACTTTACAGACATTCTCCATAAAATTTGGTTTCCTTAACTCATTGCAACTTTAAAATACCATATGTCTATATGAGAAAATGAGAGAGGAAAGGGGGGAGAGACAAAGAAGGAGAGATCAGAAGAAAAGGAGAAAAGAGGGAGAGAGATTAGGTAGAGGCAAGCACGAAGAAAAAGAACAAGGAGAAATATGTATCAGTACTCTGGAGGCATTTTCAGTCACTCAGTGAAAGTATAGTCCAAATAAGTTGTTTTTATTTCAGAGGCTCTGTTTAACATGCCTATATGATAATAACAATGATAATGTTAAAGAATATCAGTAATAGCTAGATCATGTAGATAGAGGATTTACTATGAAGCTAACTGATATTCTAAGATCTAAGCATGTAAAGGGAAAATACTGACCTTAACATACACAAATTCTTTATAATTACTAAACCTAATTTGCCTACTTATTTATAGGGCTAGGAGACATAACAAAGTCAGTTAATGCTACGTTAGAGATCTAAAACAGTGATACCAGGCATGATAGCATGAACCAGTGCCTTAGAGATGTAAACATCAAGATCCTGAGTCTGAAGTGAGAATGAGATACATATAGTAAGATTGTCTCAAAAAAAAAAAAGCAACAATAATAGCAACTACAATAGAACAATGAAGTTGACAAGTGAATTTTTCCCCTTCTCCAGAATGGTTGTACCAGCTTGCAATCCCACCAACAATGGAGGAGTATTCCTCTTTCTCCATATCCTTGCCAGCATCTACTGTCACTTGAGGTTTATGTTCTTAATTTTTATTTTTGGATATTTACTTTATACACAGTTCAAATGTCTTCCCCTTTGGACACCCCTATCCCATTCCCCCTCCCCCTGCCTCTATGAGGGTATTCCCCCACCCACCCACCCACCCACTCCTGTCTTCCCTCCCTAGCATTCGCCTACACTGGGGCATCTAACGCCCTCAGGCCCAAGGGCCTCTCCTCCCACTGATGGCCAACAGGGCCCTCCTCTGCCACATAAGCAGCCAGCACCATGGGTCACTCCATTTGTATTCTTTGGTTGGAGATCCAGTCTCCAGGAGCTCTGGGGAGTCTGGACAGTTGACACTGTTGCTCCCTCCAAGGGGCTGCAAACCCCCTCAGCTCGTTCAGTCCCTTCTCCAACTCCTCTATCCAGAACCCAATGCTCAGTTCACTGGTTGTCTGTGAGCATCCACCTTTGTATTTGTCAGGCTCTGTCTGAGCCTCTCAGGAGACAGCTTATCAAGTTTCCATCAGCAAGCACTTCCCAGCATCCACAATAATGTCCGGGTTTGGTGGCTATATATGGGATGTATCCTCAGGTTGGGCAGTCTCTGGATGGCCTTTCCTTCAGTCTCTGCTCCACACATTGTCTCAATATTTCCGCCTGTGAGTATTTCATTTACCCTTCTAAGAAGCACTGAAGCATCCACACTTTGGTGTTTCTTCTTAGGCTTCACATGGTCTGTGAATCGAATCTTGGGTATTCCGAACTTTTGGGCTAATACCCACTTCTCAGTGAGTACATACCATGTTTGTTCTTTTGTGACTGAACTACCTCACTCAGGATGATATTTCCAAGTTCCATCCATTTGTTTAAGAATTTCATGAAGTCATTGTTTTTAATAGCTGAGTAGTATTCCATTGTGTAAATGTACCACATTTCCTGTATCCATTCCTCTGTGGAGGGACATCTGGGTTGTTTCCAGTTTCTGGCTATTATAAATATGGCTGCCATGAACATAGTGGAGCATGTGTCTTTATAACATGTTGGAGCATCTTCTGGGTATATGCCCAGGAGTGGAATAGCTGGGTCCTCAGGTAGTATTATGTTCATTTTTCTGGGGGTCCACCAAACTGATTTCCAGAGTGGTTGTATCAGCTTGCATTCCCACCAGCAATGGAGGAGTGTTCCTCTTTCTCCACATCCTTGTCAGCATCTGCTGTCACCTGAGTTTTTGATCTTAACCATTCTGAATGGTGTGAGGTGGAATCTCAGAGTTGTTTTGATTTGCATTTCCCTGATGACTAAGGATGTTGAACATTTCTTTAGGTGCTTCTCGGCCATTCAATATTCCTCAGTTGAAAATTCTTTGTTTAGCTCTGTACCCCATTTTTGATAGGGTTATTTGATTCTCTGGAGTCTAACTTCTTGAGTTCTTTGTATCTATTGGATATTAGCCCTCTATGGGATGCAGGATTGGTAAAGATCTTTTCCCAATCTGTTGGTTGCTGTTTTGTCCTATTTACAGTGTCCTTTGCCTTACAGAAGCTTTGCAATTTTATAAGGTCCCATTTGTCAATTCTTGATCTTAGAGCATAAGCCATTGGTGTTCTGTTCAGGAACTTTTCCCTTTGCCCATGTGTTTGAGACTTTTCCCCACTTTCTCTTCTATTAGAGTCTGTGTATCAGGTTTTATATGGAGGTCCTTGATCCACTTGGACTTGAGCTTTGTACAGGGAGATAGGAATGAATCAATTTACATTCTTCTACATGGTGACCTCCAGTTGAACCAGCTCCATTTGTTGAAAATGTTGTCTTTTTTCCACTGGATGGCTTTAACTCCTTTGTCAAAGATCAAGTGACCATAGGTGTGTGGGTTCATTTCTGGGTCTTCGATTCTATTCTATCGATCTACCTGCCTGTCTCTGTACCAATACCACATAGTTTTTATCATTATTGCTCTGTAATACAGCTTGAGGTCAGGGATGGTGATTTCCCTAGAACATAGTATTACCTGAGGACCCAGCTATACCACTCCTGGGCATATACTCAAAATATTCTCCAATATATAACAAGGACTCATGCTCCGCTATGTTCATAGCAGCCTTATTTATAATAGCCAGAAGCTGGAAACAACCCAGATGTCCCTCCACAGAGGAATGGATACAGAAAATGTGGTACATTTACACAATGGAATACTACTCAGCTGTTAAAAACAGTGACTTCATGAAATTCGCAGGCAAATGGATGGAACTAGAAAATATCATCCTGAGTGAAGTAACCCAATCATAAAAGAACACACATGGTATGTACTCACTGATGAGTGGATATTAGCCCCAAAGCTTGGAATACCCAAGATACAATTCACAGACTACACAAAGTTCAAGAAGAAGGAAGACCAAAGAGTGTGTGCTTTGGTCCCTTTTAGAAAGGGGAACAAAATACCCAGGAGAGCAAATATGGAGACAAAGTGTAGAGCAGAGAATGAAGGAAAGGCCATCCAGAGACTACCCCACCTGGGGATCCATCTAGTATACAGTAGTCACCAAACTTGGACACTATTGTAGATGCTAAGACTTGCTTGCAGAAAGGAGCCTGATATTGCTGTCTCCTGAGAGGCTCTGCCAGAGCCTGACAAATACAGAAGCAAATGCTGGTAGCCAACCATTGGACTGAGCACAGGGTACCCAATGGAGAAGTTAGAGAAAGGATTGAAGGAGCTGAAGGGGTTTGCAACCCATAGGAAGAACAACAGTATCAACCAACCAGACCCCCTACCCCGAGCTCCCAGGGACTAAGCCACCAACCAAAGAGTACACATGGAGGGACCCACGGCTCCAGCTGCATATGTAGCAGAGGATGGCCTTGTCAGGCATCAATGGGAGGAGAGGCCCTTGGTCCTGTGAAGGCTTGATGTCCCAGTGTAGGGGAATTAGAGGGCGGGGAGATGGGAGTGGGTGGGTGGGTGAAGGAACACCCTTACAGAAGCAGGGGGGGATTGGATGGGGGGTTCCCGGGAGGGGGAAAGGAGATAACATTTGAAATGTAAATAAAGAAAATATCCAATAAAAATATATTAGTAATAAGCACTAAAAGATATAAAAAAAAAAATGTTTCCCCTTCTCAGTGAATAATAAGTGTCTTTTGGGGGTAAGGGTGGTTCAAGACCGGATTTCTCTGTGTAGCCTTGGCTGTCCTGGAAATCACTCTGGAAATCTAGGCTAGCGTCAAACTCAGAGATCTACCTGCCTGTGTCTCCTGAGTGCCGGAATTAAGGGCCTGCACCACTACTGCCTGGCCCCATGAATACTTTTTTAAAATTTTACTCCACCATGAATTTTTGTTATAAATCAAAGAACTCATCTGTATAATATTCACCAATTTCTATAGGTTTTTCTGCATGAGAAAGCATCATTAGATGAGTCAACAAAACAGTATCAGACTATGACAATGTTAATTAAAGACATATCTTCCACTCAAATACAGTCATCAACATGAACTTCTAGTAACCTGCCATTCACTCCTTTTAGAGTTAGCTTGTAAAGTTAGCATAGGAAGGCTTGATAGTCCTTCTTACCCCTTCTTTTGGGTCTGTGTGGAGTCCTCCTCCTGCGTGTCCATGCCAACATGTTCTCTTTTCTATCAATGGCCATGCCTGGAGAGCCTAATTAAAAATGATACCAAGCAATCTATTTATTAGGTATTACAGAACTTCAGATATTGTCTTAATCTAATGTAACAACTGTCCCTAAAATAAATTTAAGGGTTTGCATCTAGCCTGGCATAGTAAAGCAAATCACTTTTAAAATTAGCATACAGATAAATTTATACAAAGAATATTTAAATATAACACTCAAGTTACTTTCTCTAAATAGCTTTTGAAATTAGTTTAAGTGATTTAGCTAACATTAGTTTTACCTAATTTATCCTGACTCCCCTTCTATCACTCACTGTAATGCTGTAAGTAAGCAAGCAAGGCTAAAGTTAATGATTCACATTTCAATTGCTTTCCTTGCATAGATATTTTTATAATAAAATCAAGTTTATACAACTGATTATTTATGTTATTATAATTTACATAGATATTTACAAAGTATTTTAATATTTAATAATCTAACTTATGATCTAATATTTTGTATACATGTTTTTGTTTTTTCTATTGCACAGTAAATTTCTTAAAATAAAGATCAATACTTTTTGAGTCATTTTTATCTTCTATGGTACATATCATTGTATCTTATATATAGGCAAAGTAGAGTTCAATGCTTCTGGATTCACTTAGAAAATAAAAGCTACATATACTCTTTCAAGTAGCCTTATATAATATCTAGCCTACTATAAATTTTTCAAAGGCTTTAATATTATTGCTAAAGTCAGATATATATATATAAATAATAAAATCATTTGGAAAACATAAGAATTAATAAGATAATGACAATTAGACTTAATATTTAGATGTTCTAATACTGAAAGTTTTCATGATTAAAAATACTAAATGAAGTAAATAGAGTTAATGATGTTTTTGCAGTATTCATAACAATCAATAATTAATACAAAGAGCATAGTTCTTTATGAACACAAATATATATATATATAAATACTATATTCAAATACATATATATCAATACTATATACAGTGTAACAATATCAGCTTAAAGCCAAGGTATGAAAATAGAATTATAAAAAGCAAACGTATCTTCTTATTCTTACTAATGAAACATAGAAAATAACTGTCATAAATGTGTTATCAATTTTTAGATTAACACTCGTAAAGCAACTCGTAAGAGGAAAACATCAAAGGATGATTTCTATTCTGACAGCATCTTTTTCTGACCTTTTTTCTCTAAAAGGCTAAGTAACAAGTTTTAGTAAGGGTTGTGGTAAATATCACATAGAATGACGAGCTCTTTAATGAAGTAGAAGACTAAAATATAAACAAATTCACTGATATCTTGGATAATGAGAAGACGGAACATATTTTCTACTTAAAGATTTAATTTAATAGTGGAAAACAAATTCATTTGTACAGTCTCTGCATAAATTAGAAGAATGCTTTGTGCCTTAATGGCAAACAATTATTAAACAAAGGGAAAGATAAAGTTCCCAGGATGCAAATAGCTTTATAACTTTTTGTTCTTTTTCTATCATAGAGATTTACATGTCTCATTTTGAAGCACTGGTAATTATGAAAGATATCTTTCATGTAAATTAACAATGAAAATAAGCCTCATCAATATTTAAACTCAGCATCACTTATCCTCGGGGCTGAACAAACTTAAAATCCCATGGCATTCTACTATCTGAACATCTTCTAAGGTAAATGAATGTTCTGCATTTGAAAAAAAAAATGGCAATACTGTATGTATAAGTCACAAATTAGGATAAATTTGGGTGTCAACAACCTGCCATTACATTTACAAAAGCTTTCTAAAAATGTTACTCTAGCTGGCACTGATCTCAAGGGATTCTACAGTAGTTGATAATACCAAGATTTCTTTCTGCATTCTTAGTAAAAACATACCTTCCTGGCAGTATTTATAATAAAAAATAAGAAAAAGGAAAGTATTTCTGAAATGTAAAACATGTAGTAAATATGCAGCATAAATTGGTAAATGTTCTATGGGCTTGCAAACTTTTCTTACTAGCTGTAGAAATGTTGGCTAAATCTTACCTTTGTAGCATCTAGTAACTGTCTTGAGTTGTCTTTTCCCCATCTCTGCTGTGTAGTATTTCTTAATGATTCTGTAGTCTATTAAAGAGATTAAAAAGTTAGGATAGAATTTCAGAGTGGATACTTCATATTCTAAGGTTATTCTTTTGTTCAAGAGCATACCTAAAATTAAAACCATTGTCAATGTTAACAGGGATGGTTACATCTTTAATACATGCCTAAAAATACAAAAAAAAAAAAATGTGGATAAGGCTTAAATTATGTTACTTATTAAAATATCCAAGTGGATTTATTTACATATCCTATCTCCTTCACTTGTCGTTTTTATTTGTTCTTATTATTTTATATCTTTGTTTTTAAAATCCCCAAAGTCTTTAACATCACTTCCCTTTTAAATGGCTTTTACACACCAACCAGTATCTAGCCACAGCATGCTGCAAGATCAGAGTTTGAGTAACCTGCCAGGCAGGTACTCTCTCCTGGTCATGGGTTTCACAAAAAGAAAAAGTTGCAGAAAGACAGACTTGGCTAAAGACACACAATCATGTTTTGGTTACAATATAACATAACCAGAGATATGGCCACTGGAACACAGATTGGGTAACAGATGTAGAAGTGAGATACAGGAGTCTGGGCTGAGATTTGTTTTCCTACACACCCTAGAGTTAATAGCTTAAGAGGACACCACCCTTCCCACTGCATGGGCAAGCTAGGGGAATAGGAGAAGAAAGATACTCAACATGACAGAGCCAAGGGATGCTGCCAGAGGAAGCTAATCAGTGGGCAGGCCTTCCACACTTCCTCAAAGCCTTAGCTGCAGGAAATTCAATTCGTAGAAAGAACAATTCATAAAATACCAGAGACAAAGTTGTAAGTAGTAGGTGAAGAGTCTCAATCTGGGAAATTATGGGAAAGTATAATATACACACAAAAATCTAACTTGTTTGAATTGCTGAGATAAGCACCCTTTCCCACCTTCCCCATCTTTAGACACTGCTACAGAAGACAATCCAGGATAGCTACACCATGCTGACTAAGGAATGACAATGACTGTGGTTATAGCTTCTATTTTATTTTCTTTCTTATTTTTGTTATTTTACTCTAGACTTTTTAAATACTATAATCATTGTTTTATTTTAGCTTGTATCACGCCTGAATAAGCTTTTAGGACTGATTCCCCCCACCCCCGTGTGTGTGTGTGTTTTTTGTTGTGTTTTCTTGTGTCATGGCCAGAAACTCCCAAGTCCTCAGTACCAGAAAGCAAACAGGTATTTCAGAGTCATACATTCAAAAGGCTTAATGGCAATACAGAAGATTCAAACAAATAAGTGAAATACAGAAATCTATTCAAGCAGGACAGCCAGGGCTACACAGAGAAACCCTGTCTCGAAAAACAAAAACAAAAACAAACAAAAAAACCCAATACATACATACATACATATATACATATACACATACATACAAACTAGTATTTAAAAAAAAAAAACATATTCAAGACCTAGATGAGAAAGTAGATAAAATGCTCAGCAATTTAGAGGACAGATTATAAAACATGGAGAAAAAAATACAGCAAGGAACTGAAACTCTGGGAAAAATAATTAGTGTTAGAAATAAAGATCAATCAAATATAAAAAAGAAAAAGCAGAAACTATCACCAACAGACATGACCATACAGAAGAACAAAATTCAGGGGTGGAAGACAATAATTTATTTAGACATGCATTTTAATGAGTATGATCAAAATTTCCAAGAATTGTGGGATAAGTTTAAGAGAATATATCTAAGAATTTACCAGGTAAAAGAAGAAGCTGAACCTTATAAGGACTAAGAGCATACACAATTTATTCAACAAAATGATGACAGAAATTTCCCTAAACCTGGAGAAAAAAATTGGCGTCAAAATACAAAAGACATTTAAAAACTCAAATAGACATGACTAGATACAACCTCTTTACAACATATCATAGTCAGAATGTTTAAAATATAAATCAAAGAATCAATATGAAAAGCAACAATTCAAAAATGCTAACTCACCTAAGACAAACATTAGAATAACATCAAATCACATTATCAACCTTAAAATCACCAACATATAGAATGAGGTATCCCAAGACCTGAAAGTAAAGCAACTGCCAACAAAGATGGCCATATTCTATAAAGTTATTTTTAAAATACATAGAAAAGTTAGAACCTTTCAAAAGAAGCGCAAAAACAATTCACACCACAGGAACCAGCATTAGTAAAACTAAATAGGAATTTGATACATAGAGAAAAAAAGAAAGACAACCTTATCCACAACAACATAGGAAATGTTAATTTCATGGGAGAAATAAATGAACTAAGGAGAGCTAGAAACAAGTTTGCTGGTTTGTGTCTAACCAAATTGAACAATAACCAGTAAATTCATAGTTAATTTCAAATCCCTCTCAATAACAGTCTTAAAGACTTATGGCTTCAACCCACCATTTAAAAGATGAAGTCTAAGTGGCTAGATTAAACAATAACAACACAACACAAAACCAAGATCTAATCATTTGCTGTCTCTAAAACATAGGTCATTCATAAGAACATCCTCAAACTAACAATCAAAGGATGAAAACTAACCTACTAAACAAATAGAATCCAAAAAGAAAAGCTATTCTGCTAATAAAGTAGATTTCAAACCAAAGCTACTTAGAAAAGGTAAAGAAGCCATTATATACTGATAAAAAGAACCAGTTGACAAGAATATAAAACCACTATAGGTATTTATGGCACTCATAACTTCAGTAAACAAATACTTAAAGGCATTAAAAGGTCATATAGGTCCTGATACAACAGTAGGAGTCAGCATTATCACATTCTCATCTTTAGATAGGTTTTCCAAACTACAGAGCTAAATCAGACCATAGATCAATAGGATGTAAACAGGTATCTACTGCCTACAGAACTTTCTCTATTACTGGTCACATTATAGGCCACAGAGCAAGTCTAAACAAATAAAAAAGAAAAATCGTCTCTTGTATCAGAGACGGTAGAACTCTCAATCAGAACATGGTAGACTAAAACTAGAAATTAATATTATGAGAAAATCACAGAAACTACAGAAATTTTTGGTTGGATACTGAACAATGTATTTGAGAATTGGTAGTACAGGATGTTGAAGAAAGAAGCAAAACAATCAAAAATTTCAGAGTCAAACGAAAATGATAGTGCAACTTATCTGGAACTTTGTGGTACAGCTAAGGGCATTCTAAGCAAAAAGTCTACAGCCAGGGGTGTTATATTGAAAAAACGAGTCTCACATAAATAACCTAATGATATACCTCAAGATTCCAGAAAAAGAACAAGCCAAACTCAGATGCAGTAAATGGCAAGATATAATAAAGATTACGACAGAAGTTAATGAAATAGACACTAAAAATACATAGATTCATTCAACCATGAATTGGTTCTATTACAAGGTAAACAATGCTGACAAACATCTAGTCAAACTAGCTGAAAGAAACAAAAGGTCTTACAATAATAAACATACAGATTTAAAAGAGACGCGTTACAACAGACTCCAGTGCATTAGGAAGATAATTAGAGAATGCTTGTAAAACATATATTCTAAAAAGAACTGGGAAATCTAGGGGAAACAAAGAAATGTACAAACACATCTAACCTACCAAAGTAAATCAAGAAAATATTCAATATACTAAAGCAATAATTTGTAAATGAAGGTCTCCCCAGTAGGATTTATTGCTGAGTGCTAACACAAATACTTCTAAAACTGTCTCAAAATAATAAGAGAAGGAACACTACCAAATATATTCTATGAAGCAAGTATCATATCCTGACATAAAAACTGGAATGAACAAAACACTTAAGCTATGGACAAATTTCCTTCATGAGCATAGACACAAAAACATCTTTGCAAGCAAAATTCAAGGACATATCAGGAAGATCGTACATCATAACTATGATAGCTATTAAAAAACTGACTAAAACCCAAGCAGCTGGGCACATGTTGAAGAAGTTTCTGATTGGATCAATGTGATCAGAAGGCTCACCCTAACCTGAGCAGCACCTTCTGGTGAGAGCCTACATAAAAGGATGTGAGGGAAAGCTTTTGCTTTTTGCCTCTTTGCCTTTTCTCTTGTTGTCAAATTCACTTATTCTGCTGCTGAGACATTCCTTCACTGCCATTTGAATCCACTTCTTCAGGATTCTAATGAAGATGAAGATGAGGACCAGCTGAGACATCTAGCCTCCTAGACTGAGCAACTGTCAGATTCTTGGTCTTTCCACCAGGAGACAACCATTGTTGAAGTAGCCAGACCACAGCCTGTAAGGCATTCTAATAAAATCCCATATATGTTTGTGTGTATGTATGTACATATGTATGTATGTATGTATGTATATATGTATACACACACACACGCACACACACATTCTACCAGTTGCGTTGCTCTAGAAAACTCTAATACAACAACCATGTTGACTTCATTCTAGGAATGCTCAACAAAAGCAAATGTGATACAATATATAAATTGACTTAAGACAAATTACATGATCATACCAGGACACCCAGAAGACAACTGACAAAAAAAGTTCAACTAGAAAGAAAAGCAACATGTTTTGACATACATAAGGCAAAACTATAGCCAAAATTATTTGAAATGGCGAAAACTCAAAGACATTTCCTCTAAAAATTGAAATGAGACAAGTTGCCACCTCCACTCTTATTCAATATAGCACATAGCTAGAACACTAAGACAATAAAAATGAAATAAGTAACATCAACCCATATTCAGAAATGATCCAATCTTAGAAGCATCCCAAACACTCTACCAAAAACCTCTCAAATCTGACAAAACAAATATTTAAAAAATCAGTACTGTTTCTATATACAAGTAAGAAACTCACTAAAAACAAATTAGAAAAATATTTCATTTACAAGAACTACAAAAAAATCCCTATACTGAAAACTTTACAGCAGTTTGGAAAAGAGGCTGAAGATAATAGAAGGTGGAAAGATCTTTGTCTTAGTCAGGGTTTCTATTCCTGCACAAACATCATGACCAAGAAGCAAGCTGGGGAGGAAAGGGTTTTTTATTCAGCTTACACCTCCATGTTGCTGTTCATCACCAGAGGAAGTCAGGACTGGAACTCAAGTAGGGCAGGGATCAGGAGCTGATGCAGAGGCCATGGAGGGATATAACTTACTGGCTTGCTAGGTTTTTCTGGCATGCTCAGCTGGCTTTCTTATTGAGCCCAAGACTACCAGCCCACAGATGGTACCACCCACAAGGGACCCTCCCCCCTTGATCACTAATTGAGAAAATGCCTTACCGCTGGATCTCATGGAGGCATTTTCTCAACTGAAACTCATTTCTCTGTGATAACTCCAGTTTGTGTCAAGTTGACACAAAACAGGTCAGTACAACCTTCCATGCTCATATTAGTAGAATTAATAAAAATAGCTATATTAGCAAAAGAAGTTTATAATTTAACACAATCCCTATCAAAATTCCAACTATATACTTTACAGAACTGGGGAAATATCCTAAAATTTATATGGAAATATAAATGATCACAAACAGCCAAAGATACCACAAACAGAAGGAATCATGCTTGGGGTACCTGCCTCAAATTACAATGTAGTGACAAGAGAAACATTTTTAACAATTTATGTGTATGTGCCCATGTGAGTTCATATACACTACATGTGTGCAGGAGGCCATGGGTGTTAGAAAAAGTGTCAGTTCCCCTGAATGGAGTTACAGGAAGTTGTGAGCCACCTGATGTGGGTGCTGGGAACCAAACCAAGGTCCAAACCCAGCAGTAAATCTTTCTTCACTGCTGAGCCATCTCTCCGGCCTTCATCCGTCTAATTCCTGACCAATATATCAATGCACATTTTGTTGAAAAGACATACTCTTCCAGAAATGTGCTGGGAAAACCTGATACCAGGGAGAAGAACAAAGTAAATTTCTTATTCAGCATAAGAAATAAGTCAAAATGAACCAAAGACCTTAAATGTAAGACCTAGATCTTTGAAACTGCTAAGATCAAACAGAAAACCAGTTTAAGATATAGCCATAGGTAAGTACTTTCTCACAAGAGCTCTGATAGTATAGAAAATAATGTCAACCATTGCCAAATAAGACTACATGACATTAAAAAGTTTTTTGCACATGGGGGGGGGGGGGAACAGTGAAATGAAAATCTACAGAATGCAAGAAAATCTTTGCCAATTGGTCATGCTGTATAAAGACCTACAAAATATAAGCACCAAAAGAAAATCATCTTTCAATCAGTAAGGATAATGGAGAGAAGATACTTTTCAAAGATTAAACACAAATAGCTAACATTTGAGAAAGTATTCATAATCCTTAGTCAATGTAAAAATACTGCTTTTAGATTCTACCTTACTCGGTAAAAAAATGGCTAACATAAAGGAAACTAATGACAACATATGCTGGTAAGGATGTGAAAAAAGAGGAACCCTTATTCATTGCTAGGAGTGTGAAGTGATGTAGTCACTATGGGAATCAGTATGGCAGCTTCTAAAAATTCTAAAGCCAGAACTACCATATGACCTAGATATACTTCTCTTGAGTATATATCCAGATGCTTGTTCTGGCTAATTTTTGCCAACTTGACACAGGCTAGACACCTGGGAAAGGGGAACCTCATCTGAGGACTTGCCTCCATTAGACTGCCCTATGGGCAAGTCTTTGGAGGCATTTTCTTGATTAATAGGTGACATGAGGGGGGCATCCTACTGTGGATAGTGCCATCCTTGGGTAGGTGGTCTTTGTTTATGTAAGAAAGCATAATGAGAAAGCCATGTAAAACAAGTCAGTAAGCAACATTGCTTCATTGTCTCTGCTTTACCTCCCCCACACTTAAATCCTTGCTGACCTGAATTAGGACATGTAAGTCCAGTAAACCCTTTCCTCTCTAAGATGTTTTTGGCCAGTGTTTCATCACAGTAACAAGGAGCAAACCACAAACCCAGACCGAAATTGGCATGGGGTATTGCTGTGATGGACCTGACTATGTTGTATTTCCTTTGGGGGTAGGGGATGTTTCTGGAAGAATTTTATTTTTTGAACTTTGGGATATAAAAGGTTGTTCAATGAGACGGTTTATGGAGCTTGAAAAATAAGAATGCTGAAAGCAAAGCAAATGATGGAGGCTTGACTTAAGAAGCTGATAATGGAAGTTTCAAAGTCCTTCAAAGAATGTATTGGGGCTGTTTGTGTGGTGATGTGGATGAAAAAATATCTGTGAAGTAAAACCTTTGCTTCATTATGACTTTTGATGCTAGTCATTTTTGTTGAAGAATCAGCTGTGACCAAAAGTTCAGAATCATTAAGGTAAAATCTTCTGGAGAGTATTTCCTCAGGGTAAGAACACAGAAGGTGTGATCCAGTGTAGCCACAGCTACATCTTATACTGGCAGTCAAAACTGGTAGCAAGAAGTTCCCAGTGATGCTGGTTTTGACAGCATGGATACTTCAGAATTAAAATAGTCATGGAGAAAAGCTGAGGCTTGATACCATGTGGCAGGGTTCAAAGTCCCTGAAGAGAGGGTCAGAAGGCCATTGGTAGAGGAGCCTAGGTTGCAGTAGATACTACAAGACTTGAGGATACTGTAACTGCCAAGACTCGGGTGACAATCAAGAACAACAGCTACGGTGAAGAAGAGCTGGTATGAGCCTGTGCTACAGATGCCAGAGCCAGAGAAGAGCTACCTAAGCCCTTTGGAAGCAAGAAGACCACAAGTAAGTCCCAGACATCAGACATTGCTGGCCTTGGGTTTTACTTTGGTTTGAGTAAGACTGTGCTCTGGTTATTCCCTTGTTTTTGTTACAGGAACTTACAATTAAGAACTTTTTTTTTTTTTTAAAGACTTTGGACTTTAAAAATACTGTTTTGTACTATGATGTTAATATGAGAACTTGAGGATAAATGAGAAATGAAAGTTTATGATTTAGTAGTTATGTGTTACAGTGTCAAGTTGGCAAGGGTTCAATTGTGCCAGTTAGTTTTTGTCAATTTAAGATAAACTAGTCACCTAGGAAAAGGAAATGTCAATTGAGGAACTGCTTCCATTAAACTGGTCTGTGGGCATGTCTGTGAGGAATTATCTTGATTGATGGCTGATGTAAAAGGGTCCGGCCCTCTGTGGGTAGGTACCACCCCTGGGCAGGTAGTCCTGGGTTGTTTAAGAAACCAGGTTGACTAAGCCATGGAGAGCAAGAAAGTAATCAGCATTCCTCCATGGTCTCTGCATCAGTT
Organism: Rhynchomys soricoides; assembly: GCA_019843965.1. Classification (NCBI taxonomy): domain Eukaryota; kingdom Metazoa; phylum Chordata; class Mammalia; order Rodentia; family Muridae; genus Rhynchomys; species Rhynchomys soricoides. The sequence continues at coordinate 1,711,216 of JADRCH010007516.1, read as the reverse complement.
TCTGCCTCCAGGTTCCTGCTTAATGATCTACCAACCAATCCTGATCATGGTGTCTAAGCCATATGAAATAAACCCTTTCCTTCCCAAGTTGCATTTGGTCACTGTTTACCACAGCAACAGAGAAGCAAACCAGGACAGGACTCTAAATCCTACCATAACATACTTTGATACCCATGCTTAACTGTTCACAATAGACAGGAAATGGAACCATGCTAGATGTCTAGTAATAGATTAATGGAGGGAAAATGTGATACATACATATTCAACAATAAAAAGGTAAAATTATAGTGTTAAGTGAAATTAGCCAGACTCAGAAAGATAAATGGCATATATTCTCTCACATGCAGATCCTAGATTTGATTCCCATTCCATCTCCACACAATAAGTGTGTCTGTGTGTGGGAGTCGGGTGCAGCAGGTATGTTATAAAAGTAAATAAGGGACCATGAGAGAAGAAATCACAAGTAAGGGGTGGGAAGAGGAAAAATTAATGAAATACATAGAACATGTAATCAGAGGAGGGCTAAAAGTCGGGTAAAATGGACCAATAAGAGGTCAGCCTTTTGAGTTCTTGGTCAGAGAAGACCAAGATAAGCCCAGAATATCACAGGCTATTGCAGTTGTCCTTGGTTGCCTTCTAAGAATGAAGGTAAGTCCCAATTGCTGAAGATGTCATGTACTTTGGATACAGAACCTAGAGGATCTGCGCTCAATCTGACCTGAAAGCTTCTTCCCTGAAGATTGGCTTCCAATGGTACCAGAAGGGAACTGCAAGCTACTAAAGTAGAGAGTTCACTAATAGTCCTACCCAGCTATAACTCCAATGAACCACAACCAGACCAGCACAGCACATCAACCTTAATGATTTTGCACAACGAAATATGTACAAAAATGCCATAATAAAACCAATTACTTTGTATGCTAACTTAGGAAACTAATTTTTTCTAAATAGAAACAAATGAAAAAATAATTTCTCCATGGTAACACCAGATGGATGTATGTAAAACTGACAAATATCTCTGTGAAATACACATCAACTCAGTGAAAAGGAATGTTTCTTACGTCCAGTCTCTATTGAAAGGCAAACAATAGTCTTTATTTAAGCTGTAAATGGATTGTATGTCAATGTTATACACTACAAAATATCAAAAGATCTAAATCAATGAAAATCTGACATATGCAAAAGAGTAGACTGAGAAAGGAAGCTCATTTGTATATATAAAACCAGGGAAACTCTTGATATCTATATGCAAAGTGTCATGACAAACCTCTCTTATTTCAGATAATCTCTAACAGATAATCTGTAACCAAACCATCCATCCTCCATGTCGGCTCTAGTTTCATGTCTGTTGCTGTGATAAAATACCCTAACAAAAAAAGCAACCCTGGGTAGAAAGGGGTTTATTTCAGCTCACAATTTCAGGCCACAGCCTATCATGGTAGGGAAAATATAGCAGGAACTTCAAGCAGCTAATCAAATCACATCCACAGTCAAGAGTAGAGGGAAATTAATTCATGCATGTTTACTTGCTTGTACTCAGCTTGAATTCTCCACTCTTCACAGTTCAGTACCTCATGCCTAGGGAATGATGCCACTCATAGTGAGCTGGGTCTTCCCACATCAATTAACTTAATTCAGACAATTCTACACAGGCATGATTACAGGCCAAGAGAGTTTATTTGTGCTGGCCAACAACTCCTGAGCATGTGGCCTACTCTGAACTGTGGTTAATATAACCACTGAGACTCCCTCTCAGCACTGGGACCCCATTTGGCTTGAACCTGTGTAGGCCCTGTGGATACTGACACATTGTCTCAAATGATTCTAGGTTGTGTCATGTCAATAATGAAAATGAACCATCACAAATGTGTTTCAGGCACTTTACTTCTTTCCTCACCATTCTCCACATTCAGACCTTATACAAGCTTTACTTCATTTTCTTGTAAGCTTCGAATTCAGGAAACTGGACATCAAAAGAAACAATAAATAACATACTACTGAAGATAATGGATGTGACAAACATGCACAAATACCAAAGAAATTCAATATGCAGAAAATGACAACCGGTCTCTCCATTTTAGGAGACAGGTAAGTTTAAAAACATATACCCTGGAGACCTTCAACTTTGAAAGGCTGGAAGAGCTGAATTTTAAGGAATCTGTGATGGAAGCATATCATATGCTCCCACTCCCACTAACAGCATTCATCCATTAACCATTAAACACACCACGCTTTATGGAGATGTTTAGTAAGGATTTTTAAAATGAATACCAATACTAAAAACAAAAACTTAACTGGGCAAAACTAACTCTATGTAAATGTGACCAAGACCCAAGAGAAAAGACTAACAAAATCAAAATTTCTTTTCATTACATTTATGTTCTCTCTTTAAGGCAAAATTCAACCTTTATAAAAATAGTGCTAGTAGTATTTATTTAGTAATTATTGTTTATATTCTTTTATAATAGTTAACTTTTATAATTAAGCTCATGTTCATTATTTATGATACTTAAAAACTAATAGTAAAAAGGATTATAAAGGTTGGGTATGTAGATCAATGGTAAACAAACTACCTTGCATTCACAGGCCCTAAGTTGGATTCTGAGCACTGGAGAAATAAAGGAGAAAAAAACAAAGGATGAGTCATTTACATATTCTCCATTTGTGAAACTTTAGAACAAAAGTAAGCTTACAATTATGTATCCTTGATGCTTGTAATTTTTAACACTATCTATAAGTCATGTGTGAATACTGCTATTATCTGATCATTAGTCATCTGTGATCAAAATATAAAACATTTAAATTAACCTCTCAGAGCATTCTTAAAGAAAAACAGCTGTGATATAAACCTATTATACATTTAATCAACTTTAAAGTATTAAAAATGTGACTGCCATAATCTGGTTTTCTTTCCAACTGAGAAACTAGAGGTGAAGAAATACAAATAGCAGGCAAACTTCTTTTGTAATTATAATTCTCAAATGAAAGCTGAATGAAAAAAGGACTTTTACTGTGTTGAGTACTCAAAATGACCGATGAATACATAGAAAAATGGTGGCACAGCATTAAGAATTTTGGACAGTCATCACTTAGGCACAAAACCATGATTCTACAGTAAGTGTTAGTATTTCTAAATTTTTTAGAAGAATAGTAATCATTAAAAGTGGTAAGGCCTGAGACACATAAGAACTCACAGACTGTGTCAACATGCACAGGGCCTATACAGATTCAAGCCAAATGGGGTCCCAGTGCTGAATGGGGTTGGTACATAGTTATATTAACTACAGTTCAGGGTAGTCCACATGCTCAGAGGTTGTTGGCCAACACAAATAAACTCAATGGTATTTTTTGTAGACTTTTTGTGTCATATTGCTTTGGGCATTTTTTTGTCTTGTTAGTCTTTTTGCTTATATACTTCTGATTCCATTTTTTGTGGGGTTGTGTGTGTGTGTGTGTGTGTGTGTGTGTGTGTGTGTGTGAGAGAGAGAGAGAGAGAAAGAGATACAGAGACAGAGAGAGACAGAGACAGAGACAAGGACAGAGAGACAGAGACACGAAGGACAGAGAGTGTGTGCTTGTGTTTTGTTAAGAGAAAAGAAAGGGCTTGGAGATGAATGGGCAGGAAGTATCTAAGGGAGAGGAAAAGCATGATCATAATGTATGAAACACCATTTTCAATAAAAATTACAAGGGTACAGCTAAATTTATGGAAGAATATCACATGCAAGTTAAATATAAAGCATTTCCCTCTGATTTCTATGCCGCATTTCCCTCTAATTTCTATGCCCAGCATTGTTCAGTGCTCATATAAACATGTACAATATGGTAAATAAGGAGATAATTACAGGTAAGCTAATTAATTGTGTGGCTATCCCCTCACCTTTTTGTATGTGGTCATAGTACCCCAACTCTACCCACCTCTAACATTAACTACAAATGGCCTGTATTGTCTATTCCAGGAAACAGCAACTATGTCTTTGTTTCAAAAAGTTGTTAGGACCACCTTGTAACCTGTGTTTGTTTCAAGAGGTTGTTATTAGCACATTATGCTAATATTTTGCTTCTATAACCCTGCCTATTTGCCTGTCAAATCCCCCATTTGGAAGCTTCCTACTTCAGAGCTATAAACACCTTAATTTTCCCCATGTCCAATGATGATCTCTTGAACCCCAACTTAAGGAGACACAGCCCTGTATATAAATAAAGCTTGCTTTAATTAATTTGGCCATATTTGGGTCGGTGGTCTTCTCACATCTGTGGAATTAACACTGTCACTTGTCCCATGACCTCCACGTGTGTCATATAGCATGTGTGAGATTGGTATGAACTTTCTAAAATTTTTCAGATCTTAAGTAAATAAATGCAATAACAGAAAAAGAAAGTGTCCTCACAAAAACTCCAACATACAAAAATATGTACAGATTCCCTCTCTTTCTCAAATAGTTTTCCTTTTATTTTCCAATCTTTACTATTTTTGAAACACCAGTAGAAACTCCTATTTATCAAAGATTCTTCACAAAATTTGGAATACCCAGTTAGGTAAACTTTTGGGAAGTAAGCTGCTTAAAGTCATTAACCTGTGTAGCATGACTTTGTCAACATGAAACTTAACAACTACTTCTTATGTTTTCGCTTGATAGGAGACTAACAATAAATTACAAAGCAGTTGTCTATTAAAACTAGTGACCTGGCTGAGGTTGGAGCTCAGTGGTGTATATGCTGGCTTGCCTAGCATATGCAAGGCTCTTGGTTCATTTGACAGAATCCCAAGAGTATAAAAAGACAAGAAAAAAAATAGTACAAACGCCAGAAACAACTTATTTTAAAGAAGGAAACTAAGGAGCAACCACAAACTACCACATCATGTAAATTTACTGAGAGCCCAGTAAACAATCAATTATTTCACTAGGCTAAGATCCCAAGAATTTTACAAAGTTCCTATCAATCTCACACTACTGAGGTTTCCAGCCATACTATGTTTATATATAGAATGGAGTCATTATTACACATTTTTACATTATTACACATTATTACACATTTCCATCTGCAGCGGAATCCTGAGATAATATGAAAAAAAAAAATCAAAGAATATGGAATTGACCTATTTTGGGTACTTCACAGTTTCATATTTGGGCAATATGATAGCTTTATTCTTTGTGTTTACCTAGAAGAGAATCCTCAGACAACATTTCAAACTCTCATTTCCTAGCTGTTATGGAAGATCTACTACTTTGTTTAGTTATATTTTTCTATAAATGCTCATTTATGTGTGTGTTGCTTTCTATGCATGCGTCAGACTGCTACTAAGGACCAAATTACCTGGAAAATTATCGTAAATTTCATAAAAGACAACATTTTTCTTGAATGTGGGTCATTCTACCAGGCACAGGTCATATCCAAAACACCTCAATTCTCTTTATAAGCATTCCAGCAAATGCTACTTCACACCCCTATGGTATGAAAGTCAAGATACAATTTGCTTATAAGAGATGTAGACTAGGAGATTATCAATATAATCACAACACTAAAATCAGGGTTTACAAATGGTACCTAATGAGTTCCTGGTTAGCACTAAAATGAGAGGGAACATTAAAGAAGAGATTTTGTTTCCTGAATTTTAAATTGCTTTTTGCTTATATATACAGTGTTTACAGCATGCTGAAAGCTCCTTTCTACTAAAGAAATAGGTAAAAACAGGCCTTTGATGTAATTTCTGGTACCAATCTGCTATTCCCCCCTTAAAATGGTACCTCTGTCTCCTAGCCTACTTGTTGTTGTTTTTTTTTTAATGTTCATTGATTTTTCCTTGTTGTTTTTAATTGATAGTTTAGTGCTGCTAATGGTACTCAAGCCTGAGAAAGGTGCTATAACTCTTATTCCATTATCTCCTCATAGCTAATTGTACAAGGACATGGAACAAAATGGACTGTCTTTTTCTGATAAAAATACTATCACCCAAACCAACTGAATCAGCTCCTCCAATAAAAAAAGTGAGGAACTTTTCCAAAATATATCACAAAATCACCCTCAAAACAAACATATAGAAAAATATCTTAATTTTGCTCCCTCTCATTTTTTTCTGTAGGTCTATTTAAGCCCTGAAAATCTGTCACTTTTTTCTTCTAAAAATATCACCTCTTCTTTTCGACAGCACTTCAAACATTCTCAAAGGTGACCATAATTCCTACAACAGTTGGAACACTTGTTCTCACATAATGCCAGGAAGAAATGTGACAGCTCTCCTAGAAGCATTTTAAAAGCTGAAATGTAAAGCTGCCTTGAAATGAAGTACCTAGAGCCTCCAAGTCACTTTATAATGCTTTAACAGTAAACAAACCTTGGACCAGAGAGATGGCTCAGCAGGTAAAAGCACTTGCCACACAAACCTAATGACCTGAGTTTGAGCTCCTGAACCCATGCAAAAAGTCAGGTGCCATGGCTCACATCTATAATTTCAGCACTCCTACAATGAGACAGGAAATTTGCCCAGAAGCTCGCAGACTAGCTAAAGTATGCTGTGCAGTGAAAGAAGTAAGACCCTGTCTCAATGCAATGGAAGGTGAGAACAAATTCCCAAAAGCTATACTCCAAGTCCTACATGCATTCTCTCCCTCCCTCCCTCCCTCCCTCCCTCCCCTCACACAAAAATTAAATTTCAAATTAAAAGTAAACAAATAGTAATATAAATTGTCCAAACAACTCTGTTAAATGGAGCTCACTTTGCAATATAAAAACCAATGGGTTTTGTCTTAGACATTGGACAGAACACTGATTTCAAACACATAGTCTTTATGCTTTTAGCCTAAAAGAGAAAGATGCAGAAATAAATGCCACAGCAACACAAATATTATGATGAGATAGTACCTTGACTACCTGATTACCATCATCTACCCTAAATATACTGCTAGTTCAGTTCAGAACAATATAGCAAATCTACTATTGAACAATGTAGTATTTTATTACATTTCATAGTCTCATTTTGATCTCAGCTTGCTAAGGTATGCTTACATTATGTAGACTGTTTATTAGGAATAGCTATTCTATAATCACTTCAGTAGAAATAACTATGGCCACTATTTCTTAAGTGCATGCTACTTGACAAGCACAAAGCACAATATTACATTATATCATTTCCTTCTTATTATACCCCTACAATGTAAGGTCCTATTGTTGCTGCTGCTGTTGCTGTTAATATTCCCATTTCCAGGCAAGAAATCCAGGCTTGCTTAAGGCTATACTGTCAAGAAGTAGCAGCCTGAATATATCCATCCTTAACCCTATCACTACAAGCAATACCCGCAATTCACTTGAGCTAGTGGATTTAGAACTTAGTAACTGTCATTTTGCAACAGCTTAGGCTGATTTTCTTGCTAACAAGGCACTTCTCATGAAAATGATAATTAAATTTACAAAAATTGTCAGACATGAATCAACTTTAACTGAACTCTGGAGTCTAAAGAAAAACTAAAAACAACCAGAGAACATCATGAAAAAGAAAAGCTATTGTGAATTCTCAGAAAATAGTGTGTGAGCTTTGTGCTTACTCACATACAAGCTCCATCCTCCATAGGCATAGAAGCTACATTTCAGCATGGCTTGCTGGACCACAAAGGAAAACATGATCTTCGTGCTCATTGAACTATGGTTACACATTTTGACCTGGCAGATTCCTGAAGCACAAATTTAGTTTGGCTTACCAAACTAAACTGAACCTGGACTGGCCTTCTATGATCATTTGTTGAAATTATATAAAGCCATGTGCCTGAGGCAAGAAGGAGACACTAACACTCCCAGGAAGAAAGAGGCTAGAAGAAGATAAGGGCTTTGAACAGAGAACGGAAATATTAACTACTGAAAGTAACAATAAATAAAGGGACTCAACACTCTATGTTAGTATCTATTTAATAAGAGGCCAGGAAAAAAAAGCTGAAATGGAAAGAAATATTTACAAAAAAAAAAATGCCAAAATTAAATGAAAGAACTCCTATCTAGAAGAGGTCATAAAATGCCTAGAGGAAAAAAACACAGTCTAAACACAGCCACAATAAAATTTAAAAATATCAAAGTGAGAGCAGCCTAGAGAGATGTTTCAATAGTTTAGAGCACTTATTGCTTTTCCAGAGGACCTGGGTTCGATTCCCAATATCAACATGGTGGCTTAAAATCATCTGTAACTCCAGCTCCAAGGGATTGATGCCCTCTTTCCAGACTCCATGGTTGCAGGTTAAACATCTATATACACAAAAGTATTTACTAAAGCAAAGTAAAAATAATATCTTCTAACAGACTCTACAAAAAGCAAGTAACAAATCAAGTTTAGAGAACCGGGAGGGCATCAAGACTTTCCATTGCTGTACTGGATGCAAAAGAATAGAGAATAGAGGAGGGTTTTCAAAGCACGGAAGAAAATCGCTGAACGTTCAAAAAACAGTTGTTCCTTTGAGACCCACTTGCTTCAGCACCCAAGCTTTGCAGTTATAAACATGTGCCACCACACAATGAAACTAGATTTTTAATACAACTAAGTTGTTTTTCTAGTGTCAAAGCATTGTAGACACAAATTTACATAGATATATTCAGTTTTTTAGAAAAATATAAGTCAAGTTCTACACTGGGGATATCTGCATTTTCTAACTCATACTTCAACAGTGTTAAAATCATAAGACAGGATCTCTAGATAGTAGGATAAGTAGTGGACTCAACTATATAACAAGATGAAAGTCAGTCCTGACTACCAGAAACACTATCTCAAATATTATATCAGACAAACACACACCAAACAAACACACAAGAATGGCAGCCCTGTAAACAAGGGATACAACAGAAAGGCCTGCTTATAAAATCGATCAAAAGTAAAAGTGTAAGGACTGAAGAGATGGCTCAGTGGTTAAGAACATTCATTGCTCTTCCAGAGAACCCAGCACCCACATGGTGGTTGTCAACCAAGTGCAACTCCAGTCCTAAGGGATCCAGTGCCCTCTTCTGGCCTCTTCAGGCACCAGCCATGCAAGTGCTATACTGACACACATGCAGGCAAAGCACACATATACATAAAGTAAAATTCAAGTAAATAAAAAATAAACTTTAAAAAAGTCAAAGTAAATTCTTTGAAAATAAGATGAAAAGAAATTAAGAAAATAATACAACATATAAGATAAACCAAATTATATAAACTCAAAATAAGATTAGAGACCTTGAAAATGATTAGAAAATACTATTTTAGAAGCTCAAATCTGGAAAAACAAGAAGAAATGAATAAACAATGACTAGTGTTGAAAGGAAGGTTGGGATTTGATAAAGCTCAGTGAGAGCACATTTGTCCAGCACTAGAGACTGTCAGCACTACAACAAAACAAAACAAAAAACCCAAAAAACAAAAAGGGAAGTGGAAAAACAAAATGTTAAAAGTCAGAAAAAAGACCAAAAATAAAAGGGATTCCAGATAAAATGACATAATTGAACATAGGCAAAGAGGACCTAGGACAATATCCATGAAGAAGAAAATGAAAGTACACTTCCCAATTCCAAAAGCTACCACAAAACTACAGTAATCAAGACGGTGGTACAGCTTGATAGACTAGAACTGAGATTTCAGAAATAAATATGTAAACATTTTTTGTTAGTTGACTTTTGTGTGGATGCTATGAACAGAAAAATACACAAAAACCAGTTTTTTCATCAAATACTCCCAGTATATAACCATATCCACATACAAAACTCTCAAAATAGCCTGCATACCTAACTGAAAGAATATGAAACATAAAACTTCTAGAAGAAAGCACATCGAGAATCTGATCATGACCTTGGGTTAGGCAAAAGTTTTTCATACAAGATATTAAAAGCATTAGCAATAAAAGGAAACATTTAGATAAACTGAACAAAGTCAAAAATTAAGACCTTTGTGCTTCAAATTATAAGACAATTCACAGAACAGGAGACTAAGCATGCAAATTATATCACCAGCAAGGGAGATATAAAAATATAAAATGTACATCTATAACATGAGAAAAAATAACCAAACATAAAAAAATTCAATAGATGTTTCTCCAAAAAAAGTTCTAGAAAAGCCTAGGAAAAGATGCTCAAAACTATTAGCCATTAGGAGACTGTTGGTTGAAAGCACAATAAAACACCACTCCATGTCTACAATACAGCTGAAATACAAAGGACAGATGACTACTAACAAGGATTGGAGAAACTAGATCCCTTCTTTATCTCTAGGGGCATGTTTCTACTGCCACTGAACAGTACCAAACCAAACTTATACAAACAGTTTCATTCTTAAAGTAGATCTTCATAACTTCAACTTAGATATATTTTTTATTCCTTATTAAGTTGTAAATTTTCATCTTTTACAGGTAGTGCTCTGAGGCTTGACATATCATTGGCATATTCAAACTGCCAGAATCACTACTCTAGTGCTTTGGAAGACAGTACTATATGAGAATTATACCTGCAGATAAGCTGTGTGACACTCTAGTCTATCAGATAACCCAGGAAGCTAAATGACTAATGGGCTGGCAGCACATACAGTATAGAAAAGCCAGTGTTATGGTTTGAATGCAAAATGCCCACAACAAGTTTATATGCTTGAACACTCAGTCCCCAGGTGGTGGGCACTGTTTTGAGAGGTAGTGAAACCTTTGGGGCACACGTAGGCCACTATGGAATAAGCATTGTAGATTATAGCGGGCCACTGTTCGCTGCCCAAGCTTTCTGGTCTCTGCCATGTGAAAAGCAACCACTGCAGAGCTGTGCTGCCATGGACAAGAAGAGCTAGTTCTACCACCAGGCTTTCATTGACATGATGAACTGAATACTCTCAATCATAAACAAATAAACCTCTCTTCCCTTAAGTGGCTTGTGTTGTGTATTTTGTCACAGCCAAAAGGAAAGTAACTGAAACAATAAAAAGCATGATTCATGCAGTACCATGCTAGCACTGAACTTCCTTACACTATCTAAGAATGGCACATAAAACTTAGGAGCCATTTAGTTGTGGAGCTTTCCATTTAGTATTTTCAGAATGAAAGTGAGCCAAGATAACTGAAACTACAGAAATAGAAATGTAGATGAGGAGGTATATACACATAAGGTCTGAGAGGAAAAAAGGAGATGTGTTCTGCAGCCACACGTGTGTGTGTCCGTAGACACACACAAAGGCTAAGTGGGTGATTGGCTTAGTCAAATATATGTTTAGTACCTTTTCTTTTACTTTTATCTACTTTAGAATTTTTCTTTATATAAGTATTGACAAAAGTCTTCATACATATTCTTTTAAACAAAGTATTAATAGTGATAGTTATTAAAGAAATTTGTATATCATTTTCTATTACCAAAAAATTATATAAATTATATAAAACACATACCCCCCCCTTTCCTCAGCATCCTTTTCTTTTCCTTTGTCTTTCCCTTCTTTTCATCCTGAGAAAGGGCCTCCTTATGTAGGTCAGGCTGGTCCTGAGCTCGCTTCATAACACTGCCTCAACTTCCTAAGCCACTACACCTAGCTTCTCTGAATCATTTTAAAGACCTGAAGGTAATTCTGACTTAACTATTACAATACCTAAACTCAAGCCCACATTTGTGAACCACAACTATACACGACTGAAAATTCATCTTCTTAAAACCCTTTAAACTTTTGTCTTAGCCAGGCAAGCTGGTTCATGCCTATAATCCAGTACTTAGGAGGCTGAGAGAGAATGTTAAGTCCAAGGCCAGCCTGGGTTACAGTGACATTCCGGGCAAGTTTGGAATATATACTGAAACCCTGTCTGAAAAATACACTCTTTCTAAAAGGGAAAAAAAAATCACCCTTCTATGTTAATTGCTCAAGTGGCTTGCTATTAACCGCAACACCTGGGATTACTATTCAAGTTCTGTGCCAACCTGATCACCAATTAATCTTTTAGTTCCAAGATTTTTTTTTTCACTTTTATAGTACTGAGCTTGGGACCTAGGTCTTTATTCACGCTTTATCACTCCCCCCTTACTTGTTTCTAAAGATAATTTTACATGTATGGTTGCTTTTCTTGCATGTATGCCTAGTACCTGTAGAGGCTAGAAGAGGGTACTGGAGCCCCTGGAAGTGGAGTTACAGGGGACTGTGAGCTGCCATGTGGGTGCTAGGGCTTGGAACTGGATCCTCTGCAAGAGCAGCTATTACCCTTAACAGCTGAGCCATCTCTCCAGCCTCTAACCTTTTAAACCATATTTCTCCTAGCTCCATTTCATAAAGTCAACACTTAATTCAAAATGACACATAATAGACACTCCTAATTAATAGGTTCCTTGCTCGTGATTCAACCAACCCAGGATCAAACTGCATTTATACTAACATATAAGGCTTTTTCCCAGTTATTCCCTAAAAACTGTAGTATAACAATGATTTACAAAGCATGTACATGTATCAAGTAGCAATCTAGAGAGTGTGTACACAGGAAGATAACTGCTGATGCAACTACTATGGCATTTTTCATAAAGGATTTAAGTATGGAAAAATCTTAGTGTTCCCCTACCAGGCCTCCCCTAAATCACGGTCCCGATCCTCTACAGATGCTGAGGGATGATTATAGTCACTTATCCTTCAATCATGCTCTGAACTTTTATAGACATCAGCTTTCTTGCCTAAAATGTGTTCTCCCTTGCTATTAAGCTGAATCCATCCCTCAAGGCAGGATAAGGAAAGGACAGAAAAATGAATCTGGAATCATTAGTATCATTAGACAGCAGAATTCAAGGCCAAAAGCCAGGAACTGATGACACACACCTGGAACCCCAGTGCACTCTCAGGAGGCTGAGAAAGATGGCAAATTCCAGGCCAGCTTAGGCTGCAGACTGTGAGACTCTTTCTCTTACCATTTTCCCTTCCTCTACAGCAAATTCTTGTATTCTTTAAAACTTTACTCTGGAACTGTTAAGAGTTAGGAAAGGAAGTAGAAGCTCTATAACCATGACCTAACCTCATAAAGGTTAAAAATACTTAACTTCCACAAGTTCAGTATACACCATGGAGCACAAGACAAACAAGCGAAATATTTACCTCCTAAATAAATTACCTCCTGCATGTGTGCATCTTATAATTCTGTCAAGCCTCATGGGCAGAAAGCAGCTCAGATTCAGCAGTTGCTTCCCTGAGAAACTGGAAGGATACAGCAAAAGGGAAACAATAACTGGTATCTTAAACTGCATGTTTACTTTAGCACACTGCAGTATCACAAAAAACAAGTCAGGTTCATTACAGAACATTTGGAAAACAGAACAGAAAATAATAATCATGCATCCATCATGCAAAGACAGACATTTCTTTTATATTTGGGTAGGATTTCTTTCAACCATTTTTCCTTCCTTCCTTCCTTCCTTCCTTCCTGCCTTCCTTCCTTCCTTCCTATCTTCCTTCCATCTTTCCTTTTGAGACATGGTCTCCCTCCATCACCCCAATGTCCTGGAACTCACTACATAGATCAGGCCATTCTCAAATTTACAAGGAACCATCTACCTTTGCCTTCCAAGTGCTAGGATTAAAGGCATGCACCAACATAACCAATTTAATCCTATTTCTCACACATACATTTTTTTATAGTTGAAGGACTGGAGAATGCTAATTATACTATTCTGACCATTATACATTGCATATATACTGAATTATCAGTGTACCTCATGAATATGTCTAAGTATGTGTCAATTAAAAATTAAATTTGGGAGTTGGAGAGATGGCTCAGTGGTTAAGAGCACTGGCTGCTCTTCCAGAGGACCTAGGTTCAATTCCCCACACCCACATGGCTGTCTGTAACTCCAGCTCCAGGAGTTCCTACACCTTCACACAGACACACATACAGGCAAAGCATTAATGCACATAAAGTAAAAACAAAAAATTTAATTTGATCCAGTGTAATTCTAGCACTGGAAATTTAAAAGATTTTTGAGTTCAAAGCTAGGCTCAGATTTTAATTTTAAATATTAAGATCATTTGGCCTATTGAATTTTGTGTCCTGGTTTTCTTGTCTCAAATATGTGTATGTATGTGTGTGTGTGTGTGTGTGTGTGTGTGTGTATATTTGTGACACAGAGAAAAGAATATAATTGGTAGCTGCATAGAAGATTCAGTAAGTAAAATGTTTGCTACACAGCTGTGAGTGAGTTTCTATCTCCAGTGTTCAAGTAAAAACACAGTGTGAGGGTCCATATCTGCAACCCCAGCATAGAGCAGGGAGAAAAGCTGATCCTTGGAGCCTGTTGGACAGTCAGTCTATTGAAGTGAGTGAGCTCCAGATTCAGTGAGACATTGCTTCAGAAATTAAGATGAAAGTAGCTCATGCACCATCATTGCCTACTAAGTTCCCATGTCCCTCACCAGCCCTGAAGCTATCTTTATACTCCCAAACCTAACTCTTAATTCAGCAATTCAAGCACTGGCGGCTCCTGGCCTACCTACTGCACTGTCCCAATTTGCAGAAGGCTAGAATCTCACTTCAGATACACAACCAAAAAAAGAAATCTGCATATCCAGCTCATGTCACAAAAATACAAATAATATGAAAGGTCAGGATGATTTGTTCCCTTTAAACCCACTAATCCTAATGAATGCCAGAATTTTTTTTTAATTCATAAATTTTATCAAAGAATTCAAGTTTAAAGAAGACATAAATGGAGCTTAATAAAATTAAGTAGGATAACAAGGAAATACAAACATATGAAGTAATAAAGAATAAAGAAACTTCAGGATTTGAAAACTAAATTCAGTAAAGAGACAGAAATACTGAAGAAAACTCAGGCTGAAATGAAGATGGAACTGGAAAACTCAATGACCCACCTAGAAATATATCAGTAGAATATATCAAATAGAAGAAAAAAATATCAGGATGTGAAGATAAAGTAGATAAACTCAAGCAAAGATTATGAAAAAAAGTTAAACACATAAAAGTAACATATAAGAACTGTGGGACACTGTGAAAGGACCAAAGCTTTGAAGCCTGAATTAATCATTTTGTGATCCCACTACCTATTTGTGGCACCGCACGGGAAGCTATACGATATTTTGTTCAGCCTTCCATCTAGATAAAGAATTAAAATGTAAAAGAAGAAAATGACACACTACTCCCTCCGAAATGTCATGCCAATACATCTCCAATAATAGCACCTAAGAGTTATTTCATTACACCAACACTGGTATGTGTAGATCTATTTTTACCAATATTCATCTATTTATTCAATAATTGAGGACTGTAAACTTTCAGTACAATATATTAAGAATATATTAGAGCTTATATATAACTATATGTTGCATCTAACATGTAATACTAGATTTTTTTAAAACAATTACTTATTCACTTTACATTCCATTCACTGCCCCTCCCCCATTACCCCCTTCCATAATCCTTCCCCCTCTTTCTTCTCCTTCTCCTCTGGGCAGGTGAGGGCTCCCCTGAGTACACCCCCACCCTGGCACTACAAGTCTCTGCAAGGCTAGGCACTTCCTCTCCCACTGAGGCCAGACAAGGCAGCCCAGCTAGAAGAACATATCCTGTGGATCTATTTTTATGATGGTCAATAGAACTAATGGAAAAAGATCTCACTAGTTTTTGGTTGTTTTGTCGGCTTCTTCATTTTGCAGTACTGAGGAGTAAACCTATGGCTTGTGTGTGCTAGGCTTATGCTTCTCCACTGAGCAATACCAAATAACCCACTTTATTGCTGTTTTTACCTCATTTCTGATTTTACAGATGAAACTGATAATCTTTTCATCTATTTACTGATTGTGCATTTCATGGTTCTTGCTCTATGAATAGTCTGATTAACTCTTTGTTTCTACTTAAATTTTTGATGTTCTCAAAAAGTTTCATCTGTATAGCTGGTTTTAAACATTTAGGTTTTCAAGTCATCTTTGACAAAGACATTTTATACAGGCTGGAGATGGTACCACATACTTTTAATCCCAGCACTCAAGAGGCAGAGGCAGGTGGATCTCTGTGAGTTCAAGGCTAGCTTTGTCTATAGAGGGAGTTCCAGGACAGCCAGAACTACACAGAGAAACCCTGGCTCAAAAATTTTACCTCATCAAATTTGTTCATTTTACTTGTTTATTCTTTTGTTCTTATACTTAAAAAAAAATCCATTCTTTCTCTGGGAATAAATATGTTTATCACTCCTTTTTATTATTTCAAGGTTTGATCTGATCTTTACTAGCTAATCCATGAATAGTTTGGAGTTGGTACTAACATCTAACTCTAGTGATATAAATATTGAAGAATGTACCAACATCTATATTTTATTTACACATAGTTCATTTCATATTTGCTCATGTTAATGTGCCTGCCTATTCATAGGCTATTATCATACTATTTACTTTATAACATAGTCTAATAGCTGATAGAGTTATTTTCTCCTTACAAATATACCTGCATTATATAACTCTTCCTAAATATTCTTGGCTTATTTCTCTAGCTTACTCTTCTAGAAAAGTTATCAAAATAATCTCATCAAGATTACCTTTAAAAAAGTCTTTGAGGATTTTTATTAAACTCTGTTAAATCTACTAATATTTTTTTAAATCAACAATGTTGAATAATTTAGCATTTTTCTCCATGATTCAAAATTAATTTAGTTCAGTAAAGTTTTTTGCTTTGGTCAAATGGGTCTCAAATATACATTAATTTATTATTGATATGCATATTTGCTATTTTATACTGTAAAAATCCCCCTCATATTTTCTATGAACTAAATGTCATCTTCTCAAGACATGAAATTATTTAAAAAATTTTGTACTAGCCTATACTGATTATATATTTGTCAATTAAAAGTCTACAAATAAATTGGATATGGTAGCTAATATCTGTAATTTCCAGCAACTTTTGAGACTGAGGTAAGAAGAACCCAAGTTCAAAAGCTGCCTAGGATACAGAATGAGACCCTCAGTCTTAAACAAACAGATTGTCTATAAGACACACAGATCATGTTCAAGAATCAATTGAGGCTCTTAAAAAATTATCTTCACCCTCATTTAAACCCTAAGGTAAAACTTTTTGATATCTTGAACAACTCATAATTACCTAAGAATAGGTTGCTGTAATTTCTAAGATTAGTCAGCTTCTTAATGTGACTCATAATAGGCCCACAACAACTTTTCTTTTAAGATTTTATTTATGTATATGGACGCTTTGCTTGCATGTATGCCTGTGTGCTGTATGTGTGCTTGGTGGTACCCAAGGAGTACAAAAGAGGGTGACAGATCCCTTGGAACTAGAGTTACAGTCAGTTGTAAGAGTCATGTGGTAGCATGTAGGTTCTGGGAACTGAACCCAGGTTCCCTGGAAGATCAGCAACTGCTCCTAACCACTGAACTGTGTGCGTGTGCATGTGCATGCGAGTGCACGTGCGCGTGACTGTCTGTCTGTGTGTGTCTATCTCTCTATCTGTCTCTGTCTCTCTGCCTCTCTCTGTCTCTCTCTGTCTCTCTTTGTCTCTCTCTGTCTCTCTCTGTCTCTGTCTCTCTCTGTCTCTCTCTCTCTCTCTCTCACACACACAGAGAGAGAGAGAGAGACAGAGACAGTCTCAGATATTCCAAACTGGACTATATAATAAAGGTTGATGGCCTTGAATTTCTGATCTTCCTGCCTACACCTCTAAAGTGTCGAGAATACCAGTTTGTGCTAGTATGCTCAGTTTAGGCAGTGCACAGGATTGAACTCAGGGCTCTGGATGTTGGGCAGGATTCTACCAAGGAAGCCACATCCCCAGCATTCCAGTGTCCTCCTGTGACACTGTACCCTGTGCCATCATACCCACAAAAGAACATAAAGCCTTAGTACATTTTTTTTCCTCTGCCTGGAATTCTCTCCTTTTGCTTCTTTGCCCCAATTAACTCATATCCGTCCTTCAACTAAGGATCCCCACGCCAAGAAGGCTTTCCTAATTTCCCTCTTTCTTAATAAAATCTCTGCATTAAGTCTTATGGCAGCATGTATTTCTGTGCATAGCACCTGTCATTTTTCTTATTTCACTTTAAAATATTGACCTTGAAATGCTAGAGATTAACCCCAAGTCCCCATACATACATGTTAGTTATATCACCTAGCCACAACCCCAGCCCTGGATCTTTACTTTTTTGGCATCATTTCATGTCTATGTGTCCATTGCCTTATTAATTTAGTTTATTGGATCCAGGATGGAAAAAAAACAATTCTGTCTCATGTGACTTCCAGAGAACTACCTTTCTTGGCACATAATATAGTCTTTTTATGAAAGTCTGTCAGGTAAGCAAAGAACTGACAGTATATCTGATATAAGTTGATATTTCTATTAATAACAAATCTTTTACAAAAATGGTTCAATTCTTAACTTTTCAGATGGTTTCAAGCATAGGAGGAAAGCTTCATAACGCTGGATTGTGAAGATAGTGAACTCTAGAAAAGGAGTGCCTGAATTATTGTTTTTGTTTTGTTTTGTTTCTGTGTAGCTCTGGCTATCTTGGAACTCACTCTGTAGACCAGGCTGACTTTGAACTCAGAGATTCACCTGCCTCTGCCTCCTGAGAGCTGGGATTGTACCACCATACCCAACTCCCTAAGCAATTTTTATTGCAGTAGCCTTGGTCAAAAATTCAAGAACTTCAGGGTTAATAATACATAAATGTCTGCTTACAGGAACTGAATTCAAAAATCCCCAAATGATATGGTGGGAGATGCATTCTACTCTAAGGTAGGAGGTCAGCTCTGGTTCATTCACTACGTCACTATTCTAACAACTACATGATTCTTTGGTTTCTCAACTGTACAATTAGTAAAGTAGAATGCATTATTCCCAGTTTCCTTTAGTGATGAGATAAAAAAAAAAAAGCCTTATGATTCCATGTAAAAATCACTTTTTGAACTTAAAAAAAGCAACTGTCTTTGCTGGCAACTAAAGCACAAGTTAGCAAGCCATTGGAAATGTCATCCAAATAATATTAACAAAGTTTAGTTAAATGAAACTTGGAAAGAATAAAACAGTTGGCTT
Source organism: Rhynchomys soricoides (assembly GCA_019843965.1). Lineage (NCBI taxonomy): Eukaryota > Metazoa > Chordata > Mammalia > Rodentia > Muridae > Rhynchomys > Rhynchomys soricoides. The sequence continues at coordinate 1,692,223 of JADRCH010007516.1, read as the reverse complement.
TCCAATACAACAACCACTGAAATCTGTGTTTTTATTCACTAAAGCTCTATTTTTAAGTAGAATTTTTACAAGAAGACCTTCTGCAATTTCAAAATTAGTAAATCAAAAATCAAAGTAAGCTTAATAAAAGAAAACTACATTATGTTTTCAGCTGTTTTAATGAGTGTAAATGGTATATTATAGGCTATGATAATAAGCTGAAAGCCATATTAGCTCTAAAACCTCATTACTTGCTGTTCACACAGCTTTTCTACAGTAAGTGACAACTTAAACTGTTAAAGTACAAAAGTTAAAGTTGTTAGAAATAAAGAATAATCTTGGTGTCATACAAAGGAACACATGAACAAAGCAAAAGTAACTCTCAGCTCACTTGGTGTTTATTTTAATCTGGTGAAGACTGTGTCCTTTTGCCATAGGCTAGGGTCTGACCTCACCATCCTTCACAATTGGCTGGTTTTAAAAGAAATGGTTCAGGTGGGGTTGGTGGCACACACCTTTAATATGAGCACTCGGGAGGCAGAGGCAGGTAGATCTCTGAGTTCCAGGCCAGCCTGGTCTAAAGAGTGAGTTCCAGGACAGCCAGGGCTACACAGACAAACGTTGTCTCAAAACACACACACAAAGTTCTAAGAATACAAAAGGGCCTTTGAGAAAACCAAAGTTCTACCAGGTGAGGGGATTAAAACATTTATATAAAAGCTTTACAAGATGGGGGAGATAAAAAGATTTGAAGTCCTTATAAAAGTTTTACAGTGTATGACATAAAGGACTAATATTTAATGTTTCTTGCAAAGTGAAGGGCTTAGAAATATTGTTGTGTTGGTGGCTAAGATACTGGAGTCTAGCTGTTATAAACTAAGCAGGTTAAGTTTGGTTATAAACTTCAAAGTCTTGGATTTATTCCTAGAAAGCAAGGATGATTCAACAGATAAAAATCAATGAATGAAGGGATTTTTTTTAAAAAGCCACAGGATTACTTTGACACAGAAAAGGCATTTGATAAAATTCAATAGCTATTGATCATAAAACTGCTTAAAACAAATAGAAAGAAACTTCCTTAATAAGATTGATATATGATAAACCCACAGACAATATGCACAATAGTGAAATTTTAAAATTATACTATTAAATCAAGATGAGGTAGAATGCCCACTCTTACTACTTCTATTAAATATAATACTGGATGTTCTAGCCGTAGGACTTTCAAATTAGTCTGGAATAAAAATTATCTGGCAATAGATGATATAATTTTGAATGCAGAAAACTTTAAAAAATTATCAAAAACTACTAGATAATTCTATAAAAAAATTCTATAATAGTACAAGATATAAAATCATTAAATAAAAATCAACTGCATTTTAGGTACTAACAATGGTCATTGTGAAAAAAACTAAGACTATTCTATTCATAATGGCGTGAAAATCTTTAGTAGCAAATTTAACCAATGGAAAAGACATGTCCCGTGAAACTATAAAACTATAAATTACCTCTGAAACTAAAAAGGACACAAACAAAGCAAAGAAATCTCAGGCTTATGGACTGAAAAGACTTTCTATCCATTCAACCCTTAGTGATCTGTAAATTCAGTGCAGTCTCTATCAAAACCCTAATGGTATTTTTCATAGAAATGAAAAAAAGAAGTACTCAATTTCATGTGGATTCTCTAGGGATTTATAGGCAAGAAAAAATTCTCTAAAAGAAAAATGCTGAGGCCTGACAGTTTTTCAAAACATATTACAGAACTATATACAAAATAGAATGTAGAACTACCATAAAGGCATACACACCTGTGGAACTGACAGAGAAGACTAGAGAGCAGAAAACAATATGATGCAAGGGTATTTGAGGAGAGTCCAAGACCAGATATTACAAATAAACTGCTGGGAAAATGGATATGCACATGCAAAAGAATGACATTGGACTCTTACCTTATACTATATACAAATATTAATTTAAAATATTAAAAATAAAATGGGAGACCCTCCACAAAAAAAATTCTAGAATTTTACATGACGGAAAACTTCATGACAGTGGATCTTGCAATGAATCCTTAGAGTTAACATAAAAATCATAAGCAGAGAAAGTAAAAAATAGGACTAATCAAATAAAACCATTTGCACATAAAACAATCAACAATCAACAGAATGAAAATGACAACTCATGGAATAGGAAAAAAATTTGCCCACATGTTTATGAGTTTATTTCTAGACTTTTAATTATTTGGAGTTAGGCTTATGTCTGCCCTTACACCAACATCATATTGTTTCTATTACTGCAGCTATGTAGCAGACTTTCAAGTTGGTGTAAATCTTTAAAATATTAATTCCTTATTAGATATATAAATTACAAACATCTTAGCTACCATACAGACTTTGAGGATACTGCAGTGATTGTTTGCAAGTAACCCTTATTTTGCTTAATAATGGCTCCAAACAAAGCACAAGAGTCGGGATGCTGACAATTTGGATATGCCGAAGAGAAGCCTTAGAGTAGTCCCTGTAAGGAAAAGGATAAATAAAAGAATTTTGATGTAAGGACCATCCACATAGCCCTGACACTTCCTAAACTCTCTACATACATGAGCTAACATCAAATTCACAAGACATCCATCTGCCTCTGCCTCCAAAGTGCTGGATTAAAGGTATGCCACTATACTGGCTAGAATAGTAAAATTTTAGTAAGTTGACTACACAGGGAATGGACAGTCAATAAGACAAAACAGCAACCTACAGATTGGGAAAAGATCTTCACTAACCCTACATAAGACAGAGGGCTAATATGCAAAATATATAAAGAAGTCAAGAAGTTAGACTCCAAAAACACCAAATAACTCAATTTAAAAATGGGATACAGAGCTAAACAGAGATTTCTTAACAGAAGAATTTCGAATGCCTGAGAAGCATTTAAAAAATGTTCAGCATCCTTAGTGATCAAGGAAATGCAAATCAAAACAACCCTGAGATTCCACCTCACACCAGTCAGAATGGCTAAGATCAAAAACTCAGGTGACAGCAGATGCTGGTGAGAATGTGGAGAAAGAGGAACACTTCTCCATTGCTGGTGGGACTGCAAACTGGTACAACCACTCTGGAAATCAATCTGAAGGTTCTTCAGAAAATTGGAAATAGTTCTATCTGAAGACCTATATATACCACTCTTGGGCACATACCCAAAAGATGCCCCACCAGACCACAAGGAAATGTGCTCTACCATGTTCATAGCAGCTTTATTTGTAATAGCCAGAAGCTAGAAACAACCTAGATGTCCCACAGGGAAGAATGGATATAGATAATGTGGTACATTTACACAATGAAGTACTATTTAGCTCTTAAAAAACCATTTTGCAGGCAAATGAATGGAACTGGAAAATATCATCCTGAGTGAGGTAACCCAGACACAAAAGGACATGCATGGTATGTACTCACTGATAAGTAGATATTAGCTAAAAAGTACAGAATACCCAGGATACAAGCTACAAACCATAAGTTTAACAAGAAGGAAGGCCCAAGGGAGGATGTTTCAATCCCACTTAGAAGGGGGAACAAAATAATCACAGGAGGCAGAGGGAGGGAGGGACCTGCGTGGGAGAGGGAAGTGTGAGGGGAAAGAGGGGCAGGATCAGGTATAGGGGGAGAGAACAGAGAAACCCAGAGGTCCAGGAGAATGAATGGAAATATGCTGCTGTCGGGGGGTGGGGCATGGGGGGAGGTGGAGGGAACCTCTAGAAAGTCCAAGAGATCTGGGATGTGAGAGGCTCCCAGGACTCAATGGAGATGACCTTAGCTGAAATGCCCAACAGTGGGGAGATGGAACCTGAAGAGACCACCTCCAGTAGATAGACAGGGCCCCCAGTGGAGGGATGGGGTCACCAACCCACCTTTAAAATTTTTGTCCCAGAATTGTTCCTGTATAAAATAAACAAATGCAGGGATAAAAATGGAGAAAAGACTGAAGGAAAGACCATCCAGTGACTGGCCCAACTTGGGATCCACTCCATGGGTAGGCAGCAAATACTGACTATTATTGATGCTATGTTGTGCTTTCAGACAGGAGCCTGGCATGGCTGTCCTCTGAGAAGCTCTACCAGCAGCTGACTGAGACAGATACAGATACTTACAGCCAACCATTGGACTGAGGTCAGGGACCATTATGGAATAGCTAGGGGAAGGATTGAAGTAGCTGAGGGGGGTGGCAACCCTATAGGAAGACCAACAGTGTCAACTAACCTGGACTACGGGGACCTTCCAGAGACTGAGCCACCAACCAAAGAGCATACATGAGCTTGTTTGAGGCCCCCACAGCACATATGTAGCAAAGAACTAACTGCTTTGTTTGGCCCCAGTGGGAGAGGAGGTGCTTAGTCCTGTAGAGACTTTATGCCACAGAGAATGGGATGCCTGGGGGGGGCACCCTCTCAGAGACAAAGGGGGGACTCTGGGATGGGGGACCAGGAGTAGGGCAATGTTTGGAATGTAAATAAACAAAATAATTAATTTTGTTAAAAAAAGAAATAGTACTGGGACAAGAAGAATAAAGTTGGACTACCTTTTATCATACATAAAAATTAATTGAAAAATCTATCATTTTCATGATTTTAGACTGGGTAACCTAACAGAGTCTCAACATCATTATTCATTATGGAAATTCAAATCATAAACCATTTGTCATCTATGAGAATGGCAACACTAGAAAATAAAATAAAAATAAGCACTCAGAAATTAAGAAGTGTTGTCAAGGATGTGAGAAAACAGGAACCTTCACATAAAGTGGTTCAGCTGCTGTGGAAAACAGGTTGGCAGTTCTCAATAAGTTAAAAATAGAATTTTCTTATGACTCTACAGTTCTACTCTGAGGCATACATCCGCAAGAATGGAAAACAATAATGGTGTCACTTAGGGTGGAGAGAAGGCTCCAAATAGCACAAATGTCCTCACTGGGAAACAGATTTAAAATTTGTGGAATACTACACAACTACTACAAAGATACACCCACACCCATGTTTTCAGGTGTCTTTCTTTCTGAATACCTCTTTCCTTCTTTTAGCCCTCTTGCCTAAAATCTACATTATAAATGTCATTTAATAAAAACCTCCACTCCGCTTCAAAACAAATATTGAGTGTGGGCTAGAGAGTTGGCTCAGCAGTTAAGAGCATTGGCAGCTCTCGCAGAGGACCTGGGCTTGGTTTCTAGCACCAACAGAGTCTTCACAATCAGCTGTAACTCCAGTTCCAAGGGATCTGATGCCTTCTCACCTTCAAGAGTACAAGGCACACATATAGTATACAAACATACATGCACACAAAACACTCACACACATAAAAATAGACAAATATTTTAAACAGTTGTGAACTAGGCTGAGGATGCATCTCAGTAGCAGTAGAATTCTTACCCAGCGTGTCCAAGGACCTAGTTTCGGTCCCCAGAACTGCTACAGAAAAAAAGGAATATATCAACACTGGCAACTGGCCTGACCCCCCATATTTCTGGAGACTGATCCACCAACTAAAGAATACACATGGAGGGACCCATGGTGCTGGCCACAAAGACTGCAGAGGAGGGTCTTGTTACCCGTCAGGGGGAGGAAAGGCCCTTGGGCCTGAGGGTGTTATATCCCCCAGTATAGGAGAATGTCAAGGAGGGAAGACGAGAGTGGGTGGGGGTTGGGGTGGGGAGGTGGGTGGGAGAATATCCTCATAGAGGCAGGGGGAGGGCGGAGGGAATGGGGAGGTTCCAAAGGGGAGATCTGGAAAGGGGGAAACATTTGAAATGCAAATAAAATATGAAAAAAAAAAAGGAATATATCTGTAGAGACTACTTGCTAGGGATTAGGGATTGCTGCATGGAAAGAAAATGCTCAATACATAATAAATTTACTGTGGAGTAATGGAAATACCTTGAAACTAGACAGAAGTGGCAGTTGTACCACATTATTCACATGGAAACTGGTAAATTGCATATTATGGAATTCTTACCTCAGTAACCTAGAAAAGAATTATATTTATCAAGGTCCTGGATTAGAATTATGAAGACTCCAACACTTATGAACATACAGTGTTGATCAATTAAATAATCTTATTTTTTTAAAAAACAAATGGTTTAAAAGGTAAATTCTCTCTATCACCTCTCTTTAGAGTAAAGGATTTCATAGGTTTTATGTGAAATTAAATAATTAAGACGAGTAAGTAAAAATTTTATAAAACTTTATTAGTAAGGCCAGAAATGCATTTATTTGTGGATAAGCAGTCTCTGGACCTTAGAACCAATTATGTTTTTAAAATGTATAGTCAGAGACAGGCATGGCAGCACACGCCTGTAATTACAGCACTTGGTGGGTAAAGCAGGAAGATCAGGAATTCAAGGCCAGCCATGGCTACATAAGACCTTGACTCAAAACTTAAAAATTTAAAATGTAGTCAGGCATGATGGTGAATGGGTGGAAGCAGGAATATCAGATCAAAGATATCCTCACATTGAATTTGAGACTTGAGGTTCCTGAGACTTTGTCTTAAAAGAAAAACGAGAAGTAAGGAGAGCAGGAAGCAGGGGACAAGGGTATAACCAAAGGACACAGAAGCCAGACTTAAAGTGCTCAGTAGCCCACAACTGAAACAATAGAGTAAGATAAATAATGAGCATATTAGACTATTGCCACATAATATGCCTTATTAACATACATGGGTCTATCCTAACGTAAATAAATAACAATTAAATAAGGAAACTGGATGGCTCTTCCTTACAGAAGAATTCCAATTAAGAAATGTAAAAGGAATGAGAGAAATAGAAAAATGTAATTATGCAAACACCGTAGTAATAACTGCTGTAGACAAGATCCACTGATGCTTGCTAAAATTAGCAAGTGAAACTTAAGGGAGAAACTTGATATTTGCATATTCAAAGAATCTTCTCCAAGGTATTTTTAATTACAAATAAGAAAATAATACTGTCCAGGACCTACAATCTTAACCAAGTGAGGGGACATTACCAGTGGTCCTGTGATATGATATACTGAGAAAGACATTGCATAATGCCTTACTAGTTAAGGCATTATAAGGTGGATTCAACCCATGTATGACTACTGGAACTGCTACCAGAATACTAATTAAGCTAATAATTTTCAAACTCAAAAACACTTTACGTGTTCATATTACACTCCATGTAGCATAAAATTATTAATAATTTCCCCTCTCTCTTGGCCTCAAGCAATTTCAAATTTCTCCACTTGATTCATCTCTTTGCCATGGCTGATTCTGGTCCTCCCTTTTTATATAATAGTAGTTTCAGAGGTTGGCTCCTTGACTCCTTTTTTATTTTTTTTTCTTATTCTGTAATTTCCAGAAATTATCCACTACAAAAATGCACTCCCCTGGCAATGACTCTCAAACTTTATCTTAAGCCTAGACCTCTTTTTTATCTACCCAATATATTTGACATTAAAGTCTAGATAAATAAAACTGGACTTGAGTTTATTTTCTCCATCCTCTTTAAACTGTCCAAAATTGTTCTTCATTATCTTAACTAATAGCCACCTTAGATGTCTAACCCAGATACCTGGGGGTTATTATCTACTCTTTTCTTCTTCTTTACGGTAAACTACCTGCTAACTTTTGTCAACTTTACCTCCTGATGATCTCTTTGTCTCTAATGTCACAATAACACGTCACTGTGTTCCTATCAAACCAAAACTCTCCATACCTCTAACCTTATCTACCTTCCAAACTAAAACTTTTTCAAAGACATGCTATTATTTCTTATCCCCAAATCTTTTTCCTATTCATCTACCAGGCCAACATCTACCAATATGTTTTCAATACTCATCTACAAATTTATCATCTAGAAGCTCTTCTCTGTCTTCTCTAAACTAAATATGCTTCTCCATTTCTGGATTCACCAAAAATCTTATGCACAGCACTTTTAAAATACTTGTCCCATTTTATTTGAATTGTTAGTTTACTAAACTGTTTTCCCTCAAAATCCTGACTTGTTGTTGAAGGGCAGGTCATGATTCATTCATTGTTGTAGCCTCAGTGACTAGTTAGGTCTACCAACTGACAAGTGCCTAACATATTTGTTTAAAATTTTAATTTGTTCCCCATTACTCATAAAATAACTTAAGATGATAGTGACATGTTCCTTTTTAAATGTGGAGCTGGGTTAGGTCCTGATAAACCCTAGTTTAGAATGCTTTTCTACCTTTGTATGCATTTCAATATACTAAGCTACTAGTACAGAACAAAGACAGCTTTTTACAACAGGTTTATTCAAATAGCTATAAACTAATTCTTCATCCAAGAAATAGACAATGGGCATACAAAGGATCAAATACAATAAATAGACAGTATACTTCATCAGCAATAGCTGTCAATAATTGAGCTATCAGGATGAGGAGAAATAAATAAGTCAAAAGACCTGATTTGGGGCTGAGATGGCTTAGCAAGTAAGGCACCTGTTCTAATCCTAGGTCTTCATATCTCTAGAACACATAGAAAAAAAGCTGAGTGTGCTCATAACATGACCCTGTAATCCCAGCATTATGTTAGCAGAAACAGGATGATCACTGGGGCTTGCTGTCTTACAGCCTATCTCCAAGTTCAATGAGAGACCCTGTCTCAACGAACTAACAAGGAAAGTGGAAGAGGTGAATAATAACTGTTCTCTGGCCTTCATGAACATGCATAGGTGAATGCACTCCAACACATTCATCCACATACATACAAAATAAAATTTAATTTTAAAAGTCCTGGGTTAGAGTTGTATCACTAATTAGATGGAATATAATTGGAATGCTTGAGAAATGTTCATAATATAAATAACCACGGTAGCCCAACCATATGGCTCACTACAATCTCCACAAAATCTATTTTAGAGTTGTATTTTATTTCAGAACTATGAAAAGCCCAACAGCAATGGCAAACTTGAAAGAATTCCAATTCACAAAGTACTTTCCCCATATTTCATCCCACTTGATCATCCTAAGAACTGTATGAAATAGGTAAAGTAAGTCTAGTCACGTGGCCATTTTACGGTCTAAAGCACCTAGATACAGGCACACTGATAATCTCTTACTGTAATTCTGTCCTCTATCCATGATACAAGAATGTTTGATGACAAATCCTGGCAACTCTCATAACAGGTAGTACAGGCCTTTACCAATTTTGTCCTATATTCCTTCAATGTCTTCCTAATTGATGATATCCCTGTCTCCATCCTCTGTCTGCTTCTAATATATTGTTCAAATTGTAACCAGAACCATACTCCTAAAACAAATTTGACAATGTCATCCCTCTGTATCCATAGAGGGTTAGTTACAAGACGCCTCTCTTCATATAATCCAAATCTGAGAACACTCAAGTCTCTTATATAAAAGAATATAGTATTTGCATATAACCTACATATTTCTTCCCAGTATATTTTAACTCATCTTTAAATTACTTATAATAATTCATACAAATGTGGATATTATGTAAATAGTTGTGATACTTCATTGTTTAGGAAATAATGATAAGAAAAATGTCTCTGTGTTAAGTAGCTATTTAGATGTTAGCAGGATGGAAGGTCATTGAGGATGGGTCCCTTTCTCATAATCAGCAGCTTATAAAATTAGTAACTGTAACTGCAGGATTCTGATTAGTCAAAAGAATGGGATTTGAATATTGTATATCTATAACCCAGATGAAATTTTTTCCTGGATTGTTTTTTTTACTTATTTACTTACTTATTTACATGTGTGCATGTGCATGTATGCTTACATGCATGTTTGTGTGAGTGTGTACATGCATGCATGGGTGTGTCTGTGTGTAGCATGTGTGGAGGACAGAAGATAACTTGCAGGAGTTGGTTCCTTCCTTGTACCATAAGGTTTTAGAGATCAAACACAGATTATCAGGCTTGGCAGCCTTAACTCACTGAGCCATTCACCTGTCTGTCTATTGCTGAATATTTTTAATCTGTAGTTAGTTGAACCCATGGATACGAAACCCATAGATATAAAAAGCCAATTATATTTATTAATAGACCATAAAGCACAGGACCTCCTGTGATGAAAGAAAAACTGCTCATCTGTTCTGTGGTCAAATAAGATGGACACTCATGTATCTAAAGTAGCACTCTATGTCTACTGAGACTAAGTAACACATTTTCAATGTAATTAAACTGGTGTTTACATAGCTATGTGCAAACCAGTATCTACAGTATTGGACAGTAAAGCTCTAAGAAGTAGGGAGCCTTTTTTCCCAATCCTGATGAATAAATAAGTAGAGACAGGAAGAAGTAAAAACTGAAAGCATTTTACAAAGAGCTGCTATTACTGTAAGTACAGGTTATACCTAAGTGCCAGTATGCTGAGTGCTGGCAGAGCTTTCTTGGGCTTTGTTTTTTTCTACTCCAGAAGTGGGTTTATACAGTTTGAGGGGTTTTATATAAGATGTGTGTGTTTGTGTGTGTGTGTGTGTGTGTGTGCATGTGTGCACACACACGCACAAATACAGCGGCAGGCAGATTCAAAGACAAAATGTCTGCACTATGATGTAGAAGAACCCACTAATATGAACAAAACCACTGAGCCCAATCTTTAAGAAAATACCTCAATTCCCCCAATAAAGTAATAAAGAAATACTCAGATAAATAAGGAACAGAAGAATACTTCCAGGAAAGCTTTCTTAAACATGTAAAGAACACCTTGTGGTATTTTAAAAAGAAAAAACTGGGATATATTCAGGGTTGTTAAAATGCATTACTAGGAGATAAAACCCAATAAGACTTTAAATAAATTAACATATGAATGAAACCTATTTGAAAAGGCCAGTTCACTAATAGAAAAGCCTAACTGTTTTGTATTATAAAAACAGATAGATTAAACTGCCCAAGTATCTATAAAAGCAAGGTGAAGTTTGTCTTCTAGTCTAGTTTTCTAATCAATCCTTTCTCCAGAGGTTTAGAGTACATCCTTCTAACTTGCTATGCTTTGCTTCTGTAGCATGGAGCATGTGTACACACACACACACACACACACACACACACACACACACACACACATACACGATTATAGCTGAAATATCCCTGCCTCCTAAATTCACATATTGAAGTGCTAACACCCCAGTATTTAGAATGTGACTTCATTTAGATATACTTTTTAAAGACGTAATTAATGAAAATGATAGAGATCCAGACATAGGCACACACAGAAGACCACAGAAGACAAAAGAGGCCTGTATATGATACTGTGCTATGGCAACTATAGCAAACTAACACACAAATACACATACTCAGTTATATAGTTGTAAAGTCAATATAGTTAGAGTAGTTGGAGAGAGTTCATACCTGGCGAATACAGATGCACTTAAAATATAAAAATATATAACAATGACCAGTTATAGAACAAGTTATTCAACATCAGTAAAAATAATTTATAAGTAAAAAAAAAAACCCCACAGGTTTGAAAACCAACTCAGATAGAACAACAGTACAGGAGAAACTAAATTTACACCCCTAGGACATACGTTTTCCACTCTAACATTTTTTTCGCCTCTGGAAATAGTAAAGAAAATTTGATCAGAAGACTAATGAGCATAACAAGGTATAGCCTGCAGGTAAAATTTTTTCAACAGATAGATTTTATGTACTACTCCTCAAAGAGATCTATCCTACAAGACATTTTTTCTTAGAATAAGGTGCATACAAAAAAGTATATCCAAAAATTCTGAATAGGTGATGATGTAGTGCAGTGGCTGAGTGCTCAGCTAACATGTACAAGGCAGGCCCTGGGTTTAAGCCTTAACATTACAAAAAAAATTAGGATAAAAAAGTATATGAGCTTTAGTTATAGAAGTAAAAAGTCACATTCAAACTGGGTGGTGGTGGTGGCAGCAGTGCACACACCTTTAATCCCAGCATTCAGGAGGCAGAGGCAGGTGATCTTCATAAATTCGAGGCCAGCCTGCTGTACAGAGTAAATTCCAGGACAGCCAGGGTTACACAGAAAAATCCTGCCACAAACAAAACAAAACAAAAATCCCAATTCAGAGTGATGCTACCCTACTGCAATATTGTATATCAATGACAGAAATGCAATGGACTTATTTATGAAGCTCTTCTCAAGAAAGTGAGGCTTTGATTCTAAATAACACTGAAGTAAATATTATCTATTCTTCGTTAAGACTTCAATTTAGCAGAGTTATGGATTTTATCATTCACTTTACAAATGAATGCCTACACAATGCAAATATGCTGAGCTCTGTGGACAACAAAAGATGAGAGAAATGTAGTTGTCACTTTTACCCATAAAATTTTATCTCCTCCACAAGACATACATGATAGCTACTTATAAGAATTGGTGTTACAGGCACTCACATAAGAAAAAACAAATCAATGCCTTAGGAGCCTATATAAATGACACTCTAGAATAAACTGGTCCTCAAACTAAGATCTGAAAACAAGCAGGGAGGATTCAGAAAAGGGATACCAGATAGGCAAGGACGGCAAACATGAAGAAAACAAAAAGTCACAAAGATCCAAAAACCAAGAAGCAAATCTGGATGGATAGCAGATCCAAGTATGTGTTAGAGAAATAGTTAACATAGCTATATAACATAATTCATAGAACTTTAAAATAGCTACACTATAAAGACCACTGAAATTTACAAGCAAGGAAGTGACATGGCAAAGGTTGTGCTTTGGGAAGTAGGGCTGTATAGGATGCATTAAAAGAGCAAGTCCAGTTTTATGTGAAGGTCCATGATCCACTTGGACTTGAGCTTTGTGCAGGGAGATAGGAATGGATCAATTCGCAATCTTCTACATGTAGACCGCCAGTTGAGCCAGCACCATTTTTTGAAGATACTGTCTTTTTTCCACTGGATGGTTTTAGCTCCTTTGTCGAAGATCAAGTGACCATATGTGTGTGGATTCATTTCTGGGTCTTTGATTCTATTCCATTGATCAACCTGCCTGTCACTGTACCAGTACCATGCAGTTTTTATCACTACTGCTCTGTAGTACAGCTTGAGGTCAGGGAGGCTGATTCCCCCAGAAGACCTTTTATTGTTGAGGATAGTTTTTGCTATCCTGGGTTTTTTGTTATTCCATATGAATTTGAGAATTGCTCTTTCTAAGTCTATGAAGAATTCAGTTGGGATTTTGATGGGGATAGCATTGAATCTGTATATTGCTTTCGGCAGGATGGCCATTTTAACTCTATTAATCCTGCCAATCCATGAGCATGGGAGATCTTTCCATCTTCTGAGGTCTTCTTCGATTTCTCTCTTCAGAGACTTGAAGTTCTTGTCATACAGATCTTTCACTTGTTAGGTTAGAGTCACACCAAGATATTTTATATTGTTTGTGACAATTGTGAAGGGTGTCATTTCCCTAATTTCTTTCTCAGCCTGTTTATCCTTCGAGTATAGGAAGGCTACTGATTTGCTAGAGTTAATTTTGTATCCAGCCACTTTGCTGAAGTTGTTTATCAGCTGTAGCAGATCTCTGGTGGAGTTTTTCAGGTCACTTAAGTATACCATCATATCATCTGCAAATAGTGATATTTTGATTTCTTCCTTTCCAATTTGTATCCCTTTGATTTCCTTTTGTTGCCTGATTGCTCTAGCTAGAACTTCAAGTACTATGTTGAATAGATAGGGAGAGAGAGGGTAGCCTTGTCTAGTCCCTGATTTTAGTGGGATTGCTTCCAGTTTCTCTCCATTTAGTTTGATGTTGGCCACTGGTTTGCTGTATATTGCTTTTACTAAGTTTAGGTATGCTCCTTGAATTCCTGATCTTTCCAAGTCTTTTATCATGAAGGGATGTTGAACTCTGTCAAATGTTTTTGAGCATCTAACGAAATGACCTTGTACTTTTTTCTTTGAGTTTGTTTATGTAGTGGATTACATTGTTGGATTTCTGGGTATTGAACCATCCCTGCATCCCTGGGGTGAAGCCTACTTGATCATGGTGAATATAACACTGGCAACTGGCCTGACCCCCCATACTTCTGGAGACTGATCCACCAACTAAAGAATACACATGGAGGGACCCATAGTGCTGGCCACAAAGACTGCAGAGGAGGGTCTTGTTAGCCATCAGGGGGAGAAGAGGCCCTTGGGCTTGAGGGTGTTGTATCCCCCAGTATAGGAGAATGGCAAGGAGGGAAGACAAGAGTGGGTGGTGGGTGGGGTGGGGAGGTGGGTTGGAGAATATCCCCATAGAGGCAGGGGGAGGGTGGAGGGAATGGGGAGGTTCCAAAGGGGAGATCTGGAAAGGGGGAAACATTTGAAATGTAAATAAAATATGAAAAAAAAAGAATATAATGCCACTTGCAGAAAAAAAAAGCAAGTCCTTCTTATGTATGGAGCTGGGGAGAGAAGTTCCATGTATAATAACAAGGGCCCAAAACTAGGCCAGAAGCTGAAAAACTGGAAAGGATAGAAGGAGTTAACCCTTTTCAATGACTAAGTAATACTATATAGTATATAGAGTATGATAGATGTGTTCTATGTCTGTCATAACAATACACACTAATTTTGCATATTTTGCATAATTAATATATATTATTTTAAAAAAGAAAAACATCACCTTTAAAAAAAACTAAATATTTACCTATGAAAAATCTCTTAGCTAAGTGTAGTGGCACATATCTTTAATCCCAGCACTTGGGAAGCTGAGGCAGGCAGATCTCTGAGTTCAAGGCCAGCCTGGTCTAGAGAGTGAGTTGCAGGACAGCCAGGGCTACACAGAGAAACTCTACTTGAAAATCAAACAACAAAACAAAAAACAAAAACAAAACGAAAAACCCTAAAATCTTAAAAGACCTATCTACCAGAACAGAGATCAAAAGGGAAAACAGAAAGGGTAAAAGGTAGACTTAATATATTTACTATGTTTTCATAAATATTGCGTTATACAATTAAAAATGCAAATTATAGTAAGGATAAAATATAGAAGATATAATTTTGCCTGTTATATGCCTTATTTTAGAATATGAAAAAGCATACACTTCTTTTTAAAATTTTATTGTATTTCTATTTATTCGTTGGGAGGGTTGTATGCTGCACATGTATGCATGCATGTGCGTGTGCTTGTGCACGTGTGTGTGTGTGTGTGTGTGTGTGTGTGTGTGTGTATACATACCTACCTACCTCAGTACATATGTAGAGGGCAGAGAAAATTTGCAAGAATGGATTCTCTTGTTTCACCATGTGGAATCCAAGGATCAAACTTAAGTCATCAGGCTTGGCAGCAAGTGCCTTTACTCAGTAAGCCATCTTACCAGACCTCATAGTGCATAACAACATAAAAAAAATGGACTTAATAAAAAAATGGTGTAGGTTTCCATTCCATTTCAAACATCACTACTCAGACACAGACTCCCTTTATCCTACCACTAATAGAGAACTTGACTAGAGACTTACTAACCTGCATGTTATATCAGAGTATCAGAGGTTGCTTCTTTTTAAGTGTGTGGTAGGGAGGTATAGAGATCAGAAAGCAAGTTTCATTTGGTTCTCTGTTTCCACCATGATGTCCAGGGACTGAGCTCAGGTCAGGTTATCAGGCTTGTGCAGCAAGCATTTCTACCCACTATACCATATCACCATTCCAATCAGGGGTTCTTAGTCAGGGTGACAGGGTTCATAGTCCCCTTGAAACTACATTAGAAATTAAGCGTGCATGTATATTCTAAGAAAAAGGACATGTTTTTATCTTTTTAGATTCGCAAAGGGCCTAGTGTTATTAAAGTTTAGAAAGATTGTTAGAAAGTTTTATTCTCCTCTTTAATCTTAATAACCAGTTCAAAACAATGTGTCAAAGGCTGAGAAAGTGCTACTGATACAACTATTCTGAATGCTTCTTCAGAATTCATCTTCTCAATCTCCGGTGCCATTTTCACACTAAAACTTTGTTATCATTCCTTATCATTTCCTGTCCCTGGAAGTTTCATTCTTATTTATAACTTTGATAACACTGCTGCTATTCTTCCTTAGCACTGAGGAACCGTCCTGACTTTCTCAAAGGAAAAGCTGCATTTAGCACATTGCCTACTCCATAAATTGAAGCTATGCAAGAGTGATAGCACATGTCTACAATGCCAGCGTTCTGGAAGCTAAGGAAGGGAGATGAGTTTGAAGCCATCTTGAGCTACACACTGAGATCTTGCCCCACCCCACCCTGGCCCTCCATCCCAGGGGAAGGAAAAAACCACTTCCAAACAATCGTTTACTAATTATTACATATTGTTTACTGATTATTTTCTAGTATCTCCTAACACAATCTAACTCTTGTGACCAACTTTTGAACAATGTTGAGACTCTTACAGACTATGGGAACTTCTGAAGTTGGACTAAATGCATTTCGCATTACGATAAGGCTACAAGCCTATGGAGTCCAGGGAGTAGAATGTAGTTGTTTGAATGAAAATAGCCCTGGAAGAAGCTCAAGCCAGGTCCATCACCACTCTCTCTTCCTGCTGCCTGCAGATCCAGATATAGAATTCTCAGCTCCTTCTCCAGCACCATGTCTGTCTGCACACTACCATGCTTCCTGCCATGATGATAATGGACTGAACCTCTAAACCTATTAAGTCAGCCCCAATTAAATGTTTTCCTTTTTAAGAGTTGTTGTGGTCATGGTGTCTCTTCACAGCAATAGAAATCCTAATTAAAACTGCACCTAAAGAACAAAGCCCTACAAACATGTATACCCATACACACACATATGCTTGTACAGAATTAAAAGGCTGAGGCCACTGGGAAATAAATAGAGCATAAGAACAAAGCCCTCATGAATGTGATTTGTACCCTTATAAATGAGGCTACACACAGCTAGCTTCCTTTACCAGGTGAATATATAGCTGAAAGGTACCACCAAGAGTCAGCGAATTGGCCTGGATCAGACACAGCATCTGCTGGTACCCTGATCTGTGTAAAATAAATTCCTACTGTTCATAAGCCACCCAATTTATGATCTTTTGTTACAACAACCCAAATGGCAAGGGCTATTAGTTTAAGACCTTCTCTCTTTTTTTTTTTTTGTATGTACATTAAATCGCTCTTCCAGTGACTTCTATGTCTCTATGTTATAGTCTATATCTCCAGTAAGTATAGCTATCACAGAAGTAGTAAAACAAGTTTTTAATTTTGTTTAAATAATCATCTTTCAGGTACTTTAAATGTAATTGAATCGCCCCCTACTCTTTCAAATTCTGTACTAAGATATAAAGACCTGCTTTTCTCTCTGTAATTTTAGTTTTTACTTCCATTGCATTTAGGATCTTCTCAGTAATCACTACAGTTTCTTAATATGCACCTTTTATGATGAAAGTTGAATGTGAACTAGGATAACTGAAAAATAGAATCAGAATTACTTGCTGCCCACTGTTGTTGTTGTAGTTCCACTTGAGTGAATTCACATTCATCCAGAGCAAAGTCTTTTAACATTTCTATTGTTGGTTAACTATCTGCAGCCAGTGGGATGTGGAAAAATGGGAAGGGAGAGACTTGGAGCCAAATACAAGCAATGTTCCAACCCCTCTGTTCATGGGGTCAAGGCCAACAAATGAACACAGTAGGGAATAGTATCACATGCCTTTAATTGCAGCACTTGGGAGGCAGAGGGAAGTCAACAGACCTCTGTGAGTTTGAGGCCAGCCTAGTCTATATGAGTTCCAGGACAGCCATGGCTATGTAGAGATCCTTCCTCAAAAAAAAAAAAAATAAAGGAATCTATCTTAATTACTTTTCTATTGCTGTGATAAAACCCTAATCAAGGCAAAACATTTTTAAAAAGCATTTAATCAGGCTTATGATTTGAGAGTTCATGATGGCAAAACAAAGGCACAGTAGCAGAAACTGCAGTGAGTTCACAATACAAAATGTAAACAGGAAACAAAGAATGTACTGGGAATGGCAGGCCTTTTGAAATCTCAATGCCTGATGATGTGACAAACCTCTTTTAACAAGGCCACACCTCCTAATCCTTCTCAAACAGCTCTACCAACTGAGGACCAAGTATTTAAGAGTATGAGCCTATGAGGGCCACTGTCATTCAAACCACCACAGGATCTAAAACAATTTCCACATGAAACACGCAAAGTAAACATACTAAAATAAAAGGTGACCAAGGCCTCACTGAAACTATCTCCTACAAACCAAAGAGAAAAAACAGACAGTAAGGGCATAAGATTATCAATAAGGCATGGCTGGAATTCCAGCAGTAGGGAGGCTAAGGCAAGAACAATCACTATAAGTCTGAAAGTAGCCTGGTCTATATATAGGAAGTTCTAGGCTAGCCAGATATATTACAAGAGGCTGTTTCAAATTATAGCAAAAAGAAAATCCTACAATTGATAAGGACATACTTACTGAAATAGTACCCCCCCCAGTAAAACTGGTAAAAAATAACAAAACAAAACAAAACAAAACCCCTCAGAGCCACGTAGCATATGAAATAAGATTTACATTAGAAAGTCTCCAAGTGCTCAGAAAGAATAGTAAAATCACTTGAGATGAACCAGGTTTCTGGTCTGGGCCAGTGCCCAGAACAGACCTTGGGCTCTAACTCCTAAGCCAGTCCAACAACACCCAGAGGAAGCTCCACTCCCAGGTGCTCTAACACACCCAGGATCATAGGATCAGAGGTAAGGAAGACTGACTCAACATCTGTCTCAACACCAGGAATAACTGGGACCAGTGGGATCCAGGGACCCAAGAACCCCATCAGACCAGTGGCACAGTCTCGTTCCGCTCTGGGCAGGTGCCCTGAGCAGACCTTGGGCTCGAACTCCTCAGCCAGTCCCAAAACACCCAGAGGAAGCTCCACTCCCAGGCACTCTAGCATGCCCAGGATTCCAGGAGCTTGGCCACACCAGGATCTCAGGATCACATGATCCCAGAGACAGCTGGTCTCTGAGGAGTTCTGACATACCAGGATCACAGGAAGGACAGGCTCCAGTCATAAAAAGCAAGGGCAGGTAGCACTAGAGATAACCAGATGGCATGAGGCAAGAGCAAGAACATAAGCAATAGAAACCAAGGTTACCTGGAATAATCAGAACCCAAATCTCCCACCATGGCAAATCCTGAATACACCATCACACCAGAAAAGCAAGATTTGGATCTAATATCACTTCTCATGATGATGACAGATGACATTCAAAAGGACATAAAAAAGTCTCTTAAGGAAATACAGGAGAACACAGGTAAACAGCTAGAAGCCCTTAAAGAGGAAACACAAAAATCCCTTAAAGAATTACAGGAAAACACAACCAAACAGGTGAAGGAATTGAACAAAACCATACAGGATCTAAAAACGGAAACAGAAACAATAAAGAAATCACAAAGGGAGACAACCCTGGAGTTAGAAAACTGAGGAAAGAGATCAGGAGTCATAGATGCAAGCATCACCAACAGAATACAAGAGAAGGAAGAGAGAATCTCAGGTGGGGAAGATACCATACAAAACATTGACACAACAGTCAAAGAAAATGCAAAATGAAAAAAGCTCCTGATCCAAAACATCCAGGATATCCAGGACACAATGAGAAGACAGAACCTGAGGATAATAGGTATAGAAGAGAGTGAAGATTCCCAACTTAAAGGACCAGTAAATATCTTCAACAAAATTATAGAAGAAAACTTCCCTAACCTAAAGAAAGAGATGAACATAAATATACAAGAAGCCTACAGAACGCCAAATAGACTGGAACAGAAAAGAAATTCCTCCTGTCACATTATAGTCAAAACACCAAATACACAAAACAAGGAAAGAATATTAAAAGCAGTAAGGGAAAAAGGGCAAGTAACATATAAAGGCAGACCTATCAGAATTACACCAGACTTCTCACCAGAGACTATGAAAGCTAGAAGATCCTGGGCAGATCTCATACAGACTCTAAAAGAACACAAATGCCAGCCCAGGCTGCTATACCCAGCAAAACTCTCAATAATCATAGATGGTGAAAGCAAAATATTCTATGACAAAACCAAATTTGCACAGTATGTTTACATAAATCCAGCCTTACAAAGGATAATAGATGGAAAACACCAACACAAGGAGGGAAACTACACCCTAGAAAAAGCAAGAAAGTAATCTTCTTTCCACAAACCCAAAAGAAGATAGCCACACAAACAGAAAAATAACATTAAAAATAACAGAAAGCAACAATCATTTTTCCTTAATACCTCTTAACATCAATGGACCCAATTCCCCAATAAAAAGCCATAGACTAATAGACTGGATACTTAAACAGGACCTAGCATTTTGCTGCATACAGAAAATACACCTCAGTTACAAAGACAGACACTACCTCAGAAAAAAGGTTGGAAAACAATTTTCCAGGCAAATGGTCCCAAGAAACAGGCTGGAGTAGTCATTCTAATATCAAATAAAATCAACTTTCAACCAAAAGTTACCAAAAAAAGATAAGGAAGGACACTGTTTACTGGTCAAATAGAAATATTTAAGGGGTAACTTCAGCAAGTGTTATAGGTATCTGATGAATCTCATTGTAATGGCCTTGGGAAATGCAAAGGAATGTTGCTCTTTGCTCAGAGTAAAGCTAACATATCTTCAAGGGAGAACATTGGAGGTATTTGAATTTTATGGTTACATTAGGGAGGTGAGTCCTGTATATTTTAGAAGACTAGTATTTATTTTCTCTGAAATTAATCAGGAGTTGTCAACTTATTTCTGGTTGAGTGTGACAGTAGTAAGGTTTTGAAAATCTACTGAAAACAAGTAACATTAAACGTGTGATTTTTGATATTAGGTTGTGTGCCATTTTGACTGAAGCGAACTTTCCTTTGTCATTTCAAAGGAGAAAAAATGAATGGCCTACAAAACTGTAAGACTTGATCTGTCAGAAATAATTTCCAATTGTATAATGTTTTTACACAGTGATTAAATTTACTTTAATCATATTTATAATGTGAAATTATAAGATGATGATAATATTGGCTTCTAAAGTTTTAGCCTAGAAAATAGCATTTTAATTATAGAAATGTCTACAAGTAATTTCATAGTTTATTAATTCTGTATGTAATTTTGACATGTTTCTTATAATTCACCATTGTACATAATACTGTGATAGATATCCCACAGTACATATATATTTTTGTCAACATAAATTCCTAGAAATACGTTTACTAGATAAAATTTTATGCACAATTTAAAAAAATAGATAAGCTTCCCAACCTTATTCATGACTTCAACTCTTCCCATTGACATGCTGTACTCAAAGACAACTGAGAGTTTACCAACCTTTGGCTAGAGAGTATCAATCAGTAAAAAGTTATCAATTTGTCAACAGGAATGTAATTACCATTAGAATGCATTAAGCAAAAAAATTTAAGTGTTTTATGTTTAACAGATTATATTCTAACCTCAGACAACTAGATGAAGAAAAAAACTTTCACAATAAGCTGAGGTCTAGTTCAAAGATCACCGATGGGTTTTTTGTTGTTGCTCTAGGTTGTTTGGTTGTTCTTTTGTTTTTGCTAAATCTAATGTATAGTTTTCACCTGAACTCAATAAAGCTACTCTTGGGAAAAAAAAAAAACAGAGAGAGAGAGAGAGAGAGAGAGAGAGAGAGAGAGAGAGAGAGAGAAAGAGAGAGAGAGATAACCCAGAATCCATTCTGCTTTCCTCCCAGGTCACAGTCTAGAAAGTCTTCTTCTTCCCTTCCCCCCCCCCCCATGGAGACAAATATTCCTTTATTTAAAAAAGAGAGAGATTTTCTTTTAAAAATTCTGCCTGAAGTACAATTCGTAGAAACAAAAATAGAAGCAAAACTGAAAACAAACAAAAATATGGAACACTTTATGAATTTGCGTGTCAGCCTTGTTCAGGGGCCATGCTAATCTTCTCTGTATCGTTCCAATTTTAGTATATGTGCTGCCGAAGCAAGCACTAGAAAGTCTTCTTGAGATAGGCACAGAGTCACACCTGAAGGTTTTAATCCAATTGCTACCTTTCTGAGAATGACAGAACATCAGCATTGCTTCCCCTTGACCCCAGTGACTGCATTGTGAAGCTAAGCTCTGATCTACTGTGCTCAATAGCTAAATAAAACTCTCTCTACCTTGGGTATGCCACTACTGAGAAGGAAGATGAATTAATTACTTTGGTCCTGGCTTATAACACATTGGTTCTGTATGAGGTAAGCTTCCACTTCGTCACCCCAGCACTCAACTCCCAAATTGGTGAGACTATCACTTCCAAGTGAACCACTGGCCCCTTGAGCTTCCGGCTGTTTCTGGGAGATTTTGCTAGGAGTGAGAATTGACCTTAGGGGATGGAGAGATGGCTCAGAAGTTAAGATCACATACTGCCATACTGCTCTTCCAGAGGACACTAGTTCAAATTCCCAGCACCCACTTCAGGGGGCACACAAGTTCCTGTGACTTCAGCTCAAGAGGAATGACTCTTTTCTCTGGCCTCTGCAGGCACCTGAACACACATGCACATACCTACCTACACACACGAACACACACACATGCATAGTTAATATAACAAAAACAAAAATTAAAAATAATTGACAATTGCCACTAGATATAAAAAAAAAAAAATTGAGAGACTAAAAGGTGTTCTTAAAAGCAAAGACAATTAACTGGAAAGGGACTGGTAGAATTATAGCTCAGAAGCTAAACCAGGGAAGCTAGTGTGCCTGAGAAAACCAAAAAACTGAGGAGTGAGACAACCAGAAAAGGCCTTCTAGGATTCAGAAAAAATGTCTCAAACACCTACCTTAGCAACCATCTCTTCAAAAGAACGCAGTTTTGAGTAAGTGCAACAATTTATGCCCCAGGGCATGTTGAAAACAATCTGCCAGCAACTACTGTAGGTAACTGGGCAAGACACAAAGAGATCCCTGCCCAAACCATTATCATCCCAGGCTGACTGCAGGCACACAATAAATAGACTATGCCTCCTGAGAAGCAAAGTAAGAGAGAGGGCTAATAGAGGAGCCAGCAGTAATAAGGCAGAAAGCACTAAAATAACCCACTAGTTTCTAAACAAATAAGTGAATAATGGGCTCCAGGAGGGAGCAGACCAGTACACAGAATTTTGTAAATATTATTATCTAAAATGTCTGGCTTCAAAAATAAACATGGCACAAGTTAAGAATCAGTAAAATATGACCTGGATAAAAGCCAAAAGGAAATGTCTATGAATGTAAAGAGACATAAGATTAAAGAAAAAGGGCCTTCAAAATAGTAGTTATAGATATGCTCAAAAACTAACTGAATTATATTGAAAAAGTAGAGATATATGTCATGACAGTCAGAGAATATCAATAAACTAATTTTTGTTTGTATTTTTTCATTTGTTTGTTTGTTTGGTTGGTTTTTGGTTTTTTTAAGACAGTGTTTCTCTGTGTAGCCCTGGCCATCCTGAAATATGCTCTGTAGATCAGGCTGGCCTCAAACTCAGAGATCTGTCTCCCTCTGCTTCCCAAGTGCTGGGATTAAAGGTGTGCACCATGAACCCAGCTAATATACTATTTTTAAAAGGAACAGAAATACTGGAGTAGAAAGTATTATAACTGAAGAATTCATTACATGAGCTAAACAGTATATTTGGAATGGCAAAAGATTTAGTGATTGTAAAGACATATCAAATTATACAAACTGAGTAACAGAAAACAAGAGTGATGAAAAACAAACGGAACCCCAGAAAATATGAGAATTTTAAGCATGCTATATACCAGATATAGAATAGAAAAGTGGAAGAAAAAACATTTGATGAAAAAAATGGCTGAAAACTTCCCACGTTCATTAACAACCAGAGCAATATACACACCCAAGATGTTTAACAAGTAGAAAAAAAAAAACAAACCACAAAACCACCCTCAAGACATCTAGGCTAAAAGCCAAAATCAAGGTGAAAAACTTCAAGGAAACAATTTCTTCCTAATAAAAGAATCCCCAAATTAAGAGCAGATTTCTTGGCTGGGTAAAAAAGGAAGGCAGAGCACAATCAGTTAAAACATACAAATATTCTTAAAGGGTGGAAAAAGCTATCAAACAAAGAGACCACTCAACTCTCAAAACCTGGAGTGAAGCCAAGCATGGTGGGACACGCCTTTGTTTCCAGTACTTGGGAAGCAGAAGCAGGCAGATCTCTATGAGTTTGAGGCCAGCCTCTCCTACGGAGTGAGTTCCATGACAACCTGGACTACACAGAGAAACCCTACTTCAAAAAACAAAACAAAACAGCCTGGAGTGAAATAAAGATACTCTCATAGGAGCAAAAACTGGGAGATGTGGTTAGTAAAGAACCATTTACAAAAGAACAACTGAGGGAAATTCTCCGGACTGATAAAAAAAGGGTGAGTTCAAGAATAATTCAGGATTATACACACATAAAAGCCCAGAGCATCAGAAAAGGTAATTATATAATTATAAAATGAAGATAAATGTATACTTTTTCAGCTTTCATATTTAATCTGGTGTATTTATGTGTTAAAATTTTAGCACCTAAGCAATGCATTTACAAATGACATCACAAAGATGAGTAAGAGTCCAGTTCGACTGAGCTAGGGAAATAACTCCATTTAATAACTCAAATACACAACAGCAAGCGAAGAGAGATAGAAATGACAAATATGCATTCCCTGAGAATATGCCAACCTCATAGATCAGGAGAGCAGGTAGGCTAAAACTGCGTATCTTCACTCCTTTCATCTCCTCCAAGTCTAATCCCCTAGTCCAATCCCCAATTCTGTAGCAGACCACCTGCTGCAGCTTCTCCTTACTCTCTGCTCCCATTCCCAAGGGACTGAGAAGATCCTGGTGGAACGCCCTGCTTCCCTCTCTCTATGTGAAGTTCCTCCACTGCCCCCAGCCCATGCCCATTCCGAAGTCTCAGGTTGCAATAACCAGGAACACATTTTACTCAGAATCCCAGAGTAGCCTCACCTATCAGGATCTCAAGAAGAATTTCCTACTACGCAGCACATAGCCATCACACTCTCCTAAGAGCAACAGATACCAAGGAAATACCCACTCAACAAAGACCAGATATTAGCACCTAGAATTAAAATCTTCACAAACCCAGATGCCTAAATGCCAGTATAAAAACAAACAAACAAACAGAAAAGGATTAATAGCCAAGACAATTAATATGTCTTCACTAGAGGCCAGAAACTTTACCAAAGTAGACCCTTCGCATTACAACATAACAGGAGCTCAAGACCTTAAAATAGCCTTAATAACTATGATGAAAATCCTTAAAGACTAAATGAATCCCTTAAAGAAATCTATGAAAACACAAACACACAGTGGGAGGAAATGAATAAAACAGTTTTCAAGACCTGAAAGTGAAAAGAGAATCAATAAAGAAACCCAAACTGAAGGAAAACTAGAAATGAAAAATTTAAGACCTTGAAGAGAAAAGTCAGTGGCAAGCCTTACCAACAGAATATAAGAGATGGAAAAAAGAATCTCAGGCACTGAAGATACAATAGAAGAAATAGATACATCAGTCAAAGAAAATGTTAAATCTAAAAAATTCCTGGCACAAAACATCCAGGAAATCTGGAACCCTATGAAATGATGGAATCTAAGAATAAAAGGAATAGAGGAAGGATAAGATCAAAGACACAGGAAATATTTTTTTTTTAAATATCATAGCAGAAAATTAAATTTCTCTACTTTTTTTTTCTTTTTTGGTTTTTCAAGACAGGGTTTCTCTGTTTAACAACCTTGGGTGCACTAGAACTTGCTTTGTAGACCAGGCTGGCCTCAAACTCAAAGAGAATCCACCTGTCTCTGCCTCCCAAGTGTTGCGATTAAAGGTGTACGCCACCACACCAGGCTTACATTTTTATTGTTGTTGTTGTTGTTGTTGTTTTTAAGATCAGTAGTACTTGTTTTTACCTTAGGTCTCTGATCTATCTACTGGTTCTTGGTTTTTGGTAACCTAAGCACTGTTTGATATAGGTTCCATCTCATGGAGTGGACTTTAAGTCAAATCAAACTTTGGTTGGTTACTCCCACAAGCTTTGTGCCAAAATTGCCCTAGCATATTCTGCTATCATTACAGCATTGTAGATCAGAGGTTTTGTAACTGGGTTGGCTTCCCATAACAAAGAAACTAGAACATAGGGGTAAAGGTTCTACGTAGTTTAGTTACTAACTAGCTAGATTTCTCCATGTTCAATGAGTTGTACAGGTGTTGTCTTCAGCAATGGGGCCTCGTTGTCAGTTAGTGGGGAGCAACCTATTGTCTTGGCATCAAGCTGGGTTGTTTGGGGGGATTTCCATGGGACCTCTTAGACAAACAACTCAATTATCCCAGTTCTCATA
This sequence comes from Rhynchomys soricoides, assembly GCA_019843965.1. Taxonomy (NCBI): domain Eukaryota; kingdom Metazoa; phylum Chordata; class Mammalia; order Rodentia; family Muridae; genus Rhynchomys; species Rhynchomys soricoides. The sequence goes on along the minus strand of JADRCH010007516.1, from coordinate 1,665,932 downwards.
ACTAGAAGCTTCATTTGGTGACAAGAGATGGTCAACTGAGACTCTGTCTCCACCATTATTTGGAGACTTCATTAGAATTGCCTTCAAAAATTGTAGGAAGTTTCTACTGCACTAGGTTTCCATACTACCCTCCAATTCTACATGCCTCTCTTCAAATCTCCCTCCCCATCTCCACTTCCCTTCCCCATCCCCACCTGATCCTCCCATTCCCATTCTCCACCCCTGCCCTCAGTCCACCCATAAAATCTATTCTATTTCCTCCTCCCAGGGGTCTATGTATCCCTCTATTCTACTCGTAGGTCAGTGCTTTACTTAGCCATCAGAGAAGCTTCCTCTTGCAGCAAATAAGAACAAATACAGACACCTACAGCCAGACATTACAGAGAGAGAGACAGAGAGAGAGAGAGAGAGAGAGAGAGAGAGAGAGAGCGAGCTCCAGACAGACCCAGGTCTAAATGTCTTCATCAAATCCCTTCCCTCAGGGCTCTGGGAACCCTGTAGAAGAGGCAGAAAGATTGTAAGAGCCAAAGTGGATGAAGGACACCAGGAGAACAAGTCCCTCTAAATCAACCAAGCAAAGCTCCTATGAACTCACAGATACTGAAGTAGAAAGCTCAAGACCTGCATAGGTCTACAACAGGACCTGTGTATGTGTTATAGCTTTCGGTATTTTCATGGGACTCATGAGTATGTGTAAACAACTGGATCTCTAATACTTGTGACTTCTCTTGGCCTCTTTTCCTTCTGTTGGTTTGCCTTGTTTTATCTTACTGTATTTTATTTTCTTATATTCTACTATCTCCTTTTTAATGACAGACAGAAAGGGAGTGGATCCAGATGGGAGGGGGGAGGGAGGGAGGAACTGCAAGTATAGGGAGGAGAAACTGTAATCAGAATATATAAGATGTGACAAGAATCCATTTTCAATAAAAGAGAAAATAAGAATTTTTTAAAAATTTCCCTAACCTAAAGATGGGCACACAAAACACCAAATAGGCTGGACCAGAACAGAAAGTCCCCTCAACACATAATAATCAAAACACTAAATGTACAGAACAAAGAAAGAAGGAAAAAAGACCAAGTAGCATATAAAGGAAGACCTACTAGAATAACATATGACTTATCAATGGAGACTCTAAAAGCCATAAGGACTTGGACAGATGGTCTACAGACTCTGAGACTACAGATGCCAGCCCAAACTTCTATATACAGCAAAATGTTCAATCAAAATAGATGGGGAAAATAAAGACATTCGACGACAAAACCAAATTTACGGAATATCTATCTACAAATCTAGTCCTACAGAAGGCATTAGACGGGGGAAAATCCAACCTAAAATGGTTAGCCACGTGCAAGAAAGCAAAGGAATAAATAATTCCAGACCAGCAAATTAAGGAAGGGGAAACACACACACACACCACCCACCACAACCACCATCACCACCATTACCACCAGAAAAACAATAAAATAACAGGAATCAGCAAAAACTGCTTATTGACATCTCTCAACGTCAATGGTCTCAATTCCCTAATAAAAAGATAGAGACAAACAAAATGGATGGGACAACAGGATCCATCTTGCTGCTGCATCAGAACTTCATACTCATCAAAGGAATAATCTACCAAGAACAGCTCTCAATTCTGAACATCTATGCCCCCAATGCAAGGGCTCCCACATTCATAAAAGAAACTTTAATAAAGCTCAAAGCACACATTGCACCTCACACAATAATAATGGGAGACTTAAACACCCCACCATCATCAATGGACAGAACTTGGAAACACAAACTAAACAGAGACACAGTGAAACTAACAGATGTTATGAACCAAATGGATTTAACAGATATCTATAGAACATTTCATCCTAAATCAAAAGAATATACCTTCTTCTCAGCACCTCATGGTACCTTCTCCAAAATTGGTCATATAATTGGTCACAAAACAAACCTCAACAGATATAAGAAGACTGAAATAATCCCAAGCATCCTATCAGATCACTATGGAATAAGGCTGGTCTTCAATCGCAACAACAAAAGAAAGCCCACATACACATGGAAGCTGAACAACATTCTACTAAATGATAACTTGGTCAAGGAAGAAATAAAGAAAGAAATTAAAGACTTCCTAGAATTTAATGAAAATGAAAGTACAACTTACCCAAACCTATGGGACACAATGAAAGCAGTGTTAAGAGGAAAACTCTTAGCTCTGAATGCCTCCAAAAAGAAACTGGAGATAGCATATACTAGCAGCTTAAACAGCACACCTGAAAGCTCTAGAACAAAAAGAAGCTAATACACCTAAGAGGAGTAGAAGGTAAGAAATAATCAAATTAAGGGCCGAAATCAACCAAGTAGAAACTAAAAAAACTATACAAAGAATCAAAAAAAAAAAAAAAAAAAAAACAGGAGCTGGTTCTTTGAGAAAATCAACAAGATAGATAAACCCTTAGCCAGAATAACCAGAGGGCACAGAGAAAGTATCCAAATTAACAAAATTAGAAATGAATAGGGAGATATAACAAGATTCTAAGGAAATTCAAAAAATCATCAGATCCTACTACAAAAGCCTGTATGCAACAAAATTAGAAAATCTGGATGCAATGGACAAGTTCCTAGACACATACCAAATACCAAAGTTAAATCAGGATCAGATGAACCATCTAAACATTCCCATAACCCCTAAAGAAATAGAAGCAGCTGTTAAAAGTCGGCCAACCAATAAAAGCCCAGGACCAGATGGGTTCAGTGCAGAATTCTATCAGATCTTCAAAGAAGACCTAATACCAATACTCTTCAATCTATCCCACAAAATAGAAACAGAAGGAACACTACCCAATTCATTCTATGAGGCCACAGTTACACTGATACCAAAACCTCAATAAGACCCAACAATAAAAGAAAACTTAAGACCAATTTCCCTTATGAATATCGATGCAAAAATACTCCATAAAATTCTCGGAAATGGAATCCAAGAACATATCAAAACGATCATTCACCATGATCAAGTAGGCTTCATCCCAGGGACGCAGGGATGGTGCAATACCTGGAAATCCATCAGTGTAATCCACTACATAAACAAACTCAAAGAAAAAAACCACATGGTCATTTCGTTAGATGCTGAAAAAGCATTTGACAAAATTCAACATCCCTTCATGAGAAAAGTCTTGGAAAGATCAGGAATTCAAGGACCATACCTAAACTTAGTAAAAGCAATATACAGCACCAAGTGGCCAACATCAAACTAAATGGAGAGAAATTTGAAGCAATCCCACTAAAATCAGGGACTGGAAAGGCTGCCTTCTCTCTCCCTATCTATTCAATATAGTACTTGAAGTTCTAGCTAAAGCAATCAGACAACAAAGGGAGGTCAAAGGGATACAAATTGGAAAGGAAGAAATCAAAATATCACTATTTGCAGATGATAGACTTAAGTGACCCTAAAAACTCCACCAGAGATCTGCTACAGGTGATAAACACCTTCAGCAAAGTGGCTGGATACAAATTTTAACTCAAGCAAATCAGTAGCCTTCCTATACTCAAAGGATAAACAGGCTGAGAAAGAAATTAGGTAAATGATACCCGTCACAATTGTCACAAACAATATAAAGTATCATGGTGTGACTCTAACCAAACAAGTAAAAGATCTGTATGACAAGAACTTCAAGTCTCTGAAGAAAGAAATCGAAGAAGACCTCAGAAGATGGAAAGATCTCCCATGCTCATGGATTGGCAGGATTAATAGAGTTAAAATGGCCATCCTGCCGAAAGCAATATACAGATTCAATGCAATCCCCATCAAAATTCCAACTCAATTCTTCATAGATTTAGAAAGAGCAATTCTCAAATTCATATAGAATAACAAAAAACCCAGGATAGCAAAAACTATTCTCAACAATAAAAGGACTTCTGGGGGAATCAGCCTCCCTGACCTCAAGCTGCACTACAGAGCAGTAGTGATAAAAACTGCATGGTATTGGTACAGTGACAGGCAGGTAGATCAATGGAATAGAATTGAAGACCCAGAAATGAACCCACACATTTATGGTCACTTGATCTTTGACAAAGGAGCTAAAACCATCCAGTGGAAAAAAGACAACATTTTCAACAAATGGTGCTGGTTCAACTGGCTGTCTACATGTAGAAGAATTCGAATTGATCCATTCCCATCTCCCTGTACAAAGCTCAAGTCCAAGTGGATCAAGGACCTCCACATAAAACCAGATACACTGAATCTACTAGAAGAGAAAGTGGGGAAAAGTCTTGAACACATGGGCACAGGGGAAAAGTTCCTGAACAGAACACCAATGACTTATGCACTAAGATCAAGAATCGACAAATGGGACCTCATGAAATTACAAAGTTTCTGCGAAGCAAAGGACACTGTAAATAGGACAAAACGGCAACGAACAGACTGGGAAAAGATCTTTACCAATCCTAAGTCTGATAGAGGGCTAATATCCAATGTATACAAAGAATTCAAGAAGTTAGACTCCAGACATTCAAATAACCCTATCAAAAAATGGGGAACAGAGCTAAACAGAGAATTCTCAACTGAGGAAACTTGAATGGCAGAGAAGCACCCAAAGAAATGTTCAACATCCTTAGTCATCAGGGAAATGCAAATCAAAACAACCCTGAGATTCCACATCACACCAGTCAGAATGGCTAAGATCAAAAACTCAGGTGACAGCAGATGTTGGCGAGGATGTGGAGAAAGAGGAACACTCCTCCATTGCTGGTGGGATCACAAGCTGATACAACCTCTCTGGAAATCAGTTTGGTAGACCCTCAGAAAAATGAACCTGAGGACCCACTATTCCACTCCTGGGCATATACCCAGAAGATGCTCCAACATGTAATAAAGACACATGTTCCACTATGTTCATAGCAGCCATATTTATAATAGCCAGAAGCTGGAAACAACCCAGATGTCCCTCCACAGAGGAATGGATACAGAAAATGTGGTACATTTCCACAATGGAATACTACTCAGCTATTAAAAACAATGACTTCATGAAATTCTTAGGCATATGGATGGAATTTGAAAATATCATCCTGAGCGAGGTAAGTCAGTCACAAAAGATTGAACTTGGTATGTCCTCACTGATAAGTGGTTATTAGCCCAAAATTTCGGAATACCCAAGATTCACTTGACAGCAACCATAGGGCTGAGTGTGAAGTCCCAGATGGAGGACTTGGAGAAGGGACTGAAGTTGAGGAAGTTGGCAGCCCCATAGAGGGAGCAACAGTGTCAAATGGCCTGACCTCCTGATGCTCCTGGAGACTGGATCACCAACCAAAGCATACACATGGAGGGACCCATGGTGCTGACCACATATGCGGCAGAGGAGGGTCTTGTTAGCCATCAGGGCGAGCAGAGGCCCTTGGGCCTGAGGGTGTTAGATGCCCTAATATAGGAGAATGCCAAGGAGGGAAGATGAGAGTGGGTAGGTGGTGGTGGGGAATACCCCCATAGAGGTAGGGGGAGGAGGAAGGGGATAGGGGGTTCCAAAGGGGAGATCTGGAAAGGGGGAAACATTTGAAATGTAAATAAAGTATCAAAAAATTGGAGAGTTCTCATAGTAGTAACTCAAATAACTGAAAGACCTACAAAAGGAAGAATCGCACACAAAAGAGGTAGACAGCAAGAAATCATCAAACTATGTAGCTAGAGAGGTGGCTTTACAGTTAAGAACACAGACTGTTAAGAGGATCTGGATTAAATTGCCAGTACCTACATGGGAGCTCATAATGGTCTATAACTCAACTTCTAGGGGATCTGACATCTTCACACTGACATGCATGCAAACAAAACACCAATACACATAAAATAAAAAATAAACCGTTTTTAAAAGAAAAAAAAAGAAAGAAAGAAAGAAAGAAACTCAGCGCTAACCCTAACCATGCCAGATCGGTGGCACATGACTTAAATCCTAACACCTCCATGAGCTCAGGGACAACATGTCTACATAGCAAATTTCTGGCCAGTCAAGGCTACTTAGTAAGCCCATTAAAAAAGAAAAACCACAAAACCCTTGTATATCCAAACCATTATTTGGCCACAATAAATAATGTAGTTAGTATGTACATATGCCATAATTAAAACAACCCTTTAAAAATAATGCAAAATCAAAGCAACAGTCAAAAAAGGGCATATCCAAGAGACGTGGTAGTGCAAGCCTTATAATCAGTTCAAACATAGACATGGCTACATAGAAAGTTTTCAAGACCAGCTAGCCTTAGTTACAGGACCCCATGTTTTAAGGAAACAACATCAAACAAAGCAACCATATATCATATAATCTCATTCATATTAAGTGTCTAGAACAGACAAATATATGAAGAATGTACAAGTTAGTGGTTGATCAGACCTGGTCAGAAGAGGAAAGGTATAGAAAGACAGACAAAAAGTAGGTTTCTTTTTGAGGCAATTGAATGTGGCAATGATGGTATATATCACTGAATATATACCATTTAATATGGACTTTTAAATGAACAAATTACAAATGAACACAAGGTGTTGTTGAGTGTCAAGATTAATACAAACAGGAACTTTTCATACTAAAACATACTAAGAAAGTACATGATACCTCAATTTCTACTATTTTATATATTAATAAAATAAACTACAATTTATACAAAATTCATAGACTGGGGATGTAGCTCAGTGGTAGAATGCTTGTGGAACTTGTGTAACGCCTTGGGTTTCATCCCCAGAACTGCAACGTGATTTATAAATCTTTTGTAGAAATAATATAGCACAGTGGTAGCTGTAGAATGAACTATACAGTTTAAATAGTATATAAAATCCTCTGATTTTAAGAATAATTTTTACACTTAAAAGTATTTCCCACCATTAATAGTATTCTATTTATTATTAGTATAAGTCAACATTTACTGTGTCCTTGGTGCCTACCAGGGTCTTATTTCATAAGTACCTGACACAAAGAAAGCAATAAATGTATGAATAGCCTTGAAGGCTTTCATTTATTAATTTTTTGCAGCTTAGTTTCCTCATCTGCAATATTAGAAGGGCTAGATATCATTTCCTTTAAAACCGTATTGTTTAGCAGCTTTATCTATGTTGTCAACAGGTACCAGCCACACCTGGCTATTAAATACCTGGAATGTGGCTAACAGGAACAAGAAACTACTTTTTAAAATTTTAATGGCCACATCAAGCTAGTGGCTATGGTTCTAGAGCATAATGCAAAAAAAAAAATACATTTCATAGCCCATCCCAGTAATCACATACTGTGGGAATATGTGAACAAAAGTTCATAAAACAATTCCTCCCTTAATATTTAAAAATCGCTAGAGTTTCTTATCATTATTACTTTATTTCACCTAAAAAAAGTGCTGATTTAACCACTAACATTTCATATATAGTAAAGATTCTTTTCAGCTCTAAAATATTATTCTCAATACTAATAACAAATGTTCAGGATGATCACTTTTATACATGTATCAAATATCACACCACACTATATACACAATTATTTGTTGATTTAAAATATTTTTAAATTTTAAAATTTGTATAATCCTTGTCACTTTAGGCCTGTCATCCCAGTACTCAGTAGGCTGAAGCAGGAGGATCACACGTTCAAGGTCTAACTGGACTACAAAACAAGGCCTTGTCTGTAAAAACCAAACCAAACCATACACTCCTTGAAGGCCTAACTGTATGCTTCTCTTGGCCTCTATTCTGTAAACAGTGTTTATGATTATAGTAGTAGATATTAAATATTTGTTGACAGGGAATTATAATTTAAGACGCTGTTTGCTTTCCAAACAAAAATGACAGTATGTTAAGCTGATGAACACGTGGAGACAATTAAAATATTTTCAATATATGAGAAAAACATAAACTTAAGTACAAGTACTACAGATGGTTTTTAAAAACAAACTAGTATTGAAGGAACTAATGGAAGCCAATATTCCGAGGTCCCATAATCACTGCCACACTCCTAAGGAAGTGCACCAAGAACGTAATTGAATAGTCACAGCAAAAGATAACAAAGCTTCTGTCTTAGAGCAGTGTACATTTTGGAGAAAAGGATAATTATGGTTTTTGCCTAGGAGGGAACTCGCCTGTCAGTGAGGGAGTTAACGTACCAATTAAATGTGCTACTTGTTTATAGGTGGCGTACTGTCCTGTTCAAGTGCACTCGCAATTTTTACATCCGATTTAGTACAATCTGAAGGACGGGCCGTTTAGCACCAAATTCCATGACTAACTTTTGAAAGCAGCTCGTCTGCCTTACATTTAAAAATCAGCCGGCAAACCCCTACAGGACCCTGGCACAGCAGGTGCTCTGTGCCGGAAACCTTTTGGCTCTCTGCTGTCCCCAAATGTGTTCTTCCTCTCCGCCTCGAATTCCTAACCCTAACTTCCTACCCTCGCCGCCACACTGAGTTCGCCCTGACAATCTTTCTTCAGAATGCTCCCTCTGACCTAAGGTCACGAGGGCAACCCTTTCCCTATCATGTTCCCCTGTCCTTCACCCTACTCTCCCAAGCGAGTGGCAACACACCTGGGACAGCCGAGCGCTTCCTGACGCGCCGCGCTGGTACGAACTCCACCGCGGGCCTGAGCCGCAGATGGAGACTAGAGACCGGGTCAGAACTGCCGAATGCTTGTGCTTTTCGAAAGCAACCGCCGCGGCTGCCCAGCGCCAAGAATGTATCGCGAGCAGCGCCATCTTGAGCGAGGAAAAAGGAACCGAGAGCGGAGGATTGTGGGATGCCGGCGGAACGAGCTCCGCGGCTTTCATTGCTTCTCCCCTCCCCCCTCTCGCGTCCGACACCGGAAATAGCTAGTGTCTGAAGATGCCTGTGCTTAGGTATAAGCCTTTTTTTTTCCCCCTGAGACTAGGGCTTTTTCTTCCACAGCCCAGAACATAAGACTGCCATTGTCCTCTTTCTTCTTAGCGTTGCCAGATAAAATACAGGATTGCCCATTTAAATGCTGTTTCAGACAAATAATAAGTAATTGATATAATTATGTCCCAAGTATTACTTTGGTAAATATGACAACCCTATCTTGTCTGTCATTCTATTCCTTTCTTGTCTCCAACTCGATGCCATGCTTCATTCTCTCCATAACTCTCATTCTCCCTGTTCATTAACATTTAGGATTAAAGTACAGACAAGTTTTCCCCTGGAAAAGGCTTCATGAGTGAGAATCACCGGCCGCCTTTATTGTAAAACCTTTTATTTTCCTGATTTGCCTTTGGTCTTTTGCTGTTGGGACAATGAGCTCTCACGGTACACACATATTTTATTCCATTAATTTGCCTCCTTGTAGCTCTTCCCTTTGGTTTCTTCAGAGTCCCTTATTGAAAAACTGCTAGGTGGATGGTAAGTGAACATGTTATATAGTAAAGTGCACATTTAAAGACACATTTGTATTATTTTGTCAGCACTATAATCAAACCAAATACCATGGAAATATGTTTAGAAGTATCTGGGAAACAATTTCCAAATATAAATGCTACTTGAAAACCTGGAGTCAAGAAGGTACAATTTCATTAATGCATTCTCAAAAATCTCTCCTTAAACCTCTCTCTCTCTCTCTCTCTCTCTCTCTCTCTTTCCCCCTCCCTTCTTCCCTCCCCCCCTCCCCCATCTCTCTCTCATCTTCTCTTCTTTTCTCTTTATGAAGCCCTGGCTACTGTGGAACTTGCTGGCCTTGAATTCCAATGTCCCCCAGTCCTTGCCCCTGGATTGCTGGAATTAAAGGCATGCATAACTATACCAGACTCATTTTCAAACCTTTTATACAAGGCAAGCAAGTAATCTTGAATTAATTCTGTAGAAGCATTATAAACTAATGAGAGATGTCATGAAAAAAGACAAAAGATATATATGGCCCATGCAGCTAGCTTCACTTTCTTCTGAGATCCATATCACACACCAGGTTTCTGGGGAAGAAGATAATTAGAATTTCAGATTAAAGAGGTTGGCTATCCCTCCCTGTCATGTAAAGAAGATGGCTATATTAAAAGAAAGAAGGGATAAGAAAACTTTCAGGCCCAGGAGTCCAGAAAGTCTATGGCAAAATAGTAGGAGATGGAACAGGTTGAAGATAAAGTCTTGATGGAAAAAGGCCTTCCATTTTGTTTTAACAAATGAATACTGTGTACTGCAGCTATTGACTGCCTTAATCAGGACAGTAAAATGATCATATTTGTATATCCATCAAAGCACTCTGGCTTAAGTGGAAGTGTTCGATTAGAAAAAGGTTCAGTGGACCTATAATTAGTTGTAAGTTACCATCTGTGTGGATAGAAATTGAACCCAGATCCTTTGCAAGAGCAACAAGTGCTCCTAACTGCTAAGCCAACTCTCCAGTCCCCATTGCCTACTTCTTTTCTTTTTTTCTTTTTTTTAAAGATTTTTTTGTTTTGTTTTTTGTTTTTCGAGACAGGGAGTTTGCCTACTTCTTAAACATAAAACTAAATGAAAATTTTAAGAAACCATGTAGAATCCTATATTTCAATCAGAAAAAGATTTTAAACTTATGAAATACCACATCTGATAATACAGATAATTTCTCAAAATCTGGGCTTTTACTAGAAATACCAACAGGTACATGAAGCAACATTCTTGAGGTCTTTAAAGATTTATTTTTTAAGGTGATAAGAAATAAAATTAACTTTTTCTTCTGAAATGAAATGAGAAAAATATAGAAATTGACTTGACAAACACACGAAGTTCCCTGACATTGTTTTTTTCCTCTTTTTTATTGAGAATTTCATAAATACATACATATAATGTAGTTTTGCTCTAATACCCCACTCCCCCATTCTCTTTCCTGCAAATGCTCCCCTATTTCCACCATGTCTCTTTGGGCTTGTTTCTAAATCCATCTAGTCCACTTAGTGCTGTCTATATGTGCAAGGGCTTTGGACCATATACTGGAGCATGGGCAGTTTCATAGGGACCATATACCTGAAGAAAATTGGCCCTCCCTGCCCCAACAGTTAACAGCTGCCAATTGTTCTACTAGGAGTTGGACTTCCAAACTGTTTCCTTCCTCCATGCTGGATTTTTGTCTGACTTGATCTTGCACAGGACATGTGCATGCTGTCCCAACCACTGTGATTTCATATGTGCAGTTGCCCTGTTGTGTCCTCACTTGTGACTCTTATGTTATTTCCTCTTCCACAGCAATCTGTGAATCCATGGACAAAGGCATGTGCTATATAGATTATCCCATATAGGGCTGGTCACTCCATGATCTCTTAATTCTGTGAATGTTAACCAGATATGTGTCTCTGTTTTAATCTCTACTGCAAAAAGTAGATAAATGATGAGATTCTCTAATGAGGGCTGAAAGATGCACTGATATATTCATAGAATGTTAATTCATCAGGAGTCAATTTAGTATGTATCTGTGTCTGCGTTTGGGTATGTGCACATGAGTTCTGGTGCACAAGGGAACCAAAAGAGAGGATTGGATGTCTTGGAGCTGGAGTTTACAGGTAGTTGTTAGCTGCCTGACATGCATGCTGGGAATTAAACCTCTGTTCTCTTCGAAAGCAGTAAATACTCTTAACTACTGAGGCATCTCTGCAGACCCAGTTTTGAGGTCTTTAAAGGGAATGGATGTATTTTACAGTGGTATTCATTTTAAGGAAAGTTCTGCGATTAAAAAAAAAATGTGAGTTACCTTGGAATATTCAAGTAGCCTCTTTCTAATGAGCTAAAAAAGAACAAACATTTATTTACCAAATAAACTGAACGTAATTTCCATAGTACCTGGGAATATAAGATGAAATAGAAGTTATACATTAATAGGGAAAGAACAGTGCAATAGATAGACCAATTTGGCCTGAAACATCTGAATGCTAGGGCAGTGGGGTGGGGGTGGGTGGAGGCAGGGGACGGGGGTGGGGGCGTGGGATGGGGAGTTTTCGGAGAGTAAACCTGGAAGGAGGATAACATTTGAAATGTAAATAAACAAAATAACCAATAAAAATTTAAAAAATAGAGACTGAAGTAGATACAAGAAAAGATACTATAAATAGCTACTGCAGCCACAGATCACACAATAATGCTTTATGCAGTAATTTCACCTAATTGTAGATAGTATTTTTCAACTCATCAAGCACCTTTTTTATACCTTATTTAATTTTCACATCAACCCTGGAAGATGGGTATTATTTATTAGCACTTTTTATCGCATATTTATGAGAAAACAGGTTGCGACTTGACAGAGGTTGCAGAGCTAATGGGAATGGATACTAAACCTAGATTTAATGACTCCAAAAACGGTGCTCTTTCCTCTTATTACTACTGAATTTAAAAAAAACACTGTGTATTTTGTGAAGACCACCAGGATCTTCCGTTACTTGAAAATGCCAGAAGTTCTTCTCACTTCAGGGCTTTTGTACTTGCTTTCCTTTCTGCCTGGAACATCTCTCCTGCAGATTTGTTAATGACTTTTTCTTGCCCTTCAGGTCTCAGCTCAAATGTCATCTGCTTAAAAAAGCTTCCCAAGAGTACCTTATCTACCCCCTGCCACCATTGCCTCTCCACATTGCCCTGTTTCCATTAAAATCTTCTTATTCAAGCTGGGCTTGGTGGCACAGGCCTGCAATCCAAACTACTCACTAGACTAAGGCAAAATGATAGAAAGTTTAAGGCCTGCTAGGGAATTAGTTTTTCTATTTGTATTAATTCTTTGAGAATTTCATACAATGTATTGTGTTTGTATTCACCCCATCTCCTCTCAGATTCGCTCCCACCTCCATCCATGCAACTTCATGTTCTTTTTTTTTTTAATTGAAAATAGATTCTTCTCTCATAAAATATACCCCAAACACAATTTCCTCTCCCCCTACTCCTACCAGCTCCTCTCCACTTCCCCTCTCTCCCAGATTCACTCCCCCTCTGTTTCCCTTCAGAAAAGAGCTGGCCTCCAGGAGACAACAAACAAACCTGACAAAGCAAACTACAATAAAACAAGGAAAAAGCCCCCATTGTGAGGCTGGGCAGGGCAACAAATAGGAGGAAAAGTCCCAAGAGCTGGCAAAAGAGTCAAAGACACATGCTTCCACTGTTAGTCCCACAAAAACACCAAACTAACAGCCATAACGTACAACAAGAACCTGGCACAGACTCATGCAAGCCCCATGTTTGGGACTTCAGTCTCTGTGAGCCTCTATAAGCCCTGGTCAGTTGATTCTGTGGATTTTCTTGTGGTGTCCTTGATCCTTTGGCTACAACAGTCTTTTGGTCCTCTCTTTTACTGGGTTCTCTAAGCTCTGAGTATGAGCCCTGCTTAGTTGATTTGGTAGATGTCCTGTTGTCCTCATCCCCTCTGACTCCTCCTTTTCCTCCCCTCTTTCAAGGGGTTCCCCAAGCTCTAAAGGAGGAACTGGTTGGAGACCTCCTACTTCGACTCTTTCTCTGCATAATGTCTGGCTGTGTCTCTGCACCTGCTCCCATCTGCGGCTGAAGGAAACCTCTCTGATGATGACTGGACAAGGCAACGATGTGTGAGTATAAGAGAATATCATCAGGAATCATTTCATTGACTTTTTTCCCCAGTCATGTTTGGTTCTACCCTACATCTCTGGTCTAACCAGTCTCCAGTACCTGGCCATCCAAGCAGTGTAGGTCATGAGTTCCCTTTCATGGGGTGGGCCTCAAGTTAAACCACACACTGGTTGGCCCACAAATTCTCCCACACTTGCCCCTACACATCTTGCAGGCAGGACAGATTGTAGGTTGAAGATTTGGTGGCAGGGTTGGTACCGAGGTTTCTCTTTGCATTGCCTGCAGAGTACTTCCTTCACCAAGAGCCTAGACAGTAGGGGTGAAGTCTCCATGCAGGTACCAGTTCAACCTCTGTACGTTCAATGAGCTGTGTGGATGTTGTCCTTAGCAATGCCCCCCCCCCGTCAGTTTTCACAGAGTGATCCTCTGTCTTAGCTTCAGCCTGGGTTTGGGGATCTTCATGGGACGCCCTCTGCCAAGAACTCAACCAAATGAAACCAGCCAACAACTGGAAGTATTTCTAGGCCATAAACGGTGGCCCAGTTCCAACTCTGTATCCTCCATAACTAGGAGTTTTCACTAGAGTCACCCTCATAGATTTCAAGAAGTTTAGATTCTACTAGGTTTTCACACCACCCCCGAAATGTCCCTCAAATTCCAGTCATCTCTCCCTGCACTCTCTCCCTCTATCCCTTCCCCTCCCATACACCTGATCCTTCCTGCTCCCATTCCCACCCGTCCCCAGTTTACCTGCAAACTCTATTTTGTTTCCCTTTCCCAGAGAGATAAATATGCTCCTCATAGCCCTCCTTTTTTACTGAACCTAAGTATATGGATTGTAGCTTGATTATGATTTACTTAAGAGCTAATAACCACTTATCAGTGAGTACATACCATTCTTTTGTGACTGTGTTACCTCACTCAGGATATTTTCAAGTTCCATCCATTTGCCTGCAGATTTCATAGTGTCATTGTTTTTAACAGCTGAGTAATACTCCATTTTGTAAATGTGAGTGTGTGTGTGTGTGTGTGTGTGTGTGTGTGTGAGAGAGAGAGAGAGAGAGAGAGAGAGAGAGAGAGAGAAGAGAGTTTCCCTCTTCTTTAGGATTCGCTGGTCTGAGATTATTTTTTTCCTGTGTGTTCATTGATGTAGTTAACCTCTTTGGGCTGCAAAGTTCCGTCTACCAACTTCTGTAAGACTGGATTTGTAGATAGATATTGTTTAAATTTGACTTTATTATGGAATATCTTATTTTCTCCATCTATGGAGATTGATAGTTTTGTTGGATATAGTAATCTGGGCTGGCTAGCATCTATGGTTTCTTAGAGTCTGTAGCACATTTACCCAACCCCTTCTGAATTTTAAAGTCTCCATTGAGAAGTTGGGTATAATTCTAATAGGTCTGCCTTTATATGTTACTTGGCCTTTTTCCCTTGCAGCTTTACTATTCTTTCATTGTTCTGTATGTTTAGTGTTTTGATTATGTGGTGACAGAACTTTCTTTTCAGATCTAATCTATCTGGTATTTTTTTTTTATTTCCAGAATTCCCTCAGTTTGTGTTTTTTTTATTGTTTATATTTCCAATTTCATGTGTTGAACAGTTTCATTTGTTGTTTCCTTCAACTGTTTTTTCTCTTGGCTTACTTTAAGAGATTTATCCATTTCCTCTGATTGTATTTTCCTGGATTTCTTTTAAGGGATTTGTTCATTTCCTCTCTACAGACCTCTATACTCTTCATATAGTTGGTTTTAAAGTCCCTGTCCCTGTCTCTGTCTCTTTCTCTCTCTCTCTCTCTTTCATCTATTTTGAAATATTCAGAGCCTGCTATAGTAGGATAGCTGGGCTCTGATGGAAACATGTTACTGTAGCTGTTATTGATTATGTTCTTATTTCTAACTTCTCCAAGTCCAATTTGTTCTTAGGTGTGGGTCCTACCATAGAGCTTGGTTAGCCTAACAGGAGACACACCCTTAAAGAAAACTGACTCTTCCTCTTCAATAACCATTAAATGTCAATGGCTCCTCAGCTAGGGATGGGACTTTGCACCTGTCTTCTTCCCCTTCTCTCCCTGCCAGGAGAGTTTAGAAGACCCTATCTTAAAACAAAATACAAAAGGGAAGGGTTTCTGGGAATGTAGTTCAGGGATATTGCACTTGTATATCATAGGCAAGGCTCAAGGTCCTAGATGAAATATACAACAGTTAAAAAAATAATGAATCATTAACCGTTTGCTGCATGTAGTGGCTCAGGGTGAAGCAGATGCCTGACCACAAGTTCAAGGCAAGCCTGGACTCCATAGTGACTTCCTAGCTAGACTTGCCTCTATAGTTGGTCAAGGGCAGTCTAGGCTACAGAGTGACACCCTTTGAAAGAAAAACAATCTCCCTATTCATAAATCACCAGCATTGATATTATCATTGAGAGATTGTTGGAAATTTAGTATCTCAGGTGACAAATTAGATCTAAAGATTCAAGATTTGGAGTTAAGAACTTTTCAGGTAGCCAGGTCATGGTGGCACACACTTTTTTTCTAGCCCAGAAGGCAAGATGGGCAGATCTCTGAGTTTGAGGCCTACCTAGTCTACAGAGAGAATTCCAGGAAAGCCAGAGCTACCCTTTCAGAGAGAGAGAAGGAGAGGGAGAAGGAGAGGGAGAGGGAGAGGGAGAGGGTAAGAGTTTTCCCTGGTTCTTCATATACCCATTAAAATCTGAAAGCTCTTATAGACCACCTATCATTTTCTGGAACTAATATTTATTCATGGCAGAAAATTGTAAAAGAAAATGTGAAGACTGCCATGTACCTTTCACCTAGTTTAGCCATATATCTCATCAAACTAGTTGACAAATTCTGTGTTATACTTCTCTGCTCCTAACTTCTTTGTCTTTTAGATATATTCCTATTTTGTTCGTTATGTTATTTTGGTGGTATCTGGAAAGAATATAAAATGTTGTACTATTTTACCATGATTGTCTGCTTTACTGTGGTTAATTATCCTACACATTCAAGGATAATATAAATTTAATCCCAAATATGGACAAGGATTATTACACAAAGTCAATCTTATTCATGAATATAAAGAAAACGTAAAATATTAAGTTCATTCTTTATTATGGAAAATTATATAATTACCAAGTAGGCTTTATTACAACATTACAGAGTTAGCTTAATGTATTAAAAAGAATATATATATTATTATTATTAACATTCTGTAGTCGTTATAAGTAGTTTTCCTATTGTCCCTTTATAGCAAGGTCGCTAATTGTTCCTACACTAGACACATTTTTTTTTTTTTTTTTTTTTTGGTTTTTGAGACAGTCTCTCTACATTGCCCTAGCTGTCCTAGAATTTTCTATGTAGATCAGACTAGCCTCCAGCTCACAGAGATTCACCCACCTCTGCTTCCCAGAAGCAGAGTACTGGAATTAAAGGTGTGTGCCACTATGCCTAAGCAGACACATTTTAAAGAATAGGCATCATGCCAGAAGTGGTGGGGCACACTTTTTTTTATTAAATATTTTCTTTATTTACATTTCAAATGTTATCCCCTTTCCTGGTTACCCCCAACCTCCATCTCATCCCCCTCCCCCTGCTAATGATGTTTCCCCACCTACTCACTCCCACCTCCCCACCCTCGAATCCCCTGTACTGGGGCATCCATTGAGCCTTCACAGGACCAAGGATCTGTCCTCCCATTGATGTCTGACAAGGCCATCCTCTGTTATATATGCCGCTGGAGCCATGGGTCCCTCCATGTGTACTCCTTGGTTGCTGGCTTAGTCCCTGGGAGCTCTGGTGGGTCTGGTTGGTTGATATTGTTGTTCTTTCTATGGGGTTGCAAACCCCTTCAGCTCCTTCAGTCCTTTCTCTAACTCCTCCATTGGGGACCCCGTGCTCAGTCCAATGGTTGACTACGAGCATCTGCCTCTGTATTTGTCAGGCTTTGGCAGAGCCTCTCGGGAGACAGTTATATTAGGCTCCTTACAGAAAGCACTTCTTGGTATCCACAATAATGTCTGGGTTTGGTGACTGTACACAGAATGAATCCCCAGGTGGGGCAGTCTCTGGATAGCCTTTCCTTCAGTCTCTGCTCTACACTTTGTCTCCATATTTGCTCCTGCAAGTATTTTGTTCCCCTTTCTAAGAAGAACTGAAGCACCCACACTTTGGTCTTCCTTCTTCTTGAGCTTCATATAGTTTGTGAATTGTATCTTAGGTATTCCGAGCTTTTGGGCTAATATCCACTTATCTGTGAGTACCTACAATGTTTGTTCTTTTGTGGTTGGGTTACCTTACTCAGGATGATATTTTCAAGTACCACCCATTTGCCTGTGAATTTCATGAAGTCATTGTTTTTAATAGCTAAGTAGTACTTCACTGTGTAAATGTACCACATTTTCTGTATCCATTCCTCTGTTGAAGGACATCTGGGTTCTTTCCAGCTTCTGGCTATTATAAATAAAGCTGCAAAGAACAAAGTAGAGCATGTGTCCTTGTTATATGTTGGAGAATTTTTTGCATATATGCCCAAGAGTGGTATAGCTGGGTCCTCAAGTAGTACTTTGTCCAGTTTTCTGAGGAACCCCCAGACTGATTTTGAGAGTGGCTGTACCAGCTTGCAATCCCACTAACAATGGAGTGTTCCTCTTTCTCCACATCCTTGCCAGTATCTGTTGTCACCTGAGTTTTTCATCTTAGCCATTCTGACTGGTGTGAGGTAGAATCTCAGGGTAGTTTTGATTTCCTTTCCCTGATGACTAAGGATGTTGAACATTTCTTTAGGGGCTTCTTGGCCATTCAATTATTCTTCAGTTGAAAAGTTTTTCTTCAGCTCTGTACTCCATTTTTTTGGATATTTACTTTTTTACACTTCAAATGTTTTCCCCTTTCCAGGTCTCCCCTTCAGAAACCCTCTATCCCATCCCCCCTGCTGCCTCTATGAGGGTGCTCCCCCACCTACCTATCCACTCCAGTCTTCCCTCCCTCGAATTCCCCTATACTGGGGCATCTAACACCCTCAGGCCCAAGGGCTTCTCCTCCCACTGATGTCCAACAAGGCTCTCCTCTGCCACACATGTGACCAACACCATGAGTCCCTCTATGTGTACTCTTTGTTTGGTGGTCCAGTCCCCGGGAGCTCCAGGGGGTCTGGCCAGTTGACACTGTTGCTCTCTCCATGGGACTGCAAACCCCCTCAGCTCCTTCAGTCCTTCCTCCAACTCCTCCATCCAGGACCCCACGCTCAGTCCAATGATTGGCTGCTAGCATCAACTTCTGTATTTGTCAGGCTCTGCCTGAGCCTCTCTGGAGACAGCTTATCATGCTTCCATCAGCAAGCACTTCCCAGCATCCACAAGAACGGTTGGGTTTGGTGGCTATATATGGAATGTATCCTCAGGTGGGGCAGTCTCTGGATAGCCTTTTCTTCAGTCTCTGCTCCACACTTTGTCTCCATATTTCCTCCTGTGAGTATTTTGTTCACCCTTCTAGGAAACACTGAAGCATCCACATTTGTGTCTTCCTTCTTCTTTGGCTTCATATGGTCTGTGAATTGAATCTTGGGTATTCTGAACTTTTGGGCTAGTATCCACTTCTCAGTGAGTGCATACCATGTGTGTTCTTTTGTGACTGAGTTACCTCGCTCAGGATGACATTTTCAAGTTCCATCCATTTGCCTAAGAATTTCATGAAGTCATTGTTTTTAATAGCTGAGTAGTATTCCATTGTGGAAATGTACCACATTTTCTGTATCCATTCCTCTGTGGAGGGACATCTGGGTTGTTTCCAGCTTCTGGCTATTATAAATATGGCTGCTATGAACACAGTGGAACATGTGTCTTTATTACATGTTGGAGCATCTTCTGGGTATATGCCCCAGGAGTGGAATAGCTGGGTCCTCAGGTAGTATTATGTTCATTTTTCTGAGAGTCCGCCAAACTGATTTCCAGAGAGGTTTTATCAGCTTGCAATCCCACCAGCAATGGAGGAGTGTTCCTCTTTCTCCACATCCTCGCCAACATCTGTTGTCACCTGAGTTTTTGATCTTAGCCATTCTGACTGGTGTGAGATTCCACCTCACACCAGTCA
>JADRCH010007516.1:1588407-1646237 GCA_019843965.1 Rhynchomys soricoides | reverse complement strand
GGTAGTATTATGTTCATTTTTCTGAGAGTCCGCCAAACTGATTTCCAGAGAGGTTTTATCAGCTTGCAATCCCACCAGCAATGGAGGAGTGTTCCTCTTTCTCCACATCCTCGCCAACATCTGTTGTCACCTGAGTTTTTGATCTTAGCCATTCTGACTGGTGTGAGGTGGAATCTCAGGGTTGTTTTGATTTGCATTTCCCTGATGACTAAGGATGTTGAACCTTTCTTTATGTGCTTCTCAGCCCTTCGAGTTTCCTCAGTTGAGAATTCTCTGTTTAGCTCAGTTCTCCATTTTTTGATAGGGTTATTTGGTTCTCTGGAGTCTAACTTCTTGAGTTCTTTGTGTTTATTGGATATTAGCCTTCTATTGGATGTAGGATTGGTAAAGAATTTTTCAGTGGGACACACTTTTAATCCTAGTACTTGTGAAGCAGAGGCAGGATCTCTGTGAATTCAAGGCCAGGCTTGTCTACATAGTCAATTCTATGACATAGCCAGGGCTACATAGAGAGAGACCCTGCTGAAAGAAAAGAATATCTTATTAAATATATAATTCAAAAGTGATATTCAATATAATTCGGTACACAAGGTTTTTAAAATTATAGTTAACTAGTTATAGAAAGACTCTTTTCTGGTCTCAAATAGTATATACCTCCTGCCAAAGTAACCTACTTCAATCAGTGTCTTTATTGATGATACTACAGTCAGGGTCTGTGGACTCCCACTCATTTCAATGTGCTATTAACCTCAAGCTACATGGGAGTGGAGGAAAGGTTTCTTTTCAGAAGACCATGGAAGAATGCTGGGAATGGCAAGTGTAAAACTATTCCATGTCTATACTACAAAACTTTATTAATAATACACTAATAGTATAATGTTTTTTTAATATACCTTAACTTCTAAAAGAAAACTAAATACCCCAGATTTTGGCTGCCATTCAATCTGATGGTCAGGTCAGATACCCTTCCTTTCTAACATCCAGAGAAATCTTTTATTTTCTTTCAAGTTCAATTATGCACATTTTAAATAATTTTTGAGATATATTTTTTATTTTATATGTATTAATGTTTTGCCTGCATGTATGTCTGTGTACCATGTAAGTACTTGGTGCAGTTGGAGGCCAGAAGAGTGTGTTGGAATCCCTGGAACTGGTGTTACAGTTTAGCTGTGAGCCACCACATGGGTGCTGAGATCTGAACTAGCATCCTCTATAAGAGTAACAAGTGCTTGCTTTCTTCATTTGTTTGTTTTTAAGGTAGGAATCTGTGTATCCCAGATTGGCCTTGACTTGATGACACCTCTGCTTTAGCCTCCCAAGAGCTGGGATTCTAGGAGTACATCATCATGTGCTTGCCCATGCCCATTTGAAAGGTCACTGGAAAGTCTCCATCTTCCACTTCTTTAAAGGAGTCAAGTGGTGGTTTCAAGAAGATTATTTAACAGGCAGAAAAATAGAATGAGAAAATGAAACTGAGAAAAATCACAGATAGTTATCTTTTAATAAATAGTCTATTGCTTCTTTTGAATACATATTTATCTTTATTTTGTATATGGGTATTTACATGCATATATTTTCATGAGGTTGGTGGCAAAGAGGTCTTAAGGCTTGAATATGAGGTCAGTTTTTAGAAAACTAAGCCTGATGAAGATTCATAATATACTATAGACATACCATTTCTAAGATCTCTAAGACTGATTTCTTGTGAATCAGAGTTACTACTTCCATTATATTTATTGAGGCTCTATAGAAGCAGCTTTTTAAAACTCTGTTATTACCTAGACAACTACAATAATTATGAAATAGTATGAAAGTAGACAAGGAGGGAAACTCAAGTACATGAATGTATTTGTGCATGTTGTAGTAGTAAAAGCATCAACGAAACATTGTTTTCAGTTTTTGTTGGTAGATAATAAGAAGCAGAATGACTGAAAGCTATCCATTATTTCACAATTTTTATGGGTCAGGAATCTAGATGCAGATTCATACTCTACTCAGTTCTCATTAAGATCAAGACATCAACCAGGGATTCAGTCTCATCTGAGACTTGGAGGCCATCTTTGTTTATTTATTTGTTTGTTTGGCTGGTCTAAAACTCATATGTAGCCCAGGCTGGCCTGGAATTCATAGAAACCTGCCTATCTGTACCGCCTGAGTGCATGCTCTACCACATCTTGTTTGGGAATCTTCTTTTAAGCACACTGGTTACTGACAAAACCCAGTCCCCTGTGGTTATGGTTCTGAAATTGTTGCTTTTGTAGAAACTCCTCTCAACTTCTAGCAGAATCTTCTGTTCCTTGCCATGTAGACAATTAGTGACTTGATTACTTTTCCTAAACCAGTAAGACAATATCTTTTGTTTTGAATTGTTCTTTCAGGAGAGACCTGGATCCTCACTCAAAGGGTTTGTCTGATTAAGGAAAGCCCACCTAAAATCTCCCTTTTAATTAAATCATGGTAAACTGATTGGGAGCATTTCCCATACCAATAAATTCCCTTCATCCTTGTCATATAGTATAATTAAATCAAGGAAGTATTATCTCATTATGTTTAAAAGCCCACCCACATCCAAGAGAAGAGGTTATTTTATGGTATATATACTATGGAGTAGGGACCATTGGAGCCATCTTAAAATTTTGCTCATAACAACAACAAAAAACACTGATATTCAAGATTAAGTTGTCAGTGAAATATACCCATTCAAATATCTGTAAATGAATGTTCATAAGAGCCAAAAGCTCAAAAAAATTAAAGTTATAAAGATGAATCTTCATAATAGACAAAATAGAGAACATCCCAAATGTCTATCACCAGGTGACTAAATAAACAGTGTTAAAAAGTCATGCAGTTAAATAGTATCCAGCCATATAAAGAATAAAGTGTTGGTAGAAGACGGATAGACCTGAACAACATTCTGCTTAGTCAGAAGATCCAGAAAACCATATAGTGTATCATTCACTTGATATGAAGTGGTCAGAGTAAGCAAATATAGAGACTGTACATTAGTGATTGCTTATAGCTAGGATTAGGTTCTTTTTCTTAGGTGATAAAAATGTTCTAAATTTGGTGGTGGTATGGTTGTAAAACCCTATGAATATATTAAAATCCACTGAATTGAATTAATTGAATTAAGGGGTGAATTATGTCATATAAAATTATATCTATTAAGCTGTTTGAATAATCAAATTTTACTACCTGCTAACTTCTTTGATGTTTGGAAATTCAAACTCAGCTTCCTCATCCTTATATGGCTATAAGTGAACACAATACTGTCCTTAATCCGGTTATAATGTCTACTTCCCAGTTTTTATAAAATTTGAATAAGTAATTATAAAGATAAAAGAGAATAATAGTTATTATACAAAATACTATACAATTTTTAAATTAATATGCTTTCTATTCTGTAGCTTTGCAGTCAAGAAAGGATCTCTGTAATTCTTTTCAAAGGCTGTCGTGATAGCAGCACCAAATGCATCAATTCTGAAGGCTTGATATAATTTCTGTACTTCCAGGACAAAGATTCTTCTTACCTCAACATGTGTGTTCCCTTTCATTTTTAAATAGAAATAGAGAACAGTTGCTTAATCCTATCTACCCTTTCATCTACTCCAAATCTTTTATTTCAAACCCCTCAATCCTTCTTCCCCACATCAATAAAACTAATCCAGTTTCAAAGCTAAACAAGTTCAATTTCCTTAACCTTTACTCCTAAATTGAAATATTGTTGCCCTTCATATAATCTTTTTATAATATGAGATAAATAAGGACTGCAGGCTTAAAAGTGAGATTTACTCAGGAATCTGTCTATACTGTGTAATGTTTAAAGCAAAGGTCAAAGGAAGAATGAGGGTGCTGGAAGGAACATTTCATTTTATTAAAACTAAGTAGATCCTATAGTGATTTCAATTCTCTAAAATTTTAAGCAGCAGGTGAAAGAGTTACAGGCGATTAATGGCTGCAAAGAGAGGAAGAATCAGTCTTCTCCAGGGATGAGCCTTCTGATACATTATATAATCCCAACTGGTTAGCCCAAAGCATATATACATATAAGCACTTGTCATTTTAAAAAACTTTAGTGGTTTTATAATATTCTTTATGTTTATGAAATAATAAGTTTAAATGATAAGAGAGAGAATTCACATGCCATGGGAAGTTTCTGAAACACAACTTATTCTACAGTATGTTTCTGGACACCGATTATTAGTAGGATTAGGGTAGAAAATCATTATCTAAGTACATAATCAATACAAGATGTTATAAATTTAGGATTTTAAATAGGATGTGTTTTCAACACTAAGGCTAGAATATACCTGAACAAATGTAATGGTGGTCTTTCACATGCTAGAGGTATGTGAAGGCAAAAGTTGTGACTCCAGGGAGTCCAAAAGGACTATGTCCAGCTAGTCACCCTGGGAAGCCATTTAAAATGAAAAAAGCAGGATAAGAAGGAGTTTTATTAATAGCATGGCAACACAGGTAAATACACACACTACTGAATTAATTCTGTCTTCAGAGTGCTTACGATGGCCTCAGCATTATATAGGAGAAAGGAACAAAGTTAAAGATTGGAAGCTTTCATGGTAGTAGTTAGGCTCATCCTAGTTTGGGCATAATCTGGTAAATCATTACCTCAGGTCATCATTTCACCACAAGCTCCCAATCTTTGCCTTTTGAGCATTGTTATTATTTATTTTTGAGGCAGTGTCTCATATGTCAGGTTGACCTCAACTCAGAATGGAGCCAAGAATGATCTTGAATCTCTGATTCTCTACCTACCAAATGCTGTGTTTCCACTCAAGTGCCACAACAAGCAGATTATACAGGTCTGCAGATCCTACCCAGGACACTGGGCACTCTACTAACTGGACTACATCCCCAAGTCCTTCATATGGTTTTAAAAACTTATTTTTAGGGGTGTGTGTGTGTGTGTGTGTGTGCGCGCGCGCGCGCGCACGCACGTGCATTTTGATGGGTATCTGGGTATCTGTGAGTGCAGGTACCTGCAGAGGGAGCTAGAATTTGTAGGTGATTGTGAGCTGATTGATGTAGGTGCTGGGAATTGAACTCAGGTTCTCTGGGAGAAGAGTACGTGCTCTTCACTACTCATATGACATTTTAAACTTTTCCATTCTCTTTATATGTTAATCATTTGCCCTCTGCACTCTCCCTATTTGTCAGTTTTTTCTGAGTGATTGAATTTGAGAAGAATGACAGTGTGACAACAGCCAGGACATTAGACTTCCTGCTCAACACGGAGATGTTTGGAGAGCTCATATTTGGCAAATTTGGGAAATTTGGCAAAATGTCAGAATTTGCTCAGATTCTCTGGGTAATAAATAGCATTTGACATGGAGTGAGGTCAATACTGCACCAGTTCTCACAAAAAGAAAGAACTTTATTGCAAGGAAAACAAACCCAAATCTCAAACTCACTGTTTTTTTCTGATATGTTACCACAGGGGTATTTACAAAAAAGGAATGGGAGTTGCTTCTCGTTGATGGGATGCTAAGAACAGAAGGTTTTAGGCTCATGCTTCTTCATGGTTGCACATTTCTGCTCCACAATCATCAAAGATATTTGAACGTGAGTGTCACAAGGCCATTGTCTGAACAAGCAGTCTTCTTTTGTGAGTGTTCCTTCTTGAAAAGCCAGTTTCAGGTTGTCCTGAGAAGATTCTGGAGGCTTTTCCTGGAAAACATTTAAGCACCTTGTATGACTGGCATGTCTAAACCTTAACTGATTTTACCTTCTTTCCTTTCTTCATTTTCTTATCACTTTCATGGTATAGAATAATAATTTAAGCCAATATGCTAATATGACTCAGTATTAGAGAGCTGGCTCCCCAGCACCACAGAGAAAACAATTAAAAGTATGAAATGGAAATGAGCAGTTCTGTGAATTCTTTTAAAAAATTGACCATATTCCAAGCAGTCGCCAGTCACAGGAAAAAAATCTGAACATTTACAATGCCTAGAATACACAGAAAATAAAGAAACTTTTAAATCCCTTCTTTAGGTATTCATGCCTTTATTTTCAATTTTATTTAATGGACTGTCTTAGTTAGGGTTACTATTGCTATGATGAATCACCATGACCAAAAGCAAGCTGGGGAGAAAAGGGTTTATTTGGCTTACTCTTTCACATTGTAACACATCGCTGACAAGAAATCAAGCAGGGCAGGATCCTGGAGGCAGAAGCAAATGCAGAGGGCATGGAGGAGCTCTGCTTACTGGCTTGCTACCCATGCCTTGCTCAGCCCACTTTCTTATAGAATCTAGGATGGTACCACCCACAATAGGCTGGGCCTTCCCACATCTATCACTTATTAAGAAAATGCCCTACAACCGAATTTTATGGAGGCATGTTATCAATTGAGATTTCCTCTTTTCAGAAGACTCTACTCTTGGGTCAAGTTGACTTTAAAACTAGCCAGCACATGGACTTACACAGAGATTTTGGGCACCCAGTATCTTTTTTACATTTGTTTGTTTGTTTGTGTTGGAGGAAGGTGGCCTATGCCACGGTGCACGTGTGGAGGCTGAAGGGCAACTGATGAGAGTTGGTTCTTTCTTTCTTCCATATGGAAGGGATCTACCTTAGGTCAGCAGGCTTGGTAGTGTGTAATCTTAACACCTGAGACAGCCTATTGGCCATATCTAGGTTTGTTTTTGTTTTTGTTTTTTTTTCTTTTTCTGAGAAAAGGCCTCACTACATAATCTGTTCTGCCTTTAAATGCATAGTTTTTCTGCGTCATCTTTTTATGTGCTAAAATTATATGAGCACCACCATCACCATACCTGGCTCACATGTATTTTTACTTCATTATGATTATTGTTACATATAGTATTTTTGCCAACAAGTAAATCCTGATGTTTGCACAAAATTGTATTATTTTTTATTATCATGTAATATTCCTTTGGGGGCATTTAACCCACCTCCCCCTCTGGAGGAACTCCACTTGGCCATGGACCCCATAAACCTCTGGATGCATTTATTTAGACTTTTGAACATCGGCGTATTTCCTTCTGAAAATGTTAAGAACTGTGTCCCGCCCACACCACGGCCTGCCAGTTCAACCTGCAGAGGGTGGTCCCCACTGCCTTGTAATTCCAAAATAAATAGAATTGGTAGCAAGTATGAGTGCTGAGTGATGTTAGGGTGGCCCCAACAGCCTCCAGAGGGGCTCAGTCTCAAGGTGTCTTCTGATGGGCCGGCACTGTGCAGCGTGTGGTAGTACCAGGCTGTCAACAGTTTGTCCAGGAAGTTGTCCAGCCCTGGGATGCCCTCCTTCAGGCCTTTGCCTTTGCAGGTCTCAGCTACCACTTGGTTGGGACAACTGCTATTGTTAAAGGGGTCCCCAGGCAGGATCTGCCAATGGTCAAAAACGCATTGGGGGAAGGCCTGGCCACCGGTGTTGGCTCTAAGATCAGCAGTGAAGCCAAAGAACTCATTGACAGGCAGGTATGTCTTGACCACGAACATGGGGATACCGGCCACCTGGGACTCCTCAAATACATGGCCATGCTTCCTGTTCAGGACATTGTAGATGCCACCCACCACTTGCTCAGGACACTGGATCTCCACCAGATAGATAAGTTTCGTGAGATGGGGCTGTGTGGTCAGCACACTGGCATAGAGGCAGTGGCATGCTGTGGGGATGATCTGGCCACCTCCCCAGTGGATGGCCTCAGCATGCAGGGTCACATCGTGGGCATCAAACCGCACACCACGCGTGTTCTCCTCACAAAGGACGCCCTCCTTAGTAGCCCACGGGAAGCCAGCCACCACACTGTCCTTGGCCCCATTCAGGTACTGTGCACCCTTGGTGATGTCGGGGAGAATGTTGGGGCCAATGCCATCAGGCCTGAAGCTCCAGATCTTGTGGGCTTCAGCAACATCCCACTCATACTTTTTGGTCAGATATCGGGCACACAACTTGAGCTCCTGGTGGGCAGTTAGTTACCTCACCCTTATCCTCTGCCAGGCCATCAGGGAAGGGCATGGCCTTCATTTACAGCCAGTTATGCTTGTTGGAGGACTTGGACAGACACAGCACGTTGGACTCCTCACTGACTATCTCCCAGTATGATACGACAGGTTCAGATTTCTTAATGCGGATGCAGGCATGGTCTTCCTCCAGGTCCTTAAGACAAATCTCCAGGTGCAGCTCACCCGCATCAGCAATGATATGCTCTCCAGACTCCTCAATGATGCACTGCACCATAGGGTCAGACTTAGCCAGCCACTTCAGCCCCTCCACCAGCTTGGGCAGGTCAGCTGGGTTCTTGGCCTCCACTGCCACCCTGACAACAGGGCTGATGCTGAACTTCATCACGCGCATATTGTGAGCATGCTCAAAGGTGGGGATGGTCCCAGTCTTCACAAGGAACTGGTCCACTCGGACCAGCCCCACAATGTTTCCACAGGGTACATCCTCAATCTGCTCCACATAGCGGCCCATCATCAAAATGGTCCTCTGGGTAGGCTTCTGGTACAGGTTCTCTTTCTTCCCAGGCTCGTAGTTGGGGCCCATGATCTGGACCTTCAGGCCTGTGGACACCACCCCAGAGACTACTCTACCAAAGGCATAGAAGCGGCCTTTGCAGGGGTTGGCACCGTCTTGGAAATGTACATCATAAGGGGGCCTTTGGGGTCGTAGCTCTTAATATCCATGGTGGCCTCGTCATCAGGTAGCCCCTCGTACAGCAGCTCACAGCCGTACTTCTGTGCAGTGACAGGGGAGGGCAGGTGAATGGTGAACATCTGCAGCAGAGCATCCCTTGCTGGCAGCCAGCAGAGCATCACAGCCTTGAGCAATAGTTTACCTGCCTTGTCTTTATCCTCACTGTCCAAGCTTGATGTCCAGCTTTTCGATCAGCTTGGCTGTCTCCTTCCTGAAGTTCATGACGGTGTCGAACACCTTGAAGATGAGGTCCAGGATGAGCTGGCAGAAGGTGCGGGAAAGTTTCTTCCCATCTGGGCTATTGGCTGACTTGCTGAACTTGCCATTGGCCAGGTCAAAGGACCGATCTCCTCAGAGCTTCTTCATCATGTCCTCTACTTTCTTGGAGTGCTCAGCTGCCCCCAGCTGGCCCTTACCCTTGGCTGCAAACTTGGTCACATACATCTCTGCAAACTGTTTCAGAGTGAAGGCCCAGCCATGCAAGCCAGAACCAAAGCCTACAGTGCTCAGGACAGGGTCAATCATGATATTGCCCATGGACCCATTCTCGGCCTTCCCATAGGTAGAGATGATGACGCTGACATTCTCCACGATGCGCTGGAAGGGTATGGTAGAGCTTCTCGGGCTCCAGCTGAAGCTCAAGCAGGGCCATTTTATTCATCATCAGCACAGGTTTGATGCTCTTAACGATGGCCTGTCGCAGCACTGTGTCTGTCTGCACACACACACCAGACACACAGTCCACCACCACCAGAGCTCCATTGGTGACACGCAAGGCGGCTCTCACCTCTGAAGAGAGATCCATATGGCCTGGAGAGTCGATGAGGTTGATGAGGAAGCCCGAGCCATCCTTGCTCTGCTTAATGAAGTTCAGGTCATTCTCAGAGAGCTTATAGAAGAGGGAGATGGTGGTGGACTTGATTGTGATGCAGCATTCCTGCTCATCCTTGCAAGTGTCAGTGAAGCAAGTCTCCCTGGAGGCTGTGATGCCCGCCTTGCACACAAGGGAGTCAGTCAGTGTGGACTTGCCATGGTCCACATGAGTGATGACTGACATGTTCTGGGTGTTGGCTCTCTTGTCCATGATGGTATGGATCTGATCTACTGTGAAGTTCACCCTGGTGGCAGATGGTGGACGGATTCTCAGAGTCAGAGTTGAACAGGGAAGCGTGCCAATGATGGTGGCGGCTGCGGTGGAAGAGCTCTGTCTTCTTATAAATGAACATTTGGAGTTCTTGTGAATAATCCCTTGGTGCATACACTTTTATCTCTGTGTTCTGTTATATGATGATATCTCCGCACTTTTTTTTTTTTTTTTTGGTTTTTCGAGACAGGGTTTCTCTGTGTAGCCCTGGCTATCCTGGAACTCACTCTGTAGATCAGGCTGGCCTCAAACTCAGAAATCCGCCTGCCTCTGCCTCCCGAGTGCTGGGATTAAAGGCGTGCGCCACCACTGCCCGGCCTCCGCACTTCTAATTTTTCTGTTTTTGGTTGGAATTTTATGAAATTGAGCACTTTAAAATATATTTTCATAATTGATATATCCTCTTTGAAATGCTTATTTACAGTTTTTGCTCACTTTTATAATTCTTTTTTATTGTTGTTTTACTTTTTTTGAGACAGGGGATCTCTGTGTACTTCTGAGATTAAAGGCACAAACCACCATGTCAGGTCCCAATGATTAATTTGTGATATTTGATGATGTGACTTTATTTCTTTACTTAGGAAATTCGTTTTTATTCTATTAAGTCTATACTCTTTCTTGATTACCAAAAGTCTCTACATTTATCTCACAGTTATTTACTTTCCTCAAATTTATTGTACATTATCTTATTTAAGTCGTCTGCCTTTGTGTTTGTGTTAAATACAGACATTTCCAACCACTACATATAGTATCTTTAAGCAAGGTATTTCAGTAAAGATTGGTGTGGGGGTGGGAACTTCAGGTAATATTTTGCAGCCACAGTTACTGAATATGTTTAAAGAAAAGCCTCCTCCTAAAACCCTTGGATATATTAAAATTCAAACTCATCATCATCAATATCCTTGCCAACATTTGAGCAATGATACCAGACACTAGGAATTGTAGCAAGGATTGTGTGACACTGGAATCATTTGTATGCAACTTGCAGCTGATGCATATTGGGCCCTTTAGATAGTGGCAGTCATGACACTCTTTGTTGTTTAAAATGCCACGGAAAATGAATGAGCTGCTACTTTGACTTAAATGAAGACATTTTTACGATTGAAATTCTGCAACCATGTATATTTTTAGATAAAGAACTTTAAAAATGATTCATTGAATTCAGGTGCCAATATCTATCTATGTGGTCTGCTAGACCTTCAACTGCAACATGTTCCAGATGATACTCACTCCCTTTTCCCAAACTTCTCATCCACCTACCCCAAGACCCATTCCTCTATAGCCTCACTTTTGTCTAAGTATACTGCCATCTTCTCTGTCCTCATGATTAGCAGTCTCCTTACTTCTTTCACATTTCCCATTTAAGCAATCACCAAATCATCTCCAATCTACCCCTACAATATTCAGTCTGTCCTCTCCTCATTTCCTCCACTACTACCAGTTTTTCAGTTCCTCTTATCTTTACATAAACTGCTCCCTAGCTTACTAACAGGTATCTTTCTTTTTCCTTAGTATCCCTTCTTCTCAGTCACCCTTCTCACTCT
Organism: Rhynchomys soricoides; assembly: GCA_019843965.1. Classification (NCBI taxonomy): domain Eukaryota; kingdom Metazoa; phylum Chordata; class Mammalia; order Rodentia; family Muridae; genus Rhynchomys; species Rhynchomys soricoides. The sequence continues at coordinate 1,634,866 of JADRCH010007516.1, read as the reverse complement.
TGCCAGTTAGCGTCCTAACACAAGGTAAATCATACTCATGCTCCTCAGATGACTTCTCATTACTTACAAAATAAACTCCAATATCTTGAAGTAGCAGGGCCTAGTGATTAAGAGCACAAACCTGTGAATAAAGCAGATCTGTGCCTAAATCTTTGATAATCTACTTCCTCCTTGTTAGCTATAAGGCTAACCTCTTGGAACCTCACTTTATCCTTCATAAAATATCTACCCCATAAAGCTCAGCAGATCATGCTGTATGCTTATTATAGCATAAGAGCTAGTAAGTATTCATTTTAATATAATTATCAGACTGCCATAATCTTAACTTGCCCTACCCCTACAGGCTCAGCTGCCACTACATTCTTTTTACTGCATTGCAAAACATTGTTGTAGTGACACCTTTTCTGGTTCACTAACCTGGAATGCTCCTCCCAACACTTGGAATTCTATCCTTCCAGACTCAGGTCAACTACTTTTTTATGTCAAAATGATTTTCTTCTCTCTCACCAACTCAATCTCTTTATTCTTCGATTCGGTATATCTCTTACTCTGCTTTTCATTACTTGTTTACTTTTCCATGCCCTTTGCTAAAGTTTGAATTCATTAAAGCACAATGATCCATTACTGTGACATTTAATTTTTGCACCAATTACAGTGCTTTTTAAATGTTACAGTTATACAAGTGTCTGAATGAATGAAAGAAAGAAAGAACACATAATGTACATTAAGGGAGAAAGGGAATCTTTTATATTTACATACTTTTAAGTTGTAGGAGGTCTCTTACAATTATCATAAAGTTCAGAAATCCACATTTCATCATGATTTCACTAGACTTCAATGGAGTGTGAAACATAATTGCTAGATATACAAATCACAGAATGTCTGGTACAGAAGACAACAGGAAATAAATTAAGACAAGTTCTTTGGCCATATTCACAAATAAGGAAACAATAGGAGAGGAAATGTTAATATAGAGAAGGGCATCAAAAGAAAAATGTCTAAACAGTCAAATGAATTTCAACAGTTACATTGTGGGTACAAAGATAAAGATAAGAAACTCATTCTGGCCAAGGGATTCTAAGGATATCATACTTATCCAACGGCCTTTTCCTCTTTTTTTTCTTTTTTGTTTTGATTTTTGAGACAGGGTTTCTCTGTATAGCCCTGGTTGTCCTGGAACTCACTCTGTAGACCAGGCTGGCCTAGAACTCAGAAATCTGCCTGCCTCTGCCTCCCAAGTGCTGGGATTAAAGGCATGCGCCACCACTGCCCGGCTCATCCCAATGGCCTTTTTTACTTCAGTATTCTACAGTCTTATTTGGTATTCTTCAAATATTAGCATGTTTCTAGTTTTTGCTCAAATAAGGCTTATTTATGTTAGAGCTTCTCTGGCTTTCCGGGGAAAGTAGTTCATACCTGTAATCATAGCACCAGAGAGACTGAGGCAAAAGGATTGCTACAACTTCTAGGTTAGCCTTGGCTAGATGGTGAGTTCCAAATCAGATTACACTATATACAGGAGATCTTCTCGGAAAACAAACAACAAAAAGAGCCTCATCTGCTTTAACATAATTACTACTATCAACATGAGCTCTTTATGTATTGATTAGATGTATGTGAATCTTGCAGTAAATATAATTTTATTTTAGCCGTGGCATAGTTATTGTTTCTTTTAATCTTTTCAATTGACTACCAAATCTTTCTAGCCTTGAAGCCATTGTGCACATAAAAATTAAAGGAGTCCTCTTTTAAATATTGTGGGAAAAATGTCATGTAGTACAGTTTGAAAATCACATTTGAAAATATTCATATGTGCAAAACAGTCCATGACATTTAAAAGCAACATCAAAATCAATTACCATCTTCTTCAGTTATATAATCCAAATCTTGCATGTTAGTTAGCTTCACGTTTCTGTAACAAAATACCAGATAAAATTAATTTACACAGAGTAAAGAAGTATTTTGGCTCACTGTCATAGAAGTTCCAATTCCAGACCAGCTTGTTACTTTAGACCAATGTCAAAGGTAGTATGTCATTGCACACCAAATTTCTTGTATCAGCAGGAATAAAAAGAAAGAGATGAGATATGGTTGAGGCATTCCCATTAGATTTATACCCTCAGTGATCTAAGAGTTTCACATAAAGCCCTATCTTTCAAATGTCCTACTACTTACCAATAGGACATCATTCTTAAGACCAGGTGTAATGGTTTGTATATTCTTGGCCCAGGGAATGGTACTATTAGAAGGTGTGGCCTTGTTGGAGTAGGTTTATTACTGTGGTCGTGGGCTTAAGACCCTCACCCTAGCTACCTGGAAGTCAATATTCTCCTAGCAGCCTTCAGATGAATATATAGAATTCTCAGCTCTGCCTGCACCATGCCTGCCTGGTTGCTCTGCCTTGATGATAATGGATTGAACCTCTGAACCTGTAAGCCAGCCCCAATTAAATGTTGTCCTTCATAAGACTTTCATTGGTCATGGTGTCTGTTCACAGCAGTAAAACCCTAAGACACAAGTTGGTACCAGAAGTGGGGTATTGCTGTGATAGGCCTGACCATGCTTTTGTTTGGAAGAATGTGGATTTGGGGACTTTGGATTTGGAAAGCAGTGGAATGCTTTAAATAGGGCTTAATGGGCTATCCTAGTAGGAATATGGAAGACTTTGTTATTGAGAGTGATTTGAATTGTGCTGACCTGGCCCAAGTGTTTTCAGTGGAGAATTTCAATTTGTGGTCTAGAGACTGTTTTTGCTGTACTTTGGTGAAGAATGTGACTACTTTTTGCCCTCGTTTTGAAGAGTCTGCCTGAGGCTAAGGTGAAAAGACTCAGATTGATTGCATTGACAAAAGAAGTTTCAGAAAAGCCCATCAAAGATTTTGTTTTCTGGTTAAGTCTCATGAAGAACATTTTAAACAAGCTCAGTAAACTGAGAACAGAAAAATATAAAATATATGGTTCTAGTATTAAAGGGGTACCAGGAAGTGAAATGGAGCTGAATCCTGTGTTCAAGGATATTAAATTGAATTAAAGGAGGAATGACCTTGTGGCAAGATTAAGGGAGTAATGACTTTGTGGCAAGATTCCACCCAGCTAAATTTAGATCCAGTCAAAGTAGTACAAGCCTTTAATCCCAGGAGGCAAAGACTCTGAGAAAGCATATCTCTGAGTTCAAGGCCAGCCTAGATCAGAGCAAGTTCTAGGTAAAGAAAAACTTAAGCCCAGGTGTGGTAAGGCCCACACCTTTAATACCAGTGTGTAGGAGATAGGCATGCAGATCTCTGAGTTCAAAGTCAGTCTACAGAGCAAGTTCCAGGACAGACAAGTTTAGGCAGTGAAGGAGTTGGAAAACAGAAAACTGATGATAATGTAATAGAACAAGGGTCCATGTTCCAGCCCCAGCAAGCAGCAGAACTTGGCAACTTTGACTATGTGGCTCTGGCTTTAGAGTCTAGAATAAAAGGGACTGTTGGGAAAATTGATGCTGGTCAGCTGGAGCTAAGAAATTAGTGGTGATTAAGAAGAGACAAGCATCACTGAGGTGAACTCTTTAGGGATGCATCTTCTGAAAGCACATTGAAGCTGTGTTCCAAAGATAGCCAAGGCTGTACCTTGTGCTGCATCTGAACTTGGTAATGTGTAAGAGTCACCAGGTGGTACAGGATTTGAAGGTATGAAGGCATCATGAAGAACAGCGGAGGCTTGGCACTGTGAGAGGCCATGGAAGGCCATTGGAGTAAGTGCAGCCCCAGTTGCAGTTGACAGCCCTGGATTGAAGGGGTCATGCAAAAGAATTAAGGCAAGGCACCATGAAGAGAGCCTGTGAGAGGCTATTATTGGTGAAGCCCCATTGTAGCGGAAGACTCCAGCATATTGGAGATGCTAGTACCATGGGATGATAACCAAGAATAGCAGCAGCAATGGATCAACTTGAGCTTAGAGTGCTGCAGAGGGCAGAGTTGGAGAAATGACAGAAGCCCTTTGAAGGAGCATTGAAGATCATGTGTGGATTCCAGACACAGAAACAAGAAGCTGTAACATTAAAGTTGCCTTGGAGACCCCAAGATGTTTGAGATGCCAGAGGTGTGGGCTATCTGCTGAGAAAAAGCTGCTAAAAGGGAGTGAAACCAGCCCAGGTGGAAGAAGTTTGTTGCAGTCAACAAAGATGAAAAAGGAGTTGGAGATCTGAAGACTGCTTTGACATCATACATGGAGATGTAGAATTTGGAGTTTGCCCAGTTGGTTTCCAGTCTTGCTTTGGGATTACAGTTAAGTGATTAGATGACTCTCAGAAGAGACTTTGAACTTTGGACTTTTAACATTGTTGAGACTTCTGTATACTGTGGGGACCTTTGAAGTTGGACTAAATGTATTTTGCATTATGCTATGTTTAGGTATGGCTCCCATAAACTCATATGTTTGAATAAGCCTATGGGGACCAGGGAGTAGAATGTGATGGTTTGTATATGCTTAGCCCAGGGAATGGTACTATTAGAAGGTGTGGCCTTATTGGAGTAGATGTGTTACTATGGGCGTGGGCTTAAGACACTCACCCTAGCCACCTAGAAGTCAGTATTCTGCTAGATAGCCTTCAGATGAAAATATAGAACTCTCAGCTCCATCTCCCACACCATGCCTGCCTGAATGCTGTCATGTTCCCACCTTGATGATACTGGACTGAACCTCTGAACCTGTAAGCCAGCGCAAACTAAATGTTGTCCTTTATAAGACTTGCATTAGTCATGGTGTCTGTTCACAGCAGTAAAACCCTAACTAAGACACCAGGCCTATAACACAAAGAGATGAATTGTAGCTAATTCTTAGGAATTGAAACATTCTTTCCCAGGGAAAGGAGAGGGGATGTGAGTCTCAGAAGGCAAAGGTAAGGTATAAGACTCAGAAAGCACTAGAAACTTACATTATTCATGAGAGCACTCCCCCAAGTTTGTATGAACAGTAAGCAATTGCTCAGGAGAAAAGATATTCCAACTAGCCAAGTTGCCTAAAAGTTGTTCAGGGAGTTGCATCACCCATGCTAGGATGGCCTTTACTGTGATACATTTTCCAGCCGCAGTGCCTTTCCTGTGAGTATCCTCAACCATACTCCTGTAATTGACCCCAGTATATTCACTGATTCATTAAGCTAAGGAAGAATCATGAATTAGGTATGGTATCAATGTCCTCCTTTCTGGTATGAAGATGCTTCATCATGTTTCCCCAGAAAAAGTCATAAAACATATACATATAGGGTGGCATTCAGCATATAAATCATAGCAGTTTTAACTCTGTTTGGGGGCTACTGTGATGGTTTAGTTTCCAAAAGAGGCTTAAAGACACATAATGGATCATTTAAAAAGTGATCACTCTGAGCCGGGCAGTGGTGGCCCACACCTTTAATCCCAGCACTTAGGAGGCAGAGTCAGGCGGATTTCTGATTTCGAGGCCAGCCTGGTCTACAGAGTGAGTGCCAGGACAACCAGGGCTATACAGAGAAGCCCTGTTTCAAACAACAACAACAACAACAACAAAAAAGTTATCACTCTGTGTGTGTGTGTCTGTGTGTCTGTGTGTATGTCTGTGTGCCTCTGTGTGTCCATGTGTGTGTTCCTAAATATAAAAGTACAAGCTTCTCAGTCCATATAGTGTTATTTGTATGTATATGAGTTCAGGGCTGACCACTTGATAGTAGATAAACTTTTGTAGGCTCTTCCCTGAAGACGACTATCTCTCTGACTCTCTGCATTCTTTCAGGGAAGAGTCCAGAAGAGGGAACACAAAGATTGTAAGAGCCAAAGGGACAGGGAATCTGCTATAAGATTGTATCTCCTTGAACTGTCAGGGAAACTACACGAATGAATCTCAACATTCATTTCTTAATGACTATTGTCCACAAGCTGCCATCTGCTCTTGTTTAGTCAACCTCAGTTGCTTTCCATGTAAGGTTGAACAATATGTTAATTTTCTTCTTAAAGCCAATAAAAGAAAACAAGAAAGACCCCCATTAAAATGGGTGCTGCATTTTTGTATGTGTTGTTACTTAATTTTGTGTAGCTATGTCCCAATACTTGACAGAAACAACTTAAAAGAGGAAATACTTATTTTGGCTCACAATTTCAAAGGGTCTTCCCAATGATCACTTGACACATCTCCAGGAGAGGCAGGACATTCATAGTGGGAGCATGTGATAGAAGCTACTCACTAATGACAGAAAGCATAGAGAAAAAAAAACCCCATAACTTTCAAAGATATACCTCTACTTGCTCTAGATAGACCCCGTAGCCCCAATCTCCCAAAATAGTACCACTATCTGGACCAAGCATTCAACTTAGGAACCCATGGGTAATATTTCATATATAAATCATAGCATGCTGTGTGTGCTGGCACAAGCTAATAATCCTAGCATTCAAGAGGCAGAGGCAGGTGGATCTCTCTGAGTTTAAAACCAACCTGGTCTACAAATCAAGTTCCAGGATAGCTAGGGCTGTTACACAGAGAAACCCTATCTTAAAAACACAAACAAACAAACAAACACATAGCAGTAGTTAATCATATCCATATCATAGAATACATTGTATTCTACAAGGGAACTATACAAATGCCTGAATGAAGATTTTTGGGTCTACCCTAAAGTTTGTCTACTACCAAGAAATGTTTGAAATCTGTTTCCCTGGAGAAACTTGTACATGTATGTGTCAAGAGAAACGGAGCATCACTATTTGTAATAGATAAAACCTTTAAACAAATCAAAGATTCATAGAGGATTGGTTGTAAAGATGCATTGTAGTCATAAAATAGAGTGTTTTGAGGAATGAAAATAAATGAAATGATAGCTACATCGAACAATATGAACCAATCTTAGTAACATGATAATGAGAGAAGAAAAAAATGGGTCTCCCAAAATACTTGTGTCATGATACTACTTATATTAAGTTTATCTAGATGCAAATAGCTAAAGATAAAATATATGAGAAATAATTAGGAAGGAAAGCAAAGCAACAATAAGGGCAAATTCCAATCCCAGAGTAAAGGGAAATAAAAACTTCATTTCTAGAGGATAATGATTTTTCACATCACTTTCTTAAATCTCCAAGTTCTTCCACATGGCTCTCCTTGGCTCACATGTTTTAGGGAGTCTACTGACAGATACATAAAATGGCTTAGCAGCATATGGAGAATAAAATCATGTCTGTAAAAATTCATCACCTATGTGTTCATAGGAGATTTGCGCAGTGACACAGAAGTTCTTAAAACAAGTGAATTTAAAATCTACAACTTACACATAAAATAATAAAATCACAAAAACGCACCAGCCTGCAAGGTTACTATTGATGCTTTCCAATGAAAGCAAGAGCATCATGAACAGCATGTGCATTATCAGTTGAGTACTCTAAACTAGCTAATTCAGAGCAGGAAAAGTAAGAGACAATTTTCCTATTGAGTGATCTCATGAATTTTTAATAATTTCATTTCTATACTTCAGGTAATTAAAAGAGTTTGGTGAAATAATCCCACTAATTACTTTTAGCCACAGTATTGTAAAACTATAGAATGGTTTTTTGAGTCTAGCCATGCATAATGGTGTATGACTATAATCACAGCATTCAGTTGGAGGCAGGAAGACTGAGAGTTGACAAAGGTCAGTTTGCTCTACACGGCCAGACCTATCTCATAGAACTATAACAACAAACTAACCAAAACAACAACAACAAAAAAGAACTCTTTAAAAGAATCCTGACTCATAGATTCTTTTATTCACTGAAAAAGAACTTTGTTCAAAGTATATAATGTTGCCATGTTTGATCATGGGATCTCAGTTAACAACTATGATTGTCTCTTTTCTCCAGATACACAGGAAATGCAGTTGTTTTGGCTTATGTAGACTCTGAAAATATTAAATAATGTCTCCCTGTAGAGTAAGAGTCCTTCAGTTTTCCCAAGTAAATTAGATTCTGATCCTTTCAAACAATAGTGATATGTCAGACAAACAGAGGGTAAATAATAAAACAAATTAGTATCTACTTGAGATTCTTCTATTTAAAAGCTTAACCCACCAACACAAGTAACTATACATGAAGTACAATTAAAATACCACCTCAAAAACTAACTAGCCTTATGTCTGTTTCTATTGAAAAATTATTTCCATCTAGGCATGCTAGTATACCTCTAATCCTAGTGCTTAGAAGGCTGAGGTAAAAGGAACGCTCTGAGTGTGAGGCCAACCTAGGCTATGGGATCAAAAGAAAATCTATTTCTGCTTTAAATAGTTTGAACATAGATATTCTACAGCCTGGCATGGTTGTGAAGATCTGTAACATCCCGCCTTGGGAGGCTGAGACAAGAGGATCAGGAATTTGAAGCCAGCATGGGACCTGATATATATATATATCAACATTAACATCCTTGTACATTGTAATATGATAGAGATCATCTATATCAAATATTCCTTAGTGAAAAATATCCAAAAGCCACATTTATCTAGTGATTTAATACTTTTGTAGAAGCCAAACTGTCTTAGATAAGTGGTAGGAATAGTTAACATTTAATTTCATCCATGAATACTATGTACAATGTCTTTTGAATGTTCAACATTGTTTTAATACAAGGATTTTTTTAAAAAATACATTTATTTCCAGGTGTGGTGGTACATGCCTTTTATCCCCAACATTCAAGAGAAAGATGCAGCTCGCCCGGGCAGTGGTAGTGCACGCCTTTAATCCCAGCACTCGGGAGGCAGAGGCAGGTGGATTTCTGAGTTCGAGGCCAGCCTGGTCTACAGAGTGAGTTCCAGGACAGCCAAGGCTACACAGAGAAACCCTGTCTCGAAAAACAAAACAAAACAAACAAAAAAAGATGTATCTCTGTGAGTTCAAGGCTAGTCTGGTCTACATAATGACTTCCAGAACAGCCAGAGTGCTCTTTGAGATTCTGTCTCAAAAAACAAAACAAAGTAAGAAAACTAAAAATTAAGTTTATTAATTTATTTATATATTTGTTTATTTATTGTGTATGTTTTCATATTATGGAAATCATACCATATATGGAAACCATATATGGAAGGTTAACTTGTAAGAGTCTCCTTCTATCATATGGCATAGGATCTGGAGACTTGAGCTCAAGTCATTTGCCAGCAATGCAAAAGAGTACTGTTTTCTTTTGGCCACAAGAATATATCACTCTTAGGGATTAAGAGGATAAGATATTGTTATTTTAGGAGAAGTAAATATATTTAGATATCTTTCTGCAGAACTCATCACATAGAGCATTTCTAAAATATAAGTAGAAATGACCAAAACAAACAAACAAACAAACAAACAAAAACCACCGCACATCCTGCTCATGCAGCAACCATAATTAAACTAGAAAAAAAGTCACTAAAGTAGGAGTGGGCTGGTTGGGAAGAAAAAAGGTTTCAGTGGTGGAGGGAGTCAGGGTAATAAAGTTGAAAACTAAGTATGAAATTGTTAAAGAATTTGAAAGAGAAAAAGATTAGAAAAATTAAAAAATTAAAGGACATTGCTGGCCACTTAACAGGTGATCCCTTTTTCTAAGTCATTACTGAATTAGCCCTTCGCATAGACTCTTTCTCCATGCTCACTTTAACATACACCTAATGTGAGTGATGGTAGCCCAATAGTAGACTTGAGTGTTCAAATAAGAACCTAAATGGTTACCTTCAAGTTCCAACCCTCTGTGACCTTGGACCATTGCTTTACTAGCCTGAGACACAATTGCCTCTGCTCTAAACACAACAGCCAACCTAGCCCTAACAATTTTGAACTTTTAATGATGTAATTTTCTTATTTCTATGGTATCTGTGTTGTACTTGAGAATCAGTGCCTCACTTTGCTTGGTTTATAGTGGGAGTACACTAGATAAATATTGTCAGATGAATGCTTTAAATCTGAGTTACAATGATGATTTAAATCATTAGATCACATGGATATTAATATGTAGTTAGAGTTTCCTTAGGTGGCTTTGGTAACAGCAGTGTTCCTAATAGTTAATGTCTTTCTGAGACTGATATGATGAGCTAGGTGGAAGAAAAAAGCTGATAGTACATGAATTTATTCATCTGTATCATTTATCAGAAACTTGACAGCACCCATCACTATAATACTTACTTACTGGGACAAATGTGTTATTTTTGTGTAAAATGGCTCCAAAGGTGTTTTTCTTTGCCTCAAATTCCATCACACATTCCATAATCAAATTTACAAAAGAACTATATAGTATAAATCTAGTAGAATGTAATATATAGACAAGTCTTGGTTATTATTTCAGAGAAACTTAGTCTCCTGTATAGTATTAGAGAGAAAGAGAATGACTGTAGTCAAAGGCATTCTCATGTATCCAAACAAGTTGTTAAGCAGGGTAGAAGGCAATCATAAATTTATTTGCATAGTTTCATAGAGTTATTGGTTTATTCTTTTTATCCATCAAATGCTTATAGTTATACAGGTACCTGAGACTAGAATCAAATAGATTGGATATGAGACAAAATTCTATAGTTTTAGATTCTCTGGTGTTCCAGCATGCCATATGTGCAGGCAAGAGTTCAATACAGTACAGCACAGCCTGAGACTGTGCTTTTTCAGTAAGAACTGCTTATAGAGTTGTACCTTCTCTTATATCTGGCAGTTTAGACTTCTGGTTTCCATAATACCTTGGCTGATTAGGCTGGCTTAGTGTGCCTAAAATGTATGACAAGAGTCCTGGTACATGTTAGGCAGTGAATATCTATATCACCAGCTCCCAAGAGAAAACGTTGCCACTGAGGAATGGGATGCTTTGATAGATACTTTGTATATACAGTCATAATCTGGTATTGGAGGAATCCTATACATCTATACAACTCCACATGGAGATTCTGTGAAGTTTCTGCTTGTTTTCCTTCATATTTCACCCTGTGAATTTTTCCCTCTATTACTTTGCTCAATCATTTTGCTGTTATAAATGTCAGCCATAAATATAACTATGTTTTGAGTCTTGTGAATATTTTCAACTAATCCCTGATCTTGAGGGTGGTTTTGTGGACCCCTACACATTGTACTATTTTTAAATTCTGAAATCCCAGTGTGTTTGTTAGCATTTAAAAATATATGAACTCTGAATCAGTTCTATATTGAGATGTACCCATCTATTATGTACCCATAATTGAGATAATTATATAGTACATTAAAATTTTGAATCAAACAACAGTGAACTGAATTATAAAATGCTCTGGTATTTTTCTCACATTCTAAAAGCTTTCCAAAGTAAAAATAATTAATTTTAAATTCCCTGGTTATCTATATTTTCTCAGAGCTTAGAAATGGGCAGGAGGAGGCCTAGGAAGGGCCATCTGTATACTTCGGATGTGGTAAAGAGTTTACATCAGGGAAAAAATAAGAAAATGTCTCGGTTTAAATATAAGAACTATTATGTATAACCTAATTATATATATATATAAATAATAATATATAATATATAATATATATATAATAATATATAATAATAATAATAATATATAATAATATAGCCCCCTCAGAAGCAGGCTCTGATGCCTGAGTTCCTCTTCTGTGAAATGGAAATGATAGCAGTATTAATCTCACAATTGCTATGAAATTTAAGTACATTTACATGTATAAAGGATTTACAACAATGCTGAGCACACAAGTTTTCCACATATTTGATATTGCTAAGAGTAGGCCCCTATCAGTTAACACTGACTACTACAGCCTCCCTCAGATTCCCTTTTCTCTGGTCAGCTATTGCTATAATAAGTTTTACTTGCTCTCTCCAAAACCCCAAGCAATCATTTGCTAGCACTTCAAAGGAAATACCCTCTGTTCAACTTTCAAGGCCCATATCCTATCTTAATCCTCATTTCTTTATATCAATTTTACACTCTTCCACATTAGGGGCTTTCAAACTTAAGCATTGGCCAAAGTCATTTGGATAACTTGGTAAGGCAGAGTTTGCTGTCATCTCTCCCAGATTCTGATTGTGATAGCTATTCTTGGTTGTTAACTTGCATGCATCTCAAATCAAGGAGTGGAAAAGGGAATAGTTCTATTCACTATTACTCCTAGTGACTCACTAGAAAAAAATTTTGCTTCCTGACCCCATGACCTTTAGTTCTGCCAGCTTAGAAGTTTTGGTCCCAGAGGTGAGAGTGCTCCTACCAGGAGACACAACAAATATTTTATTGAGCTGGAAGTTCAGACTTCCACCTGTCCACTTTGGCCTTAAGCTGACAGGTTCAGAAAGGAATAACAGTGTTAAGAGGGATGATTTATCCAGATTACCAAGAGGAAATTGGATTGCTTCTCCACAATGGAGGTGAGAAAGATTATACCTGGAGTGCAGGAGATCCTTCAGGGTGTCTCTTGGTGTACCATGTCCGGTGATTAAAGTCAACAAGAAACTACAACAACTCAATATAGGGAGGATGAAAAATGGCACAGATCCTTCAGGAATGAAGGTATGGATCACTACTCCAGAAAAAAGGCCAAGACCTGCTGAGGTGCTTTCTGACTGTGGAGGAAATACAGAATGGGCAGTGGAGGAAAGTAATTATAAATGCTGGCAGAAATGAGGATTGTAGTTGACACAAGTGTCATATTTAGTTAAGAATGTGTTAATATAGATATTTATGTTCTTTCCTTGATTTCTTTATTATGTAATGTAACATAAATTAAGAGAATATCAGTAATTAACATATGTAAGTTTGAGATACCTAAAGAATGTCCCTCAAAGGGCATCACCACCTAGTCTAAATTATAAAATTTGATTGTTGTTGCATGAGGGATAGTTATATCATGTTATGCACAATTATTATGTGGTTATTACTTCCACTTGGAATTGAGTATACCATAAGGTTATACGATTGTGTGTCAAGTTGACAAGGGGTTGATTTGTGATGGCTATACAGGACATGGAGGAAAGAAGCTTGTCCTCTGCCTGTTTGCTCTTACTCTTGCTAGCAAGTCAATTCCTTCACTGGCATAAGAGTCTACTTCTTTGGGATTCTGGCATATCATAAAGAAAGCAGAGACATCCATCTTTGTGGACTGAACAACCACTGGATTCTTGAACCTTCTATTAGTAGACAGACATTGTTGTACTAGCTGGATCACATCCTGTAAGCCATTCTAATAAATTCTCATTCTCTCTTTCTTTCTGTAATATCTGTTTCTCTAGAGAACTTCTGGTGGTTTGAATACCCTTGGCCCATGGGAAGTGGCACTATTAGGCTTTATTGGCATAGGTGTGGCCATGTTAGAAAAAGCACATCACTGTATAGGGTCCCTGCGAGGGCACCTACTGCTTAAGCTCTGCCCAGTGTGGAAGAGTCAGTATCTTCCTGGCTGCCTTCAGATCAAGATATAGAACGCTCAGCTCCTTCTTCAGCATGCAAGTCTGTCTGGATGATGCCATGCTTCCCACCTTGACGATAATGGACTGAACCTCTGAAACTGTAAGCCAGACCCAATTAAATGTTGTCTTTATAAGAATTACCTTAGTCATGGTGTCTTTTCACAGCAATAAAACCCTAACGAATGCTCTGGAGATCACTTTTTGAGAGCTACTACCACATCTGGTTATAGTGGTACACACCTGTAATCCTAGAACTTGAAAGTCTGAGGCAGGAGGATCAAGAGTTCCTGACTACCTTGAACTATGTAGCAAATTTGAGGTCTTTTTGCTTAGTATTGTTTCTGTTAGTTCATTCTTCCTTCTCACACTCACCTATCCTATTGTCTTTGCTTACAACTTCTTTGCTAGCTCAGACTGCATCCAGTCTAGCTTTAAATCCTATCAGTTGTTTCTGTTTTTCAAATAAGTATTAGTTAATATAACCTACATCACAGTTTAACTCTATATCTATTATTTGCCCTTATTTAATGCATATGACATATATGTCTAACAATATAATTTTTGGTGCTTAAGCTTTTTTATACTTTTTATTTTCAACAGACATGGTGTACTTGTACATATTTGTGTGATACTGTGTGACATATTAGTATATCTATAATCTATAATGATCTGATCGGGGTAATTTGCATATCTATCACATCAAACATTTGCTATTGTGCAGAGGTTATGCTAATCTCCTGTGTATCATTTTTATCTTAGTATGTGTGCTGACAAAGTGAGCATAATGCAAATATTTTGTGGCAAGAATATTTTCTCTGCATTTTGCTCATAAGTCCATCACTAGATTGAATATATATATACACATATATAATTAAACATATATGTATTTAATAATTATTTAACTGGTTTGTTTGTGTGGCCAATTAATACATTTTGATAGTGAGATCTTATGCTTTTATTCTATCACTAAGCAATGATGAAGGAAAATTTTGCAGAGGTATCTTCAGCATCATACCCAGAAGCCACACTACAACTCTTGTGCCTATGATGTGAATGCTACCTGCCATGTCTTTCCAAATCTGTATTTATCTTAATGCACTCGGAATTACAGGGCAATGATTATTACAGCAGATTCTACATAGAACACTGTTCATGATTGCAGCTCTGTACTTAATGGCAAATGGCAGCTGATTGTTTTGCTCTGCCTTAAAGTAGGAAGCACACTGTAAAAAACAATTTGATGCTGACTGCTGCTTCTGAAGCTTTGTTATACTTCAAGTGCCTTCAACATTTATGGCTCCGGCAGACAGTTGAGAGACATACAATGTTTTATTTCACTCTGTATTAAAGGCAGTATTTGTTGCTTCAACTTGCTGCTGCTACTAAACAGAAGATGTGGCTGGCTCTTTACAGATTTCAAGTATGAATATCTAGCTTAATTTATGACTGTTTGGGTTGTAGTTTTCATAAAACATTTAATATATAATTTAAAGATGTGATTCACATCATTCATGAAGCTTGACTATTTGTTTTTATATTTGTCATCAATGTAATAAAACTCAACAGTGACTAGAAAAGGTACATCAATACCCCACTGAAGAACAATGGTGTGCTCTCAATTATTTCTGAATAGGTTATTTGCAAGATGGAGATTCTTTTAACTGCAATAAAGCAGAGGAGCTTTGTGTCTTCTGACTGGAAAATCCTGAATTTTGATGGCATTTATTTAATTGTTAAGTCTCGAAACTTCAAATTCTCAAAAAATATGTTGAGATATGTTTTTGTAAAATATATAAATAAAAACACATTAGCAATCTGGGGGTATAACTCAATGGTAGAAAGCTTGCCTATTATTCACAAAGTCCTGTGTTCAATCTCCAGCGCTGCAAAACAGACAAAACAATAGCAGCATAAAAATAGGAAGCATTGCTATTCGTTCATAAAGCAATGGTGGCTTTGTAGTGATGTAAAAGGAAAGCTTTCTTTTTTTAAATCATTCACTAAAGAGTTGAGTTCATCAGCTCGTGGGTTGTGGAATTGCAAAAGACAGTGCTGCCACATAGATGCTTCACAGCAAATGTTCAGTGTTTGCTGATAGAATCCTGCCTACTAGGTCATTTACAGCCCTGTACACAAACTCAGAGTCGAGTGGTGCTCTAGTATTGTGTGGTGACTGGCAAAAACTGGAGAACTTGAGGAAAACACTTTTCCTTAGCTTGGGGCCACACTGGAAGATTCTGTATGCTTCCACAAATGAGAAAGTAAGATGGACTTAGAGGTTATATTTCTACATAGGTGCTTATATTTCTTCAAATACCATCTCAAAAGTTTGCCATACATTTATAATATAATTATGGTGTTTTATAATAAGAACTATTAACCCTTATTATATGCTTTTCACTTCACAAGTATTTAAAAATTGAATCCTGACAACAAGTCTATGATAAAGGGAGGATTATTGGAGCTCAAGAAAATACTCGAAAGCTACTGATTAAGAAATGGCATTCCAAATAGAAAATATAAACAAGAGCTTGTATTAAGTAGAAGAAGGTGAATAACAAGAGATAAGCTTAGTAAGGATTCAGTATGAGTGTCAGGTCCACAAAGTCATGCTCTCATTTTAGCGATTATGAAACAGCTACAGAGGTCATTTCAGCCTCTTCTAGGGAACATCTTCATAGGTTGCTGACTACCGATGTCTTACGAGTTCTTTTGTATTGGAAATGCATATTTGAAGTGAAAAACATGATCCTTTCTTTTCCTTACTAAATTATGTCTAGATGTTGAAACCATATGATGATAAAGAAATTACTACCATTTACTTGATGACAGTATGTTCTAATTGGAGACAAAATATATGGAAGAAAATTAGCAGCCTTCTCAAGTGCTTGCTTTCTCAGACCTGAACATATAAATTGTTACAATCTAAAAGGAAGGAAAAAGCAAATGTCAGTCTGTTGCTCACAATCACACTCCTCCAGCAGGGGGCTAAACCAGACCTCCCGGGCTACTAATTATAGTATTAACAAAGGCAAACTGGGTCCTCTCTAAAGCACAGATTCCCATTTAATTTAGGCCTTGGAGATGGTGGTAAATATAATAACTATGTATTTAAGAATATGGACTCCAGAGTGATATTAAATTGCGTTCAAATCCCAAAGCCATTGCTAAGTCTTTCTATCCCCTATGCTGAGTCAGTTCATCTCTTTTGGCTACAGCTCTTCATCTGTAAAGAAAGGGAAAGGACAGGTAATTATATGTCACCCAATCACAGCAAACACTTATGAAAATTATTTGAGATCTGGAAACACCCAGAAGCCACTGATTAAGAAATGGCATTCCAAATAGAAAATATAAACAAGAGTTTGTATTATGCATGAGTATGACTAAAAAAGAGATAAGAGTAGAAAAGAATCTGTATGGCTGGATGGCCCACAAAGTCATGCTCAAAAGTTAGTTTGGGATTGGTGAGATGGCTCAGTGGGTAAAAGCACTTGTTGCTAGGCCTGACAACCTGAGTTCAATCTTTGGGACACACAGGATGGAAGGAAAGAGCTAACTTCCACATGTTAACCTCTGGCCTTTGTATGTATGAATCCTTCCTCCCCACACACACAGACACAAATGTGACCTCCCCACCCCCCCAAGAATTAGTTTTGAGAGTTGAACTACACCCCCAACCCAAACTGTCAGTTTTAGTATGGACAAGCAAATGAATTCATTTGACCAGTCTGGAATCATGTCTTCCCAGATACATTATCAGCACTGGTTATGTGTGTTAACGTATTCCATTTTTATTGTTTTATAATTATGCAATTATAGTTACAATAAAAAATCGCATTTAGATTTTATATCTTGTACTGAAACCTGAAAGTATTATCTATTAGAATTGACTGTGAATCTACAGTCATTGAAGAACAGTCATTGTTACCCTGACATTCTAAATTATTCCCCAGAGTCGGATAATGCAAAGGAATAAAATTCAAATGAAAGTGATGTTTGGAGAAAAGGTTGATTTATGGAGAAGTGAAGAAAATATGTTTCAGCATCTGATCTTTCAGGGCTCGGAGTGCTGGCACTCTTTGACAAGAGGGACATCTTTGACGTAACTTTGAGGTCAAACAGCTAGGTCCAAACCTGAGGAGTCTATCTGAGGTCTATTAAGTCAGGAAAGCAGAAGATGGGAAGCAGAGAGAACAAATGAACCATAAGAGGAGGAACAAAGCAGTGGGTTGAAAACAGTAACAGATAAAGAGCTAAAACTGAAGCTGAGACTAAAACTACAGAAGCTTGAGAAGGACAGATTTTTAGAATTGTATTGGGTGATGTCTTAGGGTTACCATTGCTTTGATGAAACACCATGACCAAAAAGCAAGTTGTGCATGTGAAGGTTACTCAGCTTATACTTCTACACTGTAGTCTGTCATTGACTGGGCAGGAACCTGGAGGCAGGAGCTGGTATAGAAGCCATGGGCAGGTGCTGATTACTGGCCTTGTTCCTCATGGCTTGCTCAGCGTGTTCTCTTTTATAAAACCCAAGGCCTAGGGATGCTAACACCCACAATGTGACAGGCTCTCTGTCATCAACCTCTAATTAAGAAAATGCCCTACAGACTTGCTTACAGTCAGATCTTATGGAGGCATTTGCTCAGTTGAAGTGTCATCCTTTCTAATGCCTCTAGTTTGTATCAACTTCATATAAAAGTAACCAGCACAGGGGCACATCCGAAGCTGAGTGTGGGGGAAGCAATACTAATTTTGATTCAGATGGCAGGTGGCTTCATGGCTTAATCTGAAGTTCTGTAACAGAAGAGTAGCATGAACTGGAGGTTGTTTATAAATTAAAGTACAGAGAAGCAAAGGTTTTGGACTTATCCTTAAACTGTGGATACTTAAAGAAGGAACTTTTTACTCACAGGCAGATATTGAATGCAAACATTGTTCCTGGGAATCATGATTATACTATTTTTTATGCCCTGAAAAGATTTACCAAACAGTAGTCCTAAACATTTCAGATCTGTGTCCCTCTGCTTCCTGCTATTGTCCTGAGAAAAGAATGAAGGAGAGAGTCAGGTTCTTACTGATGATATCTGAAATATTTGGCTCAATAAGAAAATAACTACCTAAATTATGATATACCAACCAGATGGAATTATATAGCTTATAAAAAAGAGATAAAAGAAAAATGAATTAAAATGGAAAACTAAATTGAACAAAGGAGAAAATAGCGTATAATTTTCAGTTGTAGACATATAAGTGCGTCTTTAGAAATACATTGATAAAGTATGGAAAGAAACATGAATAAACAAGAAAACAATATTGATATAATGTAGATACAGGTATTTTTCTGAAATTTTATAATGTGTTCCTTTGACACAATGCTTTTATTTCATTTTTAAAACTTTTGAATGCTTATGATAAAAAGCAAATAACTGTGGAAAGGAGAAATCAGAAGTTTTCAGTTTTCATCAGCCTTCATTTATACTTTCATATACTGGGAAATGAGCCCAGATTCCAGTTTTATATGACCATTGAAGAGTACAGTCCTGTCTCTTTCCAGGTGACAAATGTCGTGATTTTAGGTGCTGGCTCTTTATTTTGAGACAGCATTTTAATGGATATTTCAGTCTAAACAGATATTCCCAATCCTCCAGCCTCCACTCTGAAGTATTGGGATTACAGATAAGCTCCACAACATCCAGCTCAACTTTGCTTTAATAACTATCAAATCATTTTAAAAATTATATTACAACCAGAAGTGGGGGTATATGCTTCAATTCCAGCACTCAGGAGGCAGAGGACGTAGATCTCTGTGAGTTCAAGGCCAGCCTTGTGTACATAGTATGTTCTAAGATAGCCAGGACTATGTAGTAAGTCCTTGTCTCAAACAAAAACAAATAGAAATATTACATTTTAATATATGGGTGGGAGTATTTCACAGGATGTGTGTGTGTCAGAAGACAAGTTGTGGAAGTGGGTTTTCCCAGGTTGAATTCAGGTTATGAGGCTTGTCAGCAAGCTCCTTTTCCTGCTGAGCCTTATTGCCAGCCCACGACTCTCATCTTGAATTCCAGCCCTATTTCCTGAACTTTATACTTTTATGTTCATAAAATAGCCACCAAACTTGGAATGTTATCATCTTCTATCATCTTCCCAGCTCCCAAATATGTTTCTCTCCCTTATTCCCTACTTTGGCTAATGGCAATTCAATTGGTCATTCAGGTGAAATCCTTTGGTTCTTCCTTCTCCTAGCAGCAAGAGCAATTTGTCTACTTCATCCATTCTATTTCTGGAATATGGTCATAATCTATTTTCTTTCATCTTCATTGCACTTGTCCTTACTTCCGCCACCACTGTAGTAGCTGTGTTTTTGTTCCTAGTCCTCATATGTTGTGCTACAAGCCCTACATTTCTGTTAAAAGAATCCCATTTTTATTTTGTTTTAATTGTTTGGCAGGGTCTCCACATATAGCATAGGCTGGCCTCAACTTTGCAGTCCTTTTGCTTCTGTCTCTGAATGCTGGGATTACAGGAGCATACCATTATTAAGAATAAAAAATTAAGAATATTTTGGTACTGGGGTAAAACCCAGATCCTCACATACTCCAGGATGTCAAGCTGCATACCCAGCCCATAAGTATTTCTTTAGAGTAGTTTTTGACACAGAATTCTTTTTATAAAAATATCTGCATATATTTAAGTCCAAGCATTTAATGTGCATGGCTTTCAACCTTGCCAGAGTCACATGTAAGAAGTCTGCATTTAACCTAAATGTCTATAATTCCTGTTTAGAGCAAAGTCAGTTCCTTTAACACCATCTAGTCTCTGTCTTCTGTGATTCTTAAGTGCAAAGTGTCCTTTTACTTGTTCTGTAATCAACAAAATCCTTACCTTTCACAGCCCAACTAAAATGCCATCTTTCTTTGAAGCCAATTTTATCTGCTTCACTGGAAAGTAATTGTTAGTAATTATTACTCCTTTTCTGTTCCTACAGCAGATTATTTGGGCTTCTTCTGTAGCACCTATTCTAAACCCCCTCTATCATAAAGATTTGTTCTTGTGGCAGAATGTAAGTAGATTTAGGTGCCTTGAAGACAGAGACAGTGTTATAGTGACTGCTGTGTGCATGGGCATTGGACATACTCTTTGGAAGAGGACTTAATTCTTAGACTGGAATTATCTTTCATTTCCTCTTTCCACAGCTACAAATGGCCCAGGATGCAGTTTGGTTATAAGCAAACCTTTACTTTGGAGAACTATTTTTTCTTTGTTTCTTTTTTTTTAGATAGAGTCCTAGCTCTGCATATCCTGAAACTAGCTATGTAGATCAGGCTGGCCTCAGAGATCCACCTGCCTCTGCCTCTTGAGTGTGGGACCCTGGAGAACTGTTTTTAACCAAAATAAGCTTTGTTGTCCTCTGATTTGGAAGAAAGTGAAGATGCCAAGTCTCAGACCCATATATCTTCTCTTTCCTAATGAACATAGCCTAAATTTAGGCAATCCAGAAGTAGCAGCAGCAAACCGGGCTTTGTAAAGGGATTGAGAAATCCATCTGTTGAAATTGCATTGTCGTCTATCACGCAGTTTGTTGCCGTGGGCAGCAAGCTTTCTGTTAACTACTTACTAATGTTAGTTTTTTTGTTCTTCTCAACAAGTTTCATGGGTTAACTTATAGACTATATAGAAAGTATAGAGGATCCACAATAAAATTAAAAATTCTCATTGGCTCAAATGTTAGGGAACCTAGATTCATACGATTCTGTTGTTAATTTACTATGGAACATTGGGTAAGTGAATGCCTTTCTTTTGGATTATTTCTTTTAATTTGTCAAAATGATAAGGTTGAACCAGGTCATATCCAACTTTTTTAGATGCTGTGACATTGTATGGTGTGATTGTGATAAGGCCTCCCACAGGGCAGCCTGTGCTCAATAGATTCTTATGTGAACAAATGCGTAAAAATGACTAAGCATTTAAAAGTGTAGCATAGTTATAAAGATAAAATACATTTAGATAGAATAAAATATGGTGAAGTAGAGAGTAAGAGGAACATATTTCAACCAAGAATATAATTTCTAAGTTTAACTTTGTGTTTTAGAATAAATTCTGAAATGTTTTCTGAAAGCTCAGAATATGAGTAATTACACTATTACTTATTTTTTTACCAAGTGAGAGCCTTAGTAGCTCTGGCTGTCCTAGAACTCACTATGTACACTAGACGGGCCTCAAATCCACATTGATCCTTCTGCCTCTGACTCCCAAGTGCTGGGTTTAAAGGCGTACATCACTATACCTGGCTTTATTACTCATTTATATAATTTTTATTTTTCTCACTTTTTTCTTTAATGAGAGGAGTAAAATGAAAAGGGGAGATAAAATTTCCATTCATGAAAAGCATACACACACACACACAGAGGGGAAATGGGGGGTTCCTAATTTAATCTTCACAGCAACCTGTCAGAAAAATCAACTTTATTTATATCTTTATGGATAAAAATTAAACCTGAGAGAGTTTCAGAAAATTCATCAAATTCACCTTTTTAGTAAGACGGCAATCTAAGGCTGAGAGTCAGCTATTTATTGCAAAACCCTTATTCCTTCTGCTATTATGCTACTCCCAGCCCTAGTGTATGTATATACTTCCCAGAGACATTCTTCTCATAACATTGCACTGTGAACAACACCCAAGATCTTCTGAGTTTTGGGCTTGAAGAACTAGCAATTTTATTTACATAAACCTTTCACTCAATGAGGTTATTTAAAACCTTGATACCTTGTGTATGATTCCTGAACCTTCTCCTGAAGATCCTAAGATTACATGGAATCTATATTCAACAGTGGGAGGTTTCTCATAGTTCCCTGGCATGTGGCTTTTACCGTTCATTTTCATCATCAAAGCTAGCAAAACCAAAACCAAAACCAAAACAAAAAATTCAATACACACAGGTAGTAGATGAAATAATACAGAATAATCATGGAAGTGACATCCCATTAACTTTTTCATATTCTATTATATTCTATTAAATAGAGGAAATTTACCGAGCATGCCTTCAGTCAGGGGAAGGGAATTACACAAACGTATGAACCTCAGAAGGCAGAGATCACAGCACAGCCTTTGAATCTGATTGTCTCAAGCACTATGTAGCTGTCAAAAAGAATGAAGAAGCTACTTACTGCCATGGCATAATTTCTGTTACATACTGTTAAATTAAGAAACAACATATAAAAGAATATCTATAGAGCATTCTCCTTTATAAAAGTAAAGGAAATGTTAGAACTTCAGTATGTCATTTGTGTAAAGAAGTACAAAAAGAAGAGAACAAATGGTAAAGTGATTTGTTACACATATGGTACAGTTGTGAATGAGATTTGCATAATGGGAAAACCAGAATATGTGCGATAAGAGGGGAGTAACCCCTGTCTGACTATACCTTTTTATATAGCATTGTAAGGGTTCACATGCTTTCAAATTAAATAATTAAAATCATTCATTTTGGAGGTAGAGAGACAGAAGTGGCCTAAAAACGGAGTACAGAGCGCAGCAGCTTTTCGTGACTGGATTGCAAATGAACAATGTAACTATAGTATGACTGAAGCAGGTGAGGAAGAAGATAGTAATGTGTTAGGTGGACTAAACGTGCCTTCCTATAACAATTAGGTAAATCACTTGCCTTATAATGTGCTTTTGCTTGGAAATAGGAATAATCAAGTTAAAATGAAGCCATCTGGTCAGGTCCTGTGGTAGTTTGAATGAGAAATATTCCTTATAAGTTCATTTATTTGAATATGTGGTCCCCAATCCAATTTGACTAAGGTCCTTATAAAAGGGGGGGGGGAATTGGACATGGAGACAAACATGCATAGAAGGCAGATGCTGTGAAGGGAGAGAGGTAGGTAAAAATGAAGGAAGAGATTGGAGTGAAAGGTCTATAAGCCAAAGACTGCCAGGAACCAATTAGAAGCTAGAACACATGGAACAGATTCTACTTCATGACCCACAGAAGGAATCAACGTAGCCAACATGTGGATTTTAAACTTGTTTGTTTGTTTTACTTTTAAATGATGTTTTTCTTTTATTGAAAATAGATTTTTTTCATACAATACATTCTGGTTATGTTTCCCCGCCCCCAACATCTCCAAGATCCTCCCCCTCCTCTCCCAACTGAATCCACACCCTTTCTGTCTCTCCTAAGAAAACAAACAGGCATCTAAAGAATAATAAAATAAGATTTAAAAAAACAAACAAACAAGCCAGAACAGGGCAAAACACACAAACTGTCTCTGTGTGCTTGCTGGAGAGGGTATCACAAAAGTAGAGAGGACAGCATGAGAGAGAAAAGAGAGATTCCCAAAGGAAGAGGGCAAACACTAAGTGATGGAATGTGTGACACAAAAGTGGAAGTTGAGATTATCTAGAGGAAGAAAAGAAGTTAGCCAGGGAATGCCCTACAGGACATGGGAAGGAACAGTGAGAGGTAAATGACTGAGAACAGTATACAAAGTCCATTGATGTGAGGAGTGTGGTGGTGCACACCTTTAATCCCAGCACTCAGGAAGTAGAGGCAGGTGGATCTGTGAGTTAGAAGCCACTCTGGTCTACATACTTCCAGGGCAGCCAGAGCTACACAGAGAAACCTTGTCTCAAAAAAAAGTCTATTGAAATATCTTAAAACTGGGAGGTAAAAATTTTGAGAAAACAAGAATATTCACATAATTCCGATGTAATTATAAAGAACAAATAGTAACTTTTCAGAGTAGAAATCCAGTAGGAAGTATCTTTATCAAGTGATCAATAGTAAAACATGCCAACCTTTTGTGGGTATGGTGCAATGTAAAGAAATCATTTCTGTAGTATTCTTGCCAAAAATCAAATAAAAAGAAATTACCACATGTGCTCAAATTGAGAACCTACAAAACAACTGCTAAGTATTCATCAAAAGTGTTAAGGTCATGTGCTCTGACAGACCTGGGAACTGTCACACATTGGAGTAGATAAGGGAGTATCAGCAACTAATACAATGTGAGACTTTGAATTAAATACTAGAAAATAAAAACAGACTTTCAAAGAAATACTGCTGAAATCGCAACAGCACCAGTAGTGTTGTTATGTTAATTTAGTGTTACTATCAAATTAGCTATTCCTACTGTGAGTTTTATTATAGTGTTTTAAATATGTAAATTGTTGACATTAGGGAACCTATGAAGGATATGTGTGTATCCCCTCTTCCATTTTTATAATTTTTCAGGAAGTCTAAAATTAATTATCTCCAAATAAAAAGTTTAAAATGATTACTTACAAGAGACTTTCCCACTATTTAGCAGTCACACTGGAAGGGAATGTGAGTCCAGGAGAAAGGCTAATGTATAATAATTCCTTTATTTATCTTATCTTTATCCATCCCCAAATACTGTGCAATAGACAGGAGAAGGATATTACTCACAAAATACAAGAAGAAAAATAAAGAAAAATAAATCAAAGCCGTACTGAGAGACAACAAGGTTATTCAGGAATTCATTTGCAAGGGCAATATCCCTGTGCTGTCCAGAAGACACTGTCTCACATTAATTCTCCCAGTCCTCTGGTTCTTACACTGTTTGTACTGCCTTTTCCTTAATGTTCTCTGGGGTGTCGGGATTGCTCCCAGATTGCGCATGGGTACTCTATAGTCACTTATTCTCTGCAATTTGACTACTTGTGACTGTCTGTGATAGCCTCTATCTTCTGCAAAAATGAAGCTTCTTTGATGTGAGAGCTGCACTTACCTATGAATATAAGGATAAATACGTAGAAGATAGTTACTTGGAATCCATCTTAAATTACTAAATTGGTAGCCATAGATTCTCCTCTAGGGTCCTTGACTACTGTAGCCTTGAGTTCTTGGCTAGGACTACAACAGCAGGCATGAATTCCCTCCTGTTGAATTGGCCTTAAGTCCAATCTGACAGCTGATGGTTGCTCTCAAGGTTTAGTGCGACTATTGCGCTATTAGGTATATTTTGCAGTGCAAGTCATTATTGTGGTTTGATGTCTTTAAAGCTGGGTATTAATAACCTTGCTCTCTTGGCAGTTTGAAGAGCACCTTCCAACATTGTGAAAGCTATTGGTGAGGGAGGAGACTTTCTAGAACAATATGAGTTTGATTTTTCTATGTTTTGTGAATGAAGTATGTGGTGTTTTCAACAGCAGGATCTTACCATCAAGTTCTGCCATGCAACCAATAACAACGGCAATAGTCTGTATTGTTGGGGGTCTCTTGAAGGAGGCATCCTTCCTTTGGCATTAGGATTTTTGTTAGTCTATGGCTTCTGAGGAACATTATTGCCCTGTGTGAGGTAAGTCCAATTAGAATATATTTTATAAAATATAAATATGTAAATATATATTTTATATAAACATGTACTATATATTTTATAAATATATAAAATATGTATAACATAATACGTATATTGTAATGTATTATAAAATAGTAGGTTTCCTACAGCTTTTTCAAACACCCACAGTGTATTTATCCTTCTTCCTTCCTCTTTCTCTACTTTACCCTCTCATTCTTCTCTACTCCAGTCTCCCTCTCCCTGTTTTTACCCTTCCCTCTCATAACACTTGTAGTTTGTGCTTTCCTTTATAGCTTTTTCTCCTTACCTCCCGCAGTGGTTCCTTCCCAATTTCCTGGCTTCTACAGTTACTCCAAATTATATATTCAAACCTTAAGATTCAAGTTAGGATCTGCATAAAAGAGAGAACATGCAGTGTTTATCTTTCTGGGTCTGGGTTACCTCATTCAGTATAATAATTTCCATTTCTATCCTTTTACCTGCAGATCTTATGATTTATTTTTTCTTTACAGATGAATAGAATTCTATTGTATGTATGTACAATACTTCCATTATCTATTCATCAGTTGATGGACATGTAGACTGCTTCCACTTCCTAGTTATTGTGAATAGAATGACTAGGAATAGGGTTGAGCCAGTATCTCTGTAGTAGGATGCTGACTCCTTTAGGTATATGCACAGGTGCAGTAGAGCTGGGTCATATGGTAGATCTATATTTAGTTTTCTGAGGAATCTCTCCTCCCCCAACCAGTGGCTGTACTGGTTTGCATTCCCACAAACAGTAAAATGTTCCCTTTTCCCCAAATCCTTGCCAGCGTTTGCTGTCATTTTCTTTCTTAATCTTGGCCATTCTGAATGGGATAAAATGAAGTCGTAAGTTAGTTTCAATTTGCATTTTCTTGATGGCTAAGGATGCTTTAAGGTATTTTGTAGCCATTTTTATTTCTTCTTTTGAGAACTCTCTGTTCAAAGAGAGCCCATTTATAATTGAATTGCTCTTTTTATTTTTATTTTTTAATTTTTGAGTACTTTGTATATTTTGGATATTAATCTTCTATTGGATGTACACTGGCAAAGATTCTCTCCCATTCTGTAAGCTTCCTCTTTGCTTGATTGATTGCTTACTTTGTTGTACAGAAACTTTTTAGTTTTATGAGATCTGATTTATCAATTGTTATCCTCTCACTTGATCCCTGCAACTGATTAAACTAAAAACATCTAGAATTTTACGTACAAGCATAAGGACTTGAGTTAAAATTCTTTTAAAGGTGAAAGCTTCTTAACTCAATGCATATTATTATCAGGTGAATGGTCAAACAGAATATACTGAAAACGTGCTTCCACAGGAATCTCCCACTAAAATTAGAAATGCCATCTTTTTCAATGGATTCTTTGAGAATTTTGTTTGAGGTTTGTTCATTTCATTCTTCCTCCAACTCCTCCAAGATCAATCCTACATTCCTCATTTACCCAACTTTGTGTCTGTGCTGGCTGGTTTTGTGTCAACTTGACACAAGCTGGAGTTATCACAGAGAAAGGAGCTTTAGTTGAGGAAATGCCTCCATGAGATCCAGCAGTAAGGCATTTTCTCAATTAGTGATCAAGGGGGGAGAGCCCCTTGTGGGTGGTACCATCTGTGGGCTGGTAGTCTTGGGCTCTATAAGAGAGCCAGCTGAGCAAACCAGGAGAAGCAAGCAAGCCAGTAAGTTACATCCCTCCATGGCCTCTGCATCAGCTCCTGCTTCCAGACCTGCTTGAGTTCCATTCCTGACTTCCCCTGGTGATGAACAGCAGCATAGACATGTAAGTAGAATAAACCCTTTCCTCCCCAACTTGCATTTTGGTCATGATGTTTGTGCAGGGATAGAAACCCTGACTAAGACAATGTCCTAATTTTAAAAAACCAAAAACAATGAGTACAATTTGAGTTTTGCATATACTCTTGTGTGTATGGCCCTCCACTGAACTGCAGGTCAACCTACCAAGAGCCACACCTTATGTTCTCTCTCTCTCTCTCTCTCTCTCTCTCTCTCTCTCTCTCTCTCTCTCACACACACACACACACACACACACACACACACACACACACACACTTTATTTTAGAAAGAGTCTTTCTATGTAGCCCTAGTTGTCCTGGAACTCACAGTATAGAGTAGACTTGACTCAAACTCACAGAGATCTGGCTGCCTCTGCCTCCTGAGTGCTGGGACTAAAGACATGTCCCACCATGCCTTGTTCTTAGTTTTCTTTGTAGTGTTCTGGTGAATTCTCCAGTGAAGATTAAGTGATGGGTTACTTACTGGTGATAAGAAATGGCTCTGAGACGGGAAATGTAGAGCTAGCTATTTCTAGAGCCTTATTTCAGGTTCTCTGCTCCACACAACATGGTCATTGAAATAGAAATTCTGAGTAGCCTGAGCCATACGTATCTCTACTCTTGAATGAGGAGTATGGGTAATTATTTTTTAAATAGTAGCTGAATAATTCTCTGAAATCATCTTGAGGGTTTTGTTGCTAGTGACAGGAAGTACAACATGTCAAGGAGAGTGATAATTCCATGGAATGGTATGCTTTGCATTGCACAGGGGTGCTACAAATTTTAAAGGAAAATGCATTGAAAAGGATGACACTCATAATTTTAGTGGGAGATTTCTGTGGATGTGCACTTTGAGTATATTCTTTTTGACCTGACAATTATCTGCCTAGGTTAAGAAATTCTCTCCTATAAAAGAACACATTTTTGTTTGTTTGTTTTAAAATTAGCCAATGATAAGCATGATCTAAAAAGACCTAATTCAGAAATGAGTGGAGCATTTTAGGGACATTTTTGTATCTGTGAGTAGTGAGAGGAGGAAGAGTTCATTTTGGTTAATGTATAGATCAGCATAAGAATTTTATTATGAATATGGAAGGAGTTAATGATAAAAAAAATCTTGGAAATTGTTGCATAAGAAGTTAAAACCTTGTAAATTTGTAAAATATCTACTAATTGAATTCCTTCTGATACTTCCCATTCATTTACCTTTGCATAGAGTCCAATATAATTAATAACCACTAAGAAGCTACAAATGTTTTCCAACCAAAGTAACTGAAGGTAGAAGTTTTATAACATAGACAGTATGTGTGTATTTTTGTTTCCCTTGGTGCAATAAAAGAAAATGTGAGAATATTTTTGGTCCTGTTTTGGAAATAGTACACAAACTTGAAGATGATTTTGCATATGCAAAGGTCCGGATACTGTCTTTCTTTGATGAGGAAAGCAAAACTCTTGCTTGGTTTAAGTAAAAGATAGATGATGCTAAATGGTTTTCAGAAGCTTTTATTTCTTACTTTTGTCTTAAATTGTAAAATAACTTATTAGACAAATAAATAAATAAATAGTATACATTTATTTATTTATTTATTAGACAAATAAATAAATATAGACAAATAAATAAATAGTCCTATGACTTTCTGGACATCTTCTTCTTCTCAGTAAAAAATACTTTTCAATATCCTCAGGAGGAAAAGAAGCCTCAAGGCAATTATTTTGGCTTCACAATTTGGAAAGCATAAGGAAACAAAATCCAGCCCTAACTACGGAGCTCGTTTATTTCTGCTCTGCCAAATTGTGAGCCTAGTAATGGAAATATGACTCATAATGTTAGAAGCCAGGCAGTGCCGGAGCAAATCAGAGTATGTTGCAAATAGTGTGAAATGAGGCCCGACATTCAAAGGGTGGGGCTGCTTGAATGCTGCTGTGGCAGCTACAGGGGTCTAGGGGGAATTCCACTCCCGCATTCCAATTGTTCTCTGGAATGGTTACTTGGATCCGTTTTCTCAAAGAAGCAACCCTTTCCACCCTGTATTATTCTATTGATTTTCAGTTTTCAATTGCATTTCTGTTCTTTATCAGTTCATTCCTTCCAATTCTTTGTATCTATTTTCTTTGTCTACATTTTTTAAAGAATGTTGATTACCTTTTTGAGACTCTTACTCGTGTGTGTGTGTGTGTGTGTGTGTTTGTGGTCAGAAGACAACTTTGGTGACCATCCATGTCTTCTACCTTGTTGAGAAAGGTTTCTTTGTTGTTAGCTTCGATGTAAGTGAACTAGAGGGTACTTTTTTTTTTGCTAGAGGGTAGTTTTATCAGGGCTTTTTTGGTTTGTGCCCATTGGTGTTTCTGGATTGTCAGCCTCTCTCAAACCTAGTCCAAGATAGCAAAGTAAAAAATGCAGGGAACTTGTCACAACATCATTCCCTGTAACCAGATGTCTATAAGCTGTGAAAAGGATAAAGTTACTGGTGCTGTACTAAGCCATGGGGTTACTTGCTTCATTTCCTCTATGCTTGACAGGATTATTAGGGCTCCCTACAATCTAGCCAATCTTCTTGAAAAGAAGTAGGGAATGGAGAAATCCCTGAGTGAATGTGTTATATGTTAACATGAATAGGCCATGTCAGAGATCCCAGAGACTCAGATCCATGAAGGTATGGTAAAACCTTCACCCTGGGGTGAGCTTCAGAGGCATGGCAAAGCTCTGAACCATTTGGAGACTGGATGCAAGTGTTGACAGTGTGTACACAAAATGCCAATTATAGCTTTCCCTCCCCTGAATGTTTACAGCCTGAAGCTGGCTCCCCTACAGAGACTGCTTCTACCAAGATTAGTGAATCCTGTCTCCTTGATCCAGTTGTATACTGTAAATCTGGCCTCTTTGCTCATCTGTATGCCATAACCCCACCTCTCTGTTCAACTCTGTATAATAAACACGCTGAGCTTCCAGGCTGCTGTGGTTTCTCCAGCTGAGAGCCCAGAAGATTTCTGTTTGTGTATGTGTGTTCTTCTTTCATTCCCTCTTTAGCCCAGTCAGATTCTAGATATCAGCAGTTTGGTTTTCAGGTCACTGTGTTCTGTAAGTCACTTTGCATTCACACACTTATAATACATTTCACAACATAGGGTTTTGAATTCTCCAGCTACTATTGTGAAACTGTTTCTGGGTCCCTTCATTTCTCTCAGTTTTTGCTTTATGTTTTCTAGTGCTGTTATTGCACATACATGTTAATAACAGCTTGATCATTTTATAATTGTAAAATATTTCCCATAATTTCTGATAACATTTATACTTAATGTACACAATAATGGGTTTCATTATGATATTTTAAGATACGTATATATATACTGTACTTTGATCATATTTACCCATCCTACATTCCAGAAGTTCCCATTCTCTTCCCAAATTGTCTTCTAATTTGACATGTTTTTCTAATCTGAATCCCACATATGAAGAAAACATGATATTTGTCTTTCTGAGCCTGACTTATCTCACTTCACATGATGACCTCCCATTTCCTTCACTGTCTTTTTTTTTTTTTTTTTTTTTTTTTTTTGGTTTTTCGAGACAGGGTTTCTCTGTGTAGCCCTGGCTGTCCTGGAACTCACTCTGTAGACCCGGCTGTCCTGGAACTCAGAAATCTGCCTGTCTCTGCCTCCCAAGTGCTGGGATTAAAGGCGTGCGCCACCACTGCCCAGCTTCTTCACTGTCTTATAAATATTATAACGTTTCTCTTTAAGCGTGTATCCACCATGTTCTCTTTATTCATTCATTGGTGGGCACCTATGCTGGTTCTATAACTTGTGTCTTATGAATAGTTTTAAGATAAAAATGGATATGCTGGAATCTCTAATGCATGCTGATTTTGATTCCTTGAAGTATATACCCATCTAGTAATGATTTTTTAAATATATTTTGTTTGACATTAGTATAACCAAAGCTTCCTGGTTTTGCTTTTACAGTATGTATCTTTTTCCGTTCCTTCACTTTCAAGCTATTTGTATCTTTGAACCTAAGGTATATTTTTTGCTGTTCTTGTTGACAATAAATAGTTGGACCATGGTTCTTCCTAATCTTAACAATCTCTGCCTTTTGATTGGATTCTTGAATTGCCTCTCATTCCATGTTATTATAGATACACTTGGGTTTCTGCCTGCCACATTTCTTTGCTTACCATGACTCATGCCTTTTGTTTTCTTTCCTTACTGCTACCCTTAACTTCAAATTAATAATTTTAATGTAGTAACTTAGTTTTACTAATAATTGCACAACAGTTTCTGTTTTTAGTGATTGCTCTAGGGATTGTAATATATTTATTAATACATCACATTGAAGCTCATGTTTGCTGTAGCTTAATTCCACTAATAGATATCTTAGTAATTCTAATCCTATGTAATTCTAAACCTCTTTTCCTTGGCTTACAGTACTATTGTGCTATAGTTTTGACCTGGACTATAACCCAACGGCTCATACCATCGAGGTTAGATCTGTAGTTTGATACTCTGGGGAGGTGATAGAACTTTGATGAGCTAGTAGGAAGTCTTTCAGTCACTGGGAACATGCCTAAAGGAAGTGTAGTATCCTGATATTCTCTTCTAACTTCCTCCTTCATTTTTTATCCATGAGTAGTTTTGTGTTGACACAAACCCAAAGCAACAGGGCTGATTGATGGTGGACAGAAACCTACAAACCTGAAGAACCAAATAAGCCTTTATATTTATTTTAGTTAATTAACTTGAGTATCTACTAACAGAAAGCTAATATACGTTGTTATTCACACTACAACTCACATTTTACTATTTGCTATAATTTTCTTAACCTATTATTATTTTTCTTCTTTTTTGCTGATATTGAAAGTGTGTGTGTGGGTAAACATTGCTACATATTATAGGTCCAGCAATACATAATGATTTATATTACTTTATAATAGCCCTTTAAGTTCATTAAAAGAATAAAGTAGGAAAATTCTTCAACAATGAGTATATTGTGCTTACGTAATTACCTATGGGTACTATGGGTATCCCTTGTTTGTTCTTATGGATTTGAGATATTGTCAGATGTTTTTGTTTTAAGCTACATGATTTTTCATAAGTTTTTCTTATGTAATTGATATAATAGCAATAAATTACCTCAATTTTTTTTCTGGGAAAGCTTATGTTTAGCTACTTTTCCCTTACAATGATAACACATTGTGACCAATATAAGTTATAGAAAAATAGATTTTTGGGACATTACAGTTTCAGAGGATGAGTTCATGACAATAATGGCATGATGCATGGCAGCAGACAGGCAGGCATGGTGCTGGAACAGTAATTGAGAGCTCATATCTTGAGATATAACTATGAGGCAAAGAGAGATAAGAACAGTGTGAGCTTTTGAAACTTCAAAAGCCCCAGTAACACACCTCTTCCAACAAAGCCACACCTCCTAATCCTTCCCAAACAGTTCCACTAACTTAGGACCTAATATGTAAATATATGGGCCTATAGGGACCATTCTCATTCAAACCACCATAGTATATTAAAATGAATTTTTAAAATCTCAATTTTACTTTTAAAATTCTTTTTATACTTTTTATAATTTATTTTTAAACTATGTGTATAGGTCTTTGCCTGAATGTATGTCTGTGCACTATGTATATACAGTACCTGTGGAGGATATAGGAGAGTGGATACCTTGGGCAAGGAGTTAAATATGGTGGTGGATGCTAGGAATTGAACCCATATCCTCTAAAAGAGCAGCAAGTGTTCTTAAGTACTAAGCTTCTCTCCAGCTTCTAATTAAGATTTAGAAAACTTAACATATATTCATTGGACAAAATAATGGACTTATTAATGACATATTCATACATGTATATAATGTACTTTGAGCCTCTCACTTTCCTATCTTGTTTCCCTTCTTGCTTCCATTGATATTGTGATGCTTTGAGAGACAAAAGGCAGCTGATGAGCCAGACCAGGAAACATTCCAGATAGTTGGAAGGGCCAAAGATAACTGTTATAAAATGAAAAAGTGGAGCCAGGAACAGATATGCCTCAGGCCCCACACAATGGACAGAATTCTCTGTTGTCAAAGACAGGCTGAAGCCACAGTTGGGAGGTAACAGGCTGAGTTACCACCGCGGGCCTCCAATCATAAAAAAAGTCAAAATTAACCACCAATGCGAGCCTACCCTTTCATGCTGTTACCAAGCTCTGCCCCAGAAAAGTGTGGGTCACCATTGCCCTGCTGGTAGAGCAGCCCCAGTGCACTGGATTCAATAGACCTCTTGCTTTTTGCATCATTCTCAGTCTCTGTGTCTTTGTGGGGTGGGCTGCCCAGACATGTGGACTTTCAAGTCCAACAGTATCCTTTCTTTTTTCTAAATAGGCCTTCTTGTATTTTCATGTCTTCTATTTTTTAAAGTGTAAGTTTCTTTGGATCAGAGAGTACATATTTAATAGTTGTATCTCCAAGTCTGGCTTATTTTGTTTAACATGTTCTATCAAGTTTCATTCATTATCCCACAAATAATATTTTCTTCAATAGGGCTAAATAAATTTCCATTATGTATGTATGCATGTCATATTTTTATTATTTATTCTTCTATTGATGGGCCCTCAGACTTACTTCATAACTTGGATATTCTGAATAGAGCCACAGTAAAAATTAGTACTCAGGTGCTGTGATTATTTATTAACAATAGCTTTGTTAAACATAGGATGATTAGTTGACAGTTTGTTAATAGAAGACTTTGAATATGTTATTCTTATATCTTCTGACCTACATTGTTTCTGGTATAGAGTTCTTATACAAGTGACATAGATTTTTCTCTTGTGATTTTAATATTTTCTCCTTGTCTTTGACTTCATCATTTTTACTGTACTGCATCTGTTTATGGATTATTGGCATTTATCTTACTTGTGTTTTATTGTGCCTCCTAGATGTGCAGACTATTGTTAATAAAATTAGGGAGTTTTAGCCATAATTTATCTAAATATTCTTCTTGCCCTGTTTCTGTTTTTATAGCTATTAAATACATTGTGTAATTCACAGTTCCCCACATTTCTTTATGGCTCTGTTTATTTCTTTTTATTCTTTGATGTTCAGCAACCTTATTGTCTTTCTATCTCTCTCCAAGTCCATTTTTTTTTTAAATTAAAATCTAGTGTTGAACCTTTGAGTGTTTTCTTTTTGGATTTTGGTTTTTGTCATACTACTCCCCTCCTCCTCCTCCTCCTCCTCCTCCTCCTCCTCCTCCTCCTCCTCCTCCTCCTCCTCTTCCTCCTCCTTCACCACCACCACCACCAGGAGAGTATAGTATAGAATAGAGCTTATTCAGGGCATGGGGAGGGGAGCTAAGAGGGTAGTAGAGGCAGAGAAAGGCAGAGAGGGGGAGAGAGTAGAGAAGTAGAGATCGGCCATGACCACGTTGGGGGGGGGATGGGGAAGGAGGGGGGCAAGTGGGAGCAAGAGAGAAGCAAGAGATCAAGAGAGCAAGAGAGAGGCGGGCTAGCAGCCCCTTTTATAGTGGGTCAGGCCTACCTGGCTGTTGCCAGGTAACTGTGGGGAGGAGCATACCTGGCTGTTGCCAGGTAACTGTGGGGTGGAGTTTAGACAGAATGCTAACATCACCCTGTTTTGGTTTAATTAAAAAGAAAAATTAGAAAGAGGCAATGGCAAAGCAGAAATAGGGTCGTCGTAATATCTGACTGCTTCATGCTGGCATTGGGGCGACATGTCTCTGGGGAACCTAGAAGAATGGAGGTGGGGGATGTTTGTCCAGTCTTAGGATGGTTGGCTGTTTCCTTGCTGTCCAGGGTCTGTGGACCATCTGAGGATAGGTCGGAAGGAACAGGTCCAGTACAAGAGTCTGTGTCTGAGAGGAGATTGGAGCATCTGAAGGTTGCTTCTCCTTTTGGGGGTGACAGGAATTCACTATGTATCCCAGGCTGATCTACAACTCTTGATCCTATCACTTTGATTGCTAAGTACTGGGATTACATACAAGTGTTACCAAGCTTGACTTCAATTACACTCTCTCTCTCTCTCCCTCTCTCTCTCTCTCTCTCTCTTCGTTTCTTTCTTTCTTTCTTTCTTTTTTTTTTTTTTTTTTGAGACAGTGTTTCTCTGTGTAGCTCTGGCTGTCCCATAACTTACTCTGTAGACCAGGCTGGCTCAAACTCAGAGATGTGCCTGCCTCCTGAATGCTGGGATTAAAAGTGTGTGTCATAATTACTAACTTTTCAAGCTCAAAATTTCTATTTATTTCTTTTAAATGAGTTGTGCTTCTTGATATTCTCCATTTCATGCCATAATGACATTTTATCTTTAATTTTTGAATCAAGCTTTTCTTTAGTTCCATAGATATATTAGATAATAATATTATCCTGTACCTGGTCACTCTTGCAGGCTGATCTGTTTCCAGTCATGCTTTGTTGTTGTTGTTGTTGTTGTTGTTGTTACTGATAAATAGATACAGGACATTAGTTGATACAGCACAGTAACTCAGGGTAAACTTCCCAAAGTACACTTATTTGCTTCTAGAGTGGCTGAATTATTGCAATGAAGTTTATCTGTTCTATCTCCTCATGATATGCCACAGTGGTAAGCATCTCATGGTACTCCTCACACACATATAACCTAGGCACAACAGTAACACTGGTACTGCCATTCTCTTTCACTCTTTCCCTAACCACATCTAGTCATTAAGCTCCTATACTTCCAGATTACCTTTAGGGCATACATTCTACTTCAAAATGGTCTTCCCTGGGGCTGGAGAGATGGCTCAGTGGTTAAGAGCACTGGCTGCTCTTCCAAAGGTCCTGAGTTCAATTCCCAGCACCCACATGGTGGCTCACAACCATCTGTAATGGGATCCAATGTCCTCTTCTAGTGTGTCTGAAGACAGCTAAAGTATACTTACTCATATAAATAAAATAAATAAGTCTTAATAAAACAAACAAACAAACAAAAAACCAAAATGGTCTTCCCTTATCTGTAGTCAAGTGTTCAATGGTTTCAGTATTCTGTGATCAAAAAAATATCAAATAGAGAATTCCAGAAATAAATAATTCTTAAATTGTATACATTCTGAGCAGTATGTTGAAATCTTTTTTCAGCTTTCCCAGGGCATTAATCATCCTTTTTGTCTAACATTTCCACACTTTCCACTTATTAGTAGATGTCTTAGCCACTGTAAAGAAAATCAGATTAATTGTTGGGTGTTACAGTACTGACTTCCAAGTAGCAGCCCAATACCGTATCACAATTGCCTATATCATGCACCCCCTTTATTTCATTATATAGGCATTGTTATCACACCACATTAACTAAAGAATAGGGTGAATACAGTACAATATGTCACAAGAAAGAGAAAGACTAAGCACAACATTTTTTTAAATTTAATTTTGACTTTTACTTTATATGTTTGTTTTTTTGGGGGGTTGTTTTGTTTTTGTTTTTTGTTTTTGCCTATATGTATGTATGTGTACCATGTGTCTTCCTGGTGCCAATGGAAACTAGAAGAGGCTATTGGGTCCTCTGGTTACAAATAGTTGTAAAATATCATATGGGTACTGGGAAGCAAACCTGGTCCTCTAAAAGACAGCCAATGCTTTTAACCAGTCTCTGGGAGCACGGGGGTCCTGACCAGTTGACACTGTTGCTCTCTCCCCATGGGGCTGCAAACTCTCTCAGCTCCTTCAGTCCCTTCTCCAACTCCTCCATCTGGGACCCCACACTTAGTCCAACCGTTGCTGTGAATTGAATCATGGGTGTTCCAAACTTTCCGGCTAATATCCACTTATCAGTGAGTACATACCATGTTCATTCTTTTGTGATTGCGTTAACTCACTCAGGATGATATTTTCAAGTTCCATCCATTTGCCTGAGAATTTCATAAAATCATTGTTTTTAATAGTTGAGTAGTATTCCATTGTATAAATGTACCACATTTTCTGTATCCATTCCTCTGTAGAGGGACATCTGGGTTGTTCCCAGCTTCTGGCTATTATAAATATGGCTGCTATGAACATAGTGGAGCATGTGTCCTTATTAGATGTTAGAGCATCTTCTGGGTATATGCCCAGGAGTGGTATAGCTGGGTCCTCAGTAAGTATTATGTCCAATTTTCTGAGGGTCCGCCAAACTGATTTCCAGAGTGGTTGTACCAGCTTGCATTCCCACCAGCAATGGAGGAGTTTTCCTCTTTCTCCACATCCTCGCCAACGTCTGCTGTTACCTAAGTTTTTAGTCTTAGCCATTTTGACTGGTGTAAGGTAGAATCTCAGGGTTGTTTTGATTTGCATTTCCCTGATGAATAAGGATATTGAGCATTTCTTTACGTGCTTCTCAGCCATTTGAGTTTCCTCAGTTGAGAATTCTCTGTTCAGCTCTGTTCCCCATTATTTGATAGGGTTATTTGGTTCTCTGGAGTCTAACTGCTTGAGTTCTTTGTATATATTGGATATTAGCCCTCTATCTGATGCAGGATAGGAAAAGATCTTTTCCAATCTGTTGGTTGCCATTTTGTCCTATTGACAGTGTCCTTTGCCTTATAGAAGCTTTGTAATTTCATGAGGTCCCATCTGTCAATTCTTGATCTTAGAGCGCGAGCCATTGGTGTTCTGTTCAGGAATTTTTCCCCTGTGCCCATGTGTTCGAGACTTTCTCCCACTTTCTCTTCTATTAGATTCAGTGTATCTGGTTTGATGTGGAGGTCCTTTATCCACTTGGATTTGAGGAAAGCCATGTTCTTACAAATGCCCTCACTGAGTCCACAAAAGCTTTCTTCTCCCTGTTCAGTTCCTCCTCTGTCCTCTTGCTATTACCATTGTCTGTCACACTCACTGTGCACCACCCTATTTACTTAGCCCCTTTACACAGTGCTTTCTCTCAGCACCTCTGCATTTCTTATTCAATTTGCCAGGGACACTCTTCCTTCACCTGTTTCTGCAAATTGTATTCTTACTTCCTTCATGTCTTTGTTCTTGTTTTTAGCAGTGCAGGGATGGAATGCAGGGCTTTATTCATGTTTGCTAAATGCTTAGTGAGAACCAACCCCCCTTCTGCTGTCCCAAGCTCTTTCTTCTTACACCACCTTTTCAAGGAGGCTTTAGTAATCACGCCCATTTAAACCTGATGTCCTCTCTGCCATCATTTTTTTTAGTTTGGATAAGAAATGTCCCTGCAAGTTTTTAGTTTGAGTGTTTTCTTTCCAAGTGTAGCACGAATTTCAAGGCTGCGTGCCTAGGTGGAGAAAGTAGGTCACTAAGAATATGCCACTGGCTCTGACCTGCATTCACAGATTCTTGTTTTGTGACCCTGTGAGTAGCTCTCCCTCATGATCCCACAGATAATAGATGATGACTTCCTCCTCCCTTCTTGCAATGATGGACCAAAATTCTTGAAACTGAAGTCTAAAGAAAATCTTACTTCCCTTAAGTTGTTAAGTATTTGGGTCATACTGATGTGAAAGTAACTAATACACTTCCAATTTCCCTTCCCTGCTTGCCACCCTTTAAAAGAATGGACAGTTTACTTAATTCTTGTGTGTGTTTCTGCCAATTGGCTACAGTACTTACAAGAATAAAGACCTTTTGATTGTTTATCACCCAACGTCTAAGAAGACTCATGCACAAAGTTGGTGCTAAGCTTTCAAGTGAAGTGGGGGAGCATTTAGACACTTTCTAGGATGGAAGAACACAGTATAAAAGTAAGAGACTTGAGTTTTTTCCTCATTAAAACTTGGGTTTATAGGGAAATGAGCTTTTGAGTGCCTAATACAGCTCAACCCCATCATCTCACTAGGTACTTGATCTAGAAATCATTTGGGTCATGACAAACTTTCCCAATATCCGAGGATACAGGCCTCCCCTGATCAAGTTGGGATAAACTGGCTGGTTTAAAATTCCCTCTATAATCTGTCAACTAGTATAGTCAGGACTTTGGATGAATGCATATACATTGTCTTCAGGAGGAGAGAGTAAAGGCAGTGTGACTAGTGTTTGAAATATAAATGTTGTGGGCCAGCATGCTGAGCCCAGATCAGTTTCATTCATTATTTTACTCAGAACTTCAGTCTCTCATTGAGAGTCTTCTACAGACATTCCATAGATTGTCTAGATACCTTAAAAATAGAGTAGTTTGATATCTGAAAGGGACTCTGAACCACCATTTCTACAATTCATGGCTGAAGAACACAAGGCCCACAGAGCAGAAGAAACTTGATTAAATTGCTACATAGAGCAGAAGAGAGAAATTGACATCTTTGCTCTTTTCTTTTAGTCTAATGTCTTATATGGGCTACCCTAACAAAAGAAAATTCCTAAAATAAGCAAAAACATTATAATATGAGCCAGATGTAGTATGGTGGGTGCATTATTACTTGCAGCAAATATATCCCAAGACCAATACACACACACACAGAGAGAGAGAGAGAGAGAGAGAGAGAGAGAGAGAGAGAGACTGTTTTCATAGACATGAACAGCTTGATTTATAAGTAAACATAGTAAGAAATCAGTGACTCTCTCTTTCCAAAGATCTTGTGGTTTATTGGGAGTAAGTGAAATTGAGAACTAAAACTGTGCCACTTGTGCTGAGGAGGAAGCGGAAGGCGGGCTCCAGACACAGGGACTGAGGAAAAAGCAGGAGTTAAGAGCCTGCCTGCTTCCACCTGTGGCCAGAAACCCCCTCCTGGGCCAACAGGCCTCTCCATATACAAGTAGCTCAGGGACAAAGCTACCCGCCCACTTGGGCTGAGGAGCCAGCAACTGGAGGAGGACTCCAGATGCAGGGTCTGAAGAAGAGCTGGAAGAGAGAACTGGTCTCCCAGGAATATTGACATCTGAGCTTGAAGGAAAGACAAGCCACAGTCAGAGAGAGAAAGACCAGCTAACTCCAGAGATAACCAGATGGCGAAAGGCAAGGGCAAGAACACAAGGAACAGAAACCAAGACTACTTCCTTCAGCTGAACCCAGCTCTCCCACCACAGCCAGCCCTGGATACCCCAACACACCAGAAAAGGAAGACTCAGACTTAAAATCACTTATCAAGAGGATGATAGAAGATTTTAAGAAAGAAATAAATAACTCCCTTAAAGAAATACAAGAGAACACAGGTAAACAATTGGAAGCCCTTAAAGAGGACACACAAAAATCCCTTGAAGAATTACAGGAAAACACAATCAAACGGGCAGAAATACAGGAAAACACAATCAATCAAATGAACAAAACCATCCAGGAATTAAAAACAGAAATAGAAACAATAAAGAAATCACAAAGGGAGACAACCCTGGAATTAGAGATCATAGGAAAGAAATCAGGAGTCATAGATGCAAGCATCACCAACAGAATACAAGAGATGGAAGAGAGAATCTCAGGTGAGGAAGATACCATAGAAAACATGGACACAACAGTCAAAGCACAAAGTCCAAAAAGCTCCTAAACCAAAACATCCAAGATATCCGGGATGCATTGAGAAGACAGAACCTGAGGATAATAGGTATAGAAGAAAGTGAAGACTCCTAACTTAAAGGACCAGTAAATATCTTCAACAAAATTATAGAAGAAAACTTCCCTAACCTAAAGAAAGAGATGAACATAAATATACAAGAAGCCTACAGAACTCCAAATAGACTGGACCAGAAAAGAAATTCCTCCCGTCACATTATAGTCAAAACACCAAATACACAAAACAAGGAAAGAATATTAAAAGCAGTAAGGGAAAAGGGGCAAGTAACATATAAAGGCAGACCTATCAGAATTACACCAGACTTCTCACCAGAGACTATGAAAGCTAGAAGATCCTGGGCAGAGCTCATACAGACTCTAAAAGAACACAAATACCAGCCCAGGCTGCTATACCCAGCAAAACTCTCAATAATCATAGAGGGTGAAACCAAAATATTCTACGACAAATACAAATTTGCACAGTATGTTTCCACAAACCCAGCCCTACAAAGAATAATACATGGGAAATGTGAATGCAAAGAGGGAAACTACACTCAAGAAAAAGAAAGAAAGTAATCTTTTAACAAACTCAAAAGAAGATAGACACACAAACAATATTAACAACATCAAAAATAACAGGAAATAACAATCACTATTCTTTAATATCTCTTAACATCAATGGTCTCAACTCCCCAATAAAAAGATATACACTGACAGACTGGATCCATAAACAGGACCCAGCATTTTGCTGCATCCAGGAAACGCACCTCCGTATTAAAGACAAACACTACCTCAGAGTAAAGGGCTGGAAAACAATTTTCCAAGCAAATCGCCCCAAGAAACAGGCTGGAGTAGCCATTCTAATATCGGATAAAATTGACTTTCAACCAAAATTCATCAAAAAGGATGAGGAAGGACACTTCTTACTCATCAAAGGAAAAATCGACCAAGAAGAACTCTCAATTCTGAACATCTATGCCCCGAATGCAAGAGCCCCCACTTTCATAAAAGAAACTCTAATAAAGCTCAAAGCACACATTGTACCTCACACAATAATAGTGGGAGACTTCAACACCCCACTATCAACAATGGACAGATCTTGGAAACATAAACTAAACAGAGACACAGTGAAACTAACAGATGCAATGAACCAAATGGGTTTAACAGATATCTATAGAACATTTCATCCTGCATCAAAAGAATATACCTTCTGCTCAGCACATCATGGTACCTTCTCCAGAATTGATCATATAATTGGTCACAAAACAAACCTCAACAGATATAAGAAGACTGAAATAATCCCATGCCTCCTATCAGATCACTACGGATTAAGGTTGGTCTTCAATGGCAACAACAACAACAGAAAGCTCACATACACATGGAAGCTGAACAATGCACTGCTTAATGATAAGTTGATCAAGGAAGCAATAAAGAAGGAAATTAAAGATTTCCTAGAATTTAATGAAAATGAAAGTACAAGTTACCCAAACCTATGGGACACAATGAAAGCAGTGTTAAGAGGAAAACTCATAGCTCTGAATGCCTCCAAAAAGAAACTGGAGAGAGCAT
This sequence comes from Rhynchomys soricoides, assembly GCA_019843965.1. Classification (NCBI taxonomy): domain Eukaryota; kingdom Metazoa; phylum Chordata; class Mammalia; order Rodentia; family Muridae; genus Rhynchomys; species Rhynchomys soricoides. The sequence goes on along the minus strand of JADRCH010007516.1, from coordinate 1,592,357 downwards.
ACACTAACAGCTTAACAGCACATCTGAAAGTTCTAGAACAAAAAGAAGCTAATATACCCAAGAAGAGTAGAAGGCAAGAAATAATCAAATTAAGGGCTGAAATCAACCAAGTGGAAACTAAAAGAACTATACAAAGAATCAACAAAACCAAGAGCTGGTTCTTTGAGAAAATCAACAAGATAGATAAACCCTTAGCCACACTAACCAGAGGGCACAGAGACAGTATCCAAATTAACAAAATTAGAAATGAAAACGGAGATATAACAACAAACTCTGATGAAATTAAAAAAACATCAGATCCTACTACAAAAGCCTATATGCACCAAAATTGGAAAATCTGGATGAAATGGACAAGTTTCTAGACAGATACCAATTACCAAAGCTAAGTCAGGATCAGATAAACCATCTAAACAGGCCCATAACTCCTAAAGAAATAGAAGCAGTCATTAAAAGTCTCCCAACCAAAAAAAGCCCAGGACCAGATGGGTTCAGTGCAGAATTCTATCAGACCTTCAAAGAAGACCTAATACAAATACTCTTCAATCTATTCCACAAAATAGAAACAGAAGGAACACTACCCAATTCATTCTATGAGACTACAGTTACACTGATATAAAAACCTCACAAAGACCCAACAAAGAAAGAAAACTTCAAACCAATTTCCCTTATGAATGTTGATGCAAAAATACTCAATAAGATTCTCGCAAACTGAATCCAAGAACACATCAAGACAATCATTCACCATGATCAAGTAGGCTTCATCTCAGGGATGCAGGGATGGTTCAATATCCGGAAATCCATTAATGTAATCCACTACATAAACAAACTCAAAGAAAAAAACCACATGGTCATCTCGTTAGATGCTGAAAAAGCATTTGACAAAATTCAACATCCCTTCATGATAAAAGTCTTGGAAAGATCAGGAATTCAAGGAGCATACCTAAACTTAGTAAAAGCAATATACAGCAAACCAGTGGCCAACATCAAACTAAATGGAGAGAAACTGGAAGCAATCCCACTAAAATCAGGGACTAGACAAGGCTACCCTCTCTCTCCCTATCTATTCAACATAGTACTTGAAGTTCTAGCTAGAGCAATCAGGCAACAAAAGGAAATCAAAGGGATACAAATTGGAAAGGAAGAAATCAAAATATCACTATTTGCAGATGATATGATGGTATACTTAAGTGACCTGAAAAACTCCACCAGAGATCTGCTACAGCTGATAAACAACTCCAGCAAAGTGGCTGGATACAAAATTAACTCAAACAAATCAGTAGCCTTCCTATACTCGAAGGATAAACAGGCTGAGAAAGAAATTAAGGAAATGACATCCTTCACAATAGTCCCAAACAATATAAAATATCTTGGTGAGACTCTAACCAAACAAGTGAAAGATCTGTATGACAAGAACTTCAAGTCTCTGAAGAAAGAAATTGAAACAAGACCTCGGAAGATGGAAAGATCTCCCATGCTCATGGATTGGCAGGATTAACACAGTTAAAATGGCCATCCTGCCGAAAGCAATATACAGATTCAATGCTATCCCCATCAAAATCCCAACTCAATTCTTTGTAGACCTAGAAAGAGCAATTCTCAAATTCATATGGAATAACAAAAAACCCAGGATAGCAAAAACTTTCTTCAACAATAAAAGGTCTTCTTGGGGAATCAGCCTCCCTGACCTCAAGCTGTACTATAGAGCAGTAGTGATAAAAACTGCATGGTATTGGTACAGTGACAGGCAGGTTGATCAATGGAATAGAATCGAAGACCCAGAAATGAATCCACACACATATGGTCACTTGATCTTCGACAAAGGAGCTAAAACCATCCAGTGGAAAAAAGACAGCATCTTCAAAAAATGGTGCTGGATCAACTGGCAGTCTACATGTAGAAGATTGCGAATTGGTCCATTCCTATCTCCCTGTACAAAGCTCAAGTCCAAGTGGATCATGGACCTTCACATAAAACCAGATACACTGAAACTAATAGAAGAGAAAGTAGGGAAGAGTCTCGAACACTTGGGCACAGGGGAAACGTTCTTGAACAGAACACCAATGGCTTGTGCTCTAAGGTCAAGAATTGACAGATGGTACCTCATAAAATTACAAAGCTTCTGTAAGACAAAGACCCTGTAATTAGGGCAAAATGGCAACCTACAGATTGGGAAAATATCTTTATCAAACCTACATCTGATAGAGGGCTAATATCCAATGTATACAAAGAACTCAAGAAGCTAGACTCCAGAGATACAAATAACCCTATCAAAACATGGGGAAGTGAACTAAACAGAGAATTCTCAACTGAGGAAACTCGAATGGCCGAAAAGCACCTAAAGAAATGTTCAACATCCTTAGTCATCAGGGAAATGCAAATCAAAACAACCCTGAGATTCCACCTCACACCAGTCAGAATGGCTAAGATCAAAAACTCAGGTGACAGCAGATGTTGGCGAGGATGTGGAGAAAGAGGAACACTCCTCCATTGCTGGTGGGAATGCAAATTGATACAACCTCTCTGGAAATCAGTTTGGCGGACCCTCAGAAAATTGGACATAATACTACCTAAGGACCCAGCTATTCCACTCCTGGGCATATACCCAGAAGATGCTCCAACATGTAATAAAAACACATGTTCCACTATGTTCATAACAGCCATATTTATAATAGCCAGAAGCTGGAAACAACCCAGATGTCCTTCCACAGATGAATGGATACAGACAATGTGGTACATTTACACAATGGACTACTACTCAGCTATTAAAAACAATGACTTCATGAAATTCGTAGACAAATGGATGGATCTTGAGAACATCATTCTGAGCCAAGTAACGCAGTCACAAAAGAATGAACATGGTATGTACTCAGTTAAGTGGTTATTAGCCTAAAAGTTTGAAATATCCAAGAGTCACTTCGCAGGAACCATAGTACTGAGTACGAGGTCCCAGATGGAGGGCTTGGAGAAAGGACTGAAGGAGCTGAGGGAGTGTGCAGCCCCAGGGAGGTAGCAACACTGGCAACTGGCCTGACCCCCCATATTTCTGGAGACTGATCCACCAACTAAAGAATACACATGGAGGAACCCATGGTGCTGGCCACAAAGACAGCAGAGGAGGGTCTTGTTACCCATCAGGGGGAGGAGAGGCCCTTGGGCCTGAGGGTGTTATATTCCCCCAGTATAGGAGAATGTCAAGGAGGGAAGATGAGAGTGGGTGGGGGTGGGGTGGGGAGGTGGGTTGGAGAATATCCCCATAGAGGCAGGGGGAGGGTGGAGGGAATGGGGAGGTTCCAAAGGGGAGATCTGGAAAGGGGGAAACATTTGAAATGTAAATAAAATATGAAAAGAAAAAAAAAAGAGAACTAAAACTGTGACTAAGGCAGAACTGCTGTATAATACATGATGCCATATTTACCAAGGGGATTTCATCTCAGCATAATTAAGGTATAGGTGTAATCAGGTACATATTAGTTCATACTCTTGTAATTTTAGTTTAACAATCAAAGCTGGAACACATTTAATTAATCTTGTCAATCCAGCTCACTGATCAGGAGGTCTGATACTGCAATTTCCAAAGTAGAAGTCCAATCAACTGCAGCATGATCTTCTTTGACTTTCTTTTGACAGCTTGAATCAAGTTCATGCAGGTAATTTGATATGAGGTTACCTGAAATAATGTTTCTTTCTGCCACTGATTGGATACCTCAGAAGCAGGCTCAAAAGTAGAGGTTTGAAGGAAAGAAATGTATTTGGGTGGGAAGTGTTCTTAAGAATATCTGCCATGGCATAAAAAAGTATTATTGAGCCCTGCTTGGTGGTGCAGTTCTTTAATCCTAGCAGACAGTTTGGAGGCTGGGAGGCAGAGGCAGGAGGCTCTGTGAGTTTGAGGCCAGCTTGGTCCATATAGTGAGTTCCAGAACTGCCAGATAAAAATGAGAGAGAGAGAGAGA
>JADRCH010007516.1:1570807-1588307 GCA_019843965.1 Rhynchomys soricoides | reverse complement strand
GAGAGAGAGAGAGAGAGAGAGAGAGAGAGAGAGAGAGAGAGAGAATGAATGAATAAATATGAAAGCTGCAACAAATGAGAAGTTCCAGGAGGGGGGTTGGACTGTCCACTTCAAATGAAGTCAGGGTAAATTAGTTCCCTTTTTTGTTGCTGCAACTAAATATCTTCCTAGAATCAATTTCTGTGAACACAGACTTATTTTGGCTCCTGGTTCAGGGAATATAGCACATCATGGAGGCATGGCAGCAGAGCAGCTACTGTGTGTGCCCTGGGAAATTGCTTGCTCACATTTCAGCATCTCTAGAAACAAGGAAAGGAGCAATGTCAGAAGACTGACTTCCCTCTTTTCTTTATGTATTTGATATGAACCACACCCCTGGGGACAATACCTTTGCATCAGGGTCGGTCTTCCCCTCCTCAATTAATCCGTTCTGGAAAAGCCCTTGTAGACCCGCATGTCTCATTAATGCCATGCCCATTAATCCAACCAGATTGGCAACTGAAACTAACCATCACAGAAGGACATGAGTCTTTGTATTCACACAGGATGCAGTCTGCCCTGTGGAAGAAAACTGTGTGTAGTACATTGAATAGAGCAGGTCTCTCAGACTCAGCCTGGGATAATTATTAGGGAGAGAATTCGTTGCATATCTTATAAGGTAGCATTCTAGGTGGCAAAGGGAATAGTATTAAAGTTCTTCATGGAAGATGTGGATGTCAGTATCCATTCCACTTGTCTTTCTTTGCACCCCACTCCCCTTCCCCCATTTACTTATACCAACATCTTCATAGGTTTCATAGTTCATATTTTTCATTCCACGTCTTATTCCTCACTGTAAAGCTTCTCACAGAGTTCAAAAGGATTATGCTCTCTTTCTCTTTGGTTTTTAAATAAACACTTTATTAATGATCAAGGTGTGAAAGAAGTGAAGGAACCAAATAGAAGGCATGAACTTAGAATGCTAAGACCTCAGTTCTTAGCATGTCAAATTTACATGCTTTCTTTTATACATATAATGTGTGCTCTTTTATATGAGATCTGCCTATACTGCCCCACACACTTCCCTGGGGATTGTTTAGGATCTATCTCTAGGGAAGGCTTTGTACTCAGCAAGGAAGCTAACTTCTAAGGATTAAGCAATATATATTTAAAAAGACATTACAGTTTTTGAAATCCTGTAATAATCAGTTAGCTTGGAAGATTTTATTTTAAATGAAATGGTGCAGACACAGAAAGACACATACTGGATATATGCGCTGAAATAAAAAAAATAATTAGAGAATAGAAATGGTGATTGCTGGGGTTGGTGGGATGTAGGAATGAGGAACTATTGGTCAAAGAGTGTGCTAGTTAGGTTTTTTTATTTTTATTTTTTAGCTTGACATAAGCTAGCATCATCTAGAAAGAGGAAACATCAGTTAAAAACAAGTTGACACTGCACAAAAGCAGACCACCACTCCAATTGAAGTCTCTGAATAAGGTCAACGTTTACTCTTGACCAAAAAGGTGTGTGTGCATGGCAGAATGAACACAAAGACAGGAAGTGCACTTGGCTTTTTTTCTGACTTAGGTGGTCACGACTGTGTCTTTTCCCCATTTGCTGGGATCTGACCTCCGAACCTTTCAAGATTAGCTAGTTTTAAAAGAGTCCACAAAGGAAATGAAGGAAAAGGGAAAGGAATTCCTGCTCAGAGTCAAGTCCCTGGAATGCAGTAGTGCCTTTGTGTGAACAATGGGTTTACCAAATGCGGTTGGATTAAAACATTTGCATGAAAGTCTTACAAGGTGGGGGATATAAAGATTTGAATTCTTTCTCGTAAACACAAGTTTTACAGTGTTTGATAGGAAAGATTAATAGTTAGTGTTTCTTAAATGTCATGAGGAATTCTGTGAAGCATTTTCTTGACTAGTAATTCATGTGGGATGGCCCAACCCACTCTGAGCTTGCCACCTCTGAGCAGGTAAGCTTAGGTTACGTTAAAAAGCAAGAGGTGGGGGTGGTGGCTAGGGAGATGGCTCAGCAATGAAGTGTTTGTTGCTTTTTCAGGAGACCTTGGTTCCATTACCAGCAACCACAGAGTGATTTCCAACCATCTGTAACTCCAGTTCCAGGGGACCTAGTGGCTTCTTCTGACCTCCATGGGCACCAAGCATATACATGGTTCATCTACAAAAATGTAAGCAAGACACTCACACATAAAATAAAATGAAAAAAAAAAAACAACTTTTTTTTTTTTAAAAAAACATTTTGTTATTGTTTTTAAAGCCAGTTTAGCAAGCCAGAAATAGCAAGCTAGGAGGCAGTGTTTCTCCATGGTCTGTGCATCAGTTCCTGACTTCAGGTTCCTACTGGAGTTTCTGCTCTGACTTCCCTTCATGATGTACTATGATTAGGATGAGTAAGCCAAATAAACCTTTTCCTTCCCAAGATGCTTTCAGTCACAGTGATTAATCACAGCAATAGAACACAAACTAGGACAAAGGGTACAAACTTTTAGGTAGAGAATGAATGAATTCTGGGATCTAGTGTGCAGCAAGGTGACTGTCATTCATATTATACAAGGCTATCCTTCATATAGCCTGCTGCAGACTACATCCTTTTAGGTTATAGAAAAGTTAAGGCAGGGTCTTGTTACATAGCCAAGGCTAGGCTAGAACTCACTTGGTGCTCAGGCTGGTCTCACACACTCTATCCTCTTGCTCTAGCCTCCTGAGGGTTGGAATTACACCTGGGCTACATGGGAAGACTTCATTACAATAAAATAAAATAAAATAAAATAAAACAAAACAAAACCAAGGTAAGGAATATAACTAAATGATGGCACAGATATTCATTTGGGGAAAAAAGTGTATCACAGTGCCTATTCATTGGCTTTCCTCTTAAATACTGTATTTTTGTTTATAACAAATTAAAATTATAGTGAAGTGGCTTAAATGACACTGAAGTCAATACAAAGAAATAACCAAAGAGTTCAGAAGAGGATTAAGTATTTATTTATTTATTTATTTATAGACAGGCTGTCATGTAACTCGGGCTGGCCTTGAACTCTAGATCCTCTCATGTCTATCTACCAAGTACTAGGATTACAAATGTGGACCACTATGTTCAGCTAGGTATAAGTAGTAATAAAAGCTTATATCCAGATACACACATATACACATACATACATATATATGATATACAGGTGAGATACTGTCTAGTACAATATAAAGTATGGTTCACAGTAGAAAAATATAACCAAGAGTAATATGAGAACATGATTTTCAGAAACACATTGAATTTCTCAAATTTACATTTCTTTTTTTTTAATTAGATTAAATTTATTAGTAATTAATTTGTATGAGTAATTAATAAACTAACCTATTTTAATTAATCTAATTAGATTAAGATATTAATCTAAAAGGTGATAGCTAATTTTTTTTTTAGTTTTTCATATTTTATTTACATTTCAAATGTTCCCCCCTTTCCAGATCTCCCCTTTGGAACCTCCCCATTCCCTCCGCCCTCCCCCTGCTTCTATGGGGATATTCTCCAACCCACCCACCTACCCATTCTCGTCTTCCCTCCTTGACATTCTCCTATACTGGGGGATATAACACCCTCAGACCCAAGGGCCTCTCCTCCCCCTGATGGCTAACAAGACCCTCCTCTGCCGCATTTGTGGCCAGCACCATGGGTCCCTCCATGTGTATTCTTTGATTGGTGGATCAGTCTCCAGGAGTATGGGGGGGGGGGTCAGGCCAGTTGCCACTGTTGCTTGCCTCCCTGGGGATGCAAACTCCCTCAGCTCCTTCAGTCCTTTCTCCAAGTCCCCCATCTGGGATCTCACACTCAGCCCTACTGTTGGTGCGAAGTGACTCTTGGGTATTTCAAATTTACTTTTCAATGCTTACTTCTGCGTGTATAGCTTACACGACATTGTCAAGTGAATTAATTTCTATCTTCATTTTCTTGTAAAATGAATATAAGAAGATGGACCATATCCTAAGGAACTAGAAAGTTTAAGTGAGATATTTAAAGAATAGAAAATAGAGTTTTGATTTCTCCTAACTTTACTATTACTTGGTTGTCACTTTAAATTAGGTTCCCAAGTCTGAATTTTCTTAACTGTAAAACAAGAATTATACTGGGCCTAACTGTCTTACCATATGAAATATGAAAGTGTTCTGAAGAGTTACTATACTGCTACATGTGTTCAGAGCTTGACCCTCTACATTGGACAGTCTGACTAAGTTAGTGCCTGCATTTCAATCTATCACAGGTAAGAATTTACTCTCTATTGGCTTTTAAAAATACGTTATCTCTTAAATATATCTTTGCAACAAAGAGAAAACAGACTGATTTAAAAACAAACAAACAGCAAACTAGCCACCAAGAAACCATATCAATTACTACAGGAGAATCTTCCAGCTTTTATTTTATATGGTTTTCTACCTACATCAGAAAGTGATAAACAAGAAAGCCAGGCTGAAATGAGATAATGCTCCTGTTTTCATCTATGACAAAGGTTTTGGTGCTAAGTAACATTATCCCTGCTTCCAAAGATCCAGGATGTCCACCACCATTTGAAAATTTCAAGACATTCACTTATTTTACTTTGTGTCTGTTTTGACACCCTGGCAAATAGTAAAGACGAAATCTGTATTTCATTAACTGAATGATTTCATGTATCTCTAGGTTGGGTAAAGGTTGAATTTAGAGTTGAAAGATGGGTTTCTATATTAGCTTTATTCCTTTTGGGATGTACAATCGATCTTAGACAATTATTTGATTTTGATTTTATAGAACAGAGTTTATGTGCTCTCTTCCTGTCCTTTCCTTAACGTATGTACGTACGTACGTACGTGTGTGTGTGTGTGTGTGTGTGTGTGTGTGTGTCCCAGGCTGATCTTGAATTGGTGATCATCTTCTACAACAACCTGAATGCTGGGATTATAGGCATATGCCACCGTGCCTGGCTATTTTTCCCCCTTGAGTTTTCAAATAATAGAATGCATATGAATGCTTTGTAACTTCTTTATAAATTATAGAACACAACACTAAATGTGCTATTATGATTAGTCATTAGTAAATTTTTTAAAGCTCTAAAACTTTACAGATCCTTTATTTTTCCTATGTGAGTTCTCAAGAAGGGTGGTACAGCTAAGAATCTCCTTCCAAAAGGTTTTATAATTGTGCTCAAGTCCTCTTCATCCTGAGATTTTTCTATAAGAATATCCACTTTAATCAGACTGGTTCTGGATGGCTGGAAAAGTGGATATGCAACTACTCTCTCAAACTCTTTTTTCTGTTTCTTCACTGGATCACCCTTCTCAGGAAGGGGGATCTGGCTCAGGCTTTTTCTCAAGATTCTTTCTTTGAGCCTTTGCTATAGAAGTTCCCTCCCAGGAATCAAGAGCTCCCAGTGATCTTTAATTTGGAGCAGTTCTCTCTCAAGTGCTTGCCTTCTTTTCTGTGCATTTGGGATGCTCTGCTTCTCTAGCACAATTTTGGGTAGTGGTGTTTCACTGAAGAGTCATGGCTGTCTTCAGGGTTTGTCCTTAAATTCTCTGGCCTGGCCTGGTCTATGAATGTGCCTTTCTTTCCCCCTTTCCAGGTCTCCCATTTGGAACCCCCCTATCCCATCCCCCTCCTCCTGCCTCTATGAGGTGCTTGCCCACCCACTCACCCACTTCCATCTTCCCTCCCTAGCATTCCCCTACACTGTCATTAGTAAATTTTTATCTTTCCAGAACCTAAAATACAAACCTGCTAATACTTATTGGCCAATATAAGAAAGTGTAAGTATGTGTTTAATATAAAAGTGAAAACCGAAGACAGACTGACACTTGTACTGTTTCAAATGTTTCATTATTCTATGGCATTGAATATAGGGTTGCAGGATGATGAAACAGACAGTTTAGGAGTCGGGTTATCTTTGGTCATAATATAATACTGGGCTTCAGTGAATTCCTCGAGAATATTCATTTACAAAACAGACATTTGTTCTGGCCTACTTCAAGTTAGCAGATGCAGGTTTTAAAACCAGAGAGCCTTTCATTTGTATTATGTGCTAGGTGAAAAGACACACAACCTTTCAAAAGTGTGGGAATTGTAATTTTATCATGTAGTGAAATTTAAACTGTTTACATTGTAATGATAGATAGTGATGTACAGACTTGGAAGTAGGACACAAAACAATGATTGCTTATTTTAATTATTTTTGAGACCAGGGCTTACTTTATCACTCATGCTGACTTTGAACTCTTGATCCTTCCATGTGTCAGCCTACGAAGTGTGGGGATTACAGATGAGTGCCTTTGTCAAGTCAAAACTCTGCATTTTAACAAGCTCTATAATTGTTCTGATACACATGGACGTTTGGTAATTACTATCCTAGACTTCCTTGGTGAGTACTTATACATTTTAAAAAGCCATCCTTCCAAGTATTGTTTGGAAGAACAAAGTGACAGTGTAATGAAAATTATACCATAATCTCCATAGTAATGTGTGCAATACAGTGCTCAACCAATATCATTAAGAAAAATTTTAGTGGTCAGGCATACTTAAGAAACTGCATCTTGTAGAACAGTCTAGAAAGGCCAGGCTCTTCAGTAGCCTGCTAGCTGTTCTTACTTCCTTCTGTTAAACAGATAAGCCATTAGCTTGAAGATGCAACCATCTACCCAAGCATGTTTTCTTTGCCAAGTCAGAAAGTTAGAAAACATGTGCCTTGCGTGTATAATCCACCTGTATCTTCTCTGTACTTTGGCTCTACCAAAGTTCTGATTGCAGGAAGTCCTAGGGGTTTTCTGAGGACTCAGCAACCAGGAATCTCTGGTTTAGCCACTTCTACCAAGCTACGTGTGAGAATCTCTCAGGCAGGGAAGACTTAGAGTTAACAAACCAGCTTGTTGTAGACTGGCAGAGAGATAGGCCAATAAGGTGTCTAAGCCGCCAGTGCGTCTGGTGTGGGCGGGTATGGGCAAAGCGTGTGAAAGGAGCAGGGAGGCCTAGGGGTGAGAGGGCAGCCTGGGTTAGAAATTAGGAGGAGGCAGGGGCCACGAGGAAGCACGTGCCTGCATCCCTTTCTTCTGCCCTTTATCCCTTTATCCCTAGGGTTTGATAGCAGCGGGGATAGCCCGGGGCCCCGTGTATGGCCACGGAGTTACAGCGTCTGGACTCCATGCCCTGTCACAACCGGCAAGTAAACTCTACTTCTAGCCCAAGTCCCGAGCGTCTGCTAGCTGACGACCCTGTCCTGGATCATGCAGAGGAAAATAACGCTGCAATGGCTAGGCTGACTCTCCTCCCTGGGCACGCCCATTCTAGCTTGCTTTCGGAGCGGGACTCTCCGGCCTGCTGCAGCACTAATCTTCACTCTGAGAACCACGGTGACTGTAGTGACAATGGCAACTACGACACACCTGTCAGCGACTCCCTGCTAGGGGACTGTGAACTCCCCCGACAGATTGGGGCTCAGCTTAAATTGCTGCCTATGAATGATCAGATCCGGGAGCTGCAGACTATCATCCGGGACAAGTAAGCCTAGAGCGGAAGGGGAAGGAGTGGAGGGCTGCAGGGTGAAAGTAAAAAGCCTGTGTTCGGATTTGGCACATTGGTATTTGGGGATTCGAGTCAGGCTTCTTTCTTTGGCTTGTGAGTCAGTGAGACACTTCTGTGGCCCCTTAGTTGCTGAGGTTAACATTGCTTTGTGTAGGAAGAAAACCTTTTGGGTAGCCTTCAGCCTCTTCTGGCTTCTTTGTCTCTCTTAAGCATGACCAGTCCTCAACTGTGCCAGGCAGGTACCCACCCCTATGCCATCTGCTCAGTTCCCGACCACGTGGTAAACGTATAACGCAGAAATGATTACTGCCTGTGGTTATTATCACCCAGATAGCCCAAGCTCACAGAAGTAAAGCAATTTCAAGGGAAATGATGTGCTCTGCCAGCCCTCTGACTCACAGCATTTGTTCCTGTAGTGTGCCATTTTGTTTACTGTTTGGGAGTTCAGCTTTACCTAGTTGCCAGAAAGTTTTTGATTCCACTCTTATCACGACCGTTTTGCTGAAAACTTACAGAATGTAGTTAACAGCAAAGGTAGCCTAAGAACAAGTTGGATCCTTCGAATCCCACAAATCAGTAAAGCAAGAACTTGAAGTTAAAATATTTTGGAATGTGAGTTTTCTTGGATAAATATGTGCCACAGTGAAATACAGCGCCATCCTTCCTTTATACTTTTTCCTTTCCCTCCCCTCCCCTCCTCTCCCCTCCCCTCCCCTCCCCTTCCCTCCCCTTCCCTTCTCTTGTCTCTTCTTTTCTTCTTTTTATCAGACAAGGTTTTCCTAAATTGCTGCTCAAACTCTGGCCTCAAACTCCAAGGCACAAGTCAACCTCCCAAGTATGTGGAACCACTGGACCTGAGACCATACCTGGCTCCTATTGGCAGCTTTACATGAGCAGCTACGGTTCATTTAAGACCACTATCTTTCCAGCATGCCTTGACACTTAAAAATGCCCTAAAATAAATCAGATTTGGCAACCTTTTCTCCATACTCTTGTAGTAGGCTCCTGTGCTTCCTTACTGCTGTTTTCCTGACTCTCTCATACATGCATCTACAGCTGCCTTTTAAACATAGCAGCCTTGATTTGATAACTGCCATCCCAGCAGCCTTCATTGGCTTATTAGGACCAACTTGGGCATGCGTGGTACCTTTTGGTTCCCTGCTTCTGCTTTCATTTAGTATTTCCCATATCCCTTTTTATTAATGGTCTACTCCTATATTTTCAAGGCTAAACTCATTCTTCCTGGCTGATTTTTCCTGATCTTTTTAAACAGAAGGTCTCCCTTCTATTTTAAACATTATTACTTGTGTATAGATCTTGCTTATTAGGTTTTATGACAAAAATCTTTTTACATTTTTTAATTACAGTTATTCCTTGCAAGTAATAGATGTTCAATCATTAAAGATTATTTCTACCTTTTGTGGAGATAGAGTTTTACTATATAGCCCGGTCTGGCCTGAACTGTTTGATCCTCCTGCCTTAGCTTCCTGATGCTTGAGTTACAAGGGGTGCACTGCTATGCCTGGACCTAGCTCTTAAACTTATATTTATGAAACAGTACTATTTGTTTATAAAGAATCAGTATTGAAAACTATGATTACATGATCTAATGGCATAGAGGTCTTAAAAAAAAGAGGCATAGTTTTGGTAGTTGTTGTAAAACATCTGTGAAATAAAGAAAATGTAATAATTCTTGGAATTGACAAATTTGGTTCTTGGACCCTATTACACTTCTAGATGAATTTGGGGGGCTCAGAAAATTTCTGGTAAATTTTATTTGTCCATGGTGATGGTTATTTATAAAAAAAAACATTTATTGAAGGACTATACTACAGCTCAGTGGTAGAATTCTTGCATTATAGACATAAGACCTTGGATTTGGTTCCAAGCATCTTTATTAAGACACAATTTTCATATATAATACAATTGAAACTTTTGAAGATATACAATTTGTGGTTTTCTGTGTGTTCTTCACCTACCACACCTACCACAGTCACTTTTAGAACATAGTCATGCCCTCAACAAGAGACCTCACAGGTAGTCAATCCACATTTACCTAACATTCCCTCAAGCCCTAGGCAAAATTTAGTTTACTTTATATATAGTTCCATTAGTTTGCCTATTCTGGACATTTTTTCTTTGTGTGTGTGGTATATGTGTGTGTTCATGTTTGTGTGGGTGTAAGTATTCATGCATGTACATATGTGTGTGGAGTATAGAGAGGAAGTAGACATCTGGTATTTCCCACCATCACTATACACCTTATTTTTTGGGGACAAGGCCTCTTACTGAACCTAGAGCACACCAATTCACTAAGTCTAGTTGGCTAGCAAGCTCTACACATCTTTCCATTTCTGTCTCCTCAGTGCTAAGATTAAAGGTGTGTATCAACCCAGCCTTTTACATGGGTGCTGGGGACCTGAACTCAAGCCCTTATGCCTGCATGCAAGCACTCCATTAACTGAGCCATCTCCCTAGCCCTTAAATGTATTTAACTAATAGAAAAACGTAAAAATTTTGCACATTAATGGAGTATCACACAATGCTTAAATCGGGTTAAATATATTTCTTTCTCTAAGCACTTGTCAATTCTTTATGGTAAAGTATTTTTCCATACTTTCTTCTTGCTTTTTGAAATGTGCAGTACATTATTATTATCCGTAGTTAACCTACTATGCATTAGTACAACAAAACTTGTTGCTCCTATCTAACTCTTAAGTCAGTACTCCTTAATAAACCTTTCTACCTCCTCCTCCTCCCCTCGTCTCCCCAGCCTGTGGTTAAATCCATTTTATTGTCAAACCCTGAGATCAACTTTTTAAGACTTCACATATGAATGAGATCGTGTGATTGTTGCTGTTTTGGATTGTTCAGATGAAAGGAGGCATGTATTCTACTATGCGTCTATGGCCAGTTTCTCTTAGTGTGATGTTTTCAGCATTCACTCCTTTATGTGGCTGAATGGTACTTTATTGTATAGATTTGCTGCAGTTTATTAATACATCCAATTGCTAATGAACATGTGGGTAGTTTTTTCTTTTTAGTTACTATGAACAAGGCTGCTGTGAACATTTGCTTATATGCCTTTGTGCAGGGGTGAAGATCTTCAGTTATCATTAGATTTCAGAAAGGGTCATTATGTAAAGGTTAAAAAACAATACAGAGTTTGGAGAGACTGACATTTAGGGTTTATATATGATAGTATCTGTATGTCTTGATTATATCATTATTCAGAAAAGCTTGGGTTATATAGCAACATGAGAAGAAGTAGAATCCTTTGTTTGTTTGTTTTTTCTGTTTGAGGGAAGAGACAGTAGAATCCTGTGAAGGGCTCTTAGATGAGATATTTAACATATTTGTCTTTCTGCTTTATAATTTATAAAATGGAGATGTTGGTACAGCCTCATGGAGCTCTTTCCTGAGAGGCTAAAACAAGATTATATCCATGAACACTGTTATAAACTGTGAAGTGCTTTGTATATTTATAGTTTTTAAATTCTTCACATTGGAAATTATGCATGCCTTTTACTGACACCAATATAAGGAATTTGTGTGCACAGAGAATTCAAATTCTTAATTTGAAAATCAATACCAAAGCCAGCTCTTGTGGCTCCGGATGCTACCACCAGCACTCAGGAGGCTGAGTGAGAAGGAAGGCTGGGCGTTTGAGGTTAGTCAGTGAGGAAAAAAAAGGCCAGACGGAACTACCTAGCAAGACCTCTCAAAACAAATAAAAATACTGAGAGAGCCTACATAATTTGTATCCAGCTTTGACACAGTACAGAAAGACCTACTGTAATTTTTCCTAATAAGACGATGCTTACTCAGGATGGAGACAAAAATTTTTTGGCTTATTTTTGTTTTCAGTTTTGTTTTCCTTAAGCAGCATAATTTGTTAACAGAAGCTTTTTCTTCTCTTCTCTCCTTCCTTCCTTCCATCCATCCTTAAATTGTCTTACCTTTATGCAAACAAGGCCCGTTTCAGGTACCTTAGGAGCTGACGGTGTCTGTTGTAAGCAGCGTTATATTCATGTAGGGCTAGTTATGGAGGGTATCATAGTTTGTCCTCTTTGAGGCATAAGCTTTTTTTCTGTTTTGATAGGACAGCATGGTATATTACGTAGGTCTCTGATAATAGAAGCGTTTGGAGTACATGTTGTTTCTGTTATTGTTCCTGGTTCTTAGAATCCATCTAGTAAAGGGATTGCTTTATGAATTGACTCTGGCATGGAGAAATGGGGTGATCAAACAGGACTGTAAGTTGTTGTATATCTATAAAACAAGCAAGATTGAGAACATTGTACTGATTTAAAATGACTTTATTTTTGAAGTGTACAATATTTGAAACGTAATATGTTGGCTGTATTATTGAATTTCAAGGAAATGATTTTCTCTCTTTGAAAGTGCAGTAATCTAAACACCAAATGGAGTGGGTAATTTACTCAGGTACACATACATGGGTCACTGGCAAATGACAAAAAAGAAATGACTCCTTCATTTTCTTGTAGCTTCTTTTTGTCGCTGTTGAAATGGATTAAACTATACATCCCTCTCTTCCTGAATGATAAATCCAGTAGACTCTGAGTGTAATGTATTTCCCCCGTGAATATGGTTCATGACCTCATATGTAAGGCAATGAAGTGAATTTTAAAAGTCGTCATCCTGTTCCCAGGGTTGTGTGTGTGTGTGTGTGTGTGTGTGTGTGTGTGTGTGTGTGATCTTGTCTCCTGAAATATTAGAGTCAGGCTGTATTATGAGCAGTTGAGTAGATTCTGTTTGCATGCTTGTCCTAGGAGAAGCTTCTGCATGGCTTCTGTAGGCTGATGGGATAGAAGCTGAGCAGTTATCTTAAGAGTGTTTCAGTCCATAAAATGGCACCAAAGAACTAGCCTTGTGACTACTTGTGAGTCATCTGGAGAGGAGACATTTAACCTCAGGATGGATCCTGTGTAACTCGAGTATGAGTGTTGCCTAATATGATGTTGAGTCGTCTAAGTAATGTAATGTTCTTAACCCAAGCTGTGCATTAGAATTGATAGTGAAGGCTTTAAAAAAAAAAACCAACTTCCTGGTCCCATTCTTAGAGGTTGCTTGTGCAGTGTTGGGTGGAACCTATTTGGAGTATTACAAACACCGCACAAGATCACACACTGTATTCAGGTGAGACCACTGCCTCGGGAAAAAAAAGTCCAGGCTCCCGGTGTGGTGAATGGCTTGGCTTCAGACTTGGAGTATAGAGTGATTCAGAAATCTATATGGGAAAACAGACGTAGCTTAAAGGACTGGCATCACTCCAAGACTAGAGGAGTCTCAGAATTTGTCATTTCAATTTATATGAAACCAGAATGCTTACCATAGGGAAAATATAATTTGCAAATTGTTTAAAACATGGACATGCTTTTTTTTTCGTACATTTCCCATATGAATTTTCTAACAGGCTTTAGTGCAGTAGGAAGCTCCATCTTTAAATAGCACAAATTTCTTATGGACTGTGAGTTGGGGCTATCCTAGTAATGTCTCACTGGTTACATTGGACTCAAGCAAGTGAAAATGATACCTCTTGTTTTTCTACCTGCTTTTTGGTGTTTATTTTGAACTCTGCTTAGAGATGCAAGTAGACAATGCATAGAACTCTATTTTATGAGCTTATTAAGAAGTGCTAACAAGCTGTGACTTTGCTGACTTGCACCTGGCAGGTAGAAAAGGCTATTTTTTAAAAATTTCCATTAAGTTAGATTGGTTCTAAGTATGTTGTTAGGGGTTTGTTTTTTGAAGGTAACGGAAAGAGTAAAATAAATTGTAAAACATCTGTATGCTGCAGCAAACCTTGGGGCTGTTCTTGATTTTAGTGATTGCAAAATTGCAGAGGTAGAAATTATACTTTGAGAGTTGCACTAAACCTTAGCTTGAAATGAAACCTACCTTTTGATTGAACCCGACAGAATTGCTTTTAGGTTTCACTTCCCTTCCACTCATTGGTTTAACAAACAAACAAAATATTAAGCCTAGGTCCTCACACTCTTTATTTTCATATTCTTACTTTGACAGTCCATTAAATTATTTCTGTTCTTACCAGGTAAAACACATGATGCCCAGTTACATTTGAATTCAAGTAAACAATGACTTTTTTATATAAGTTTAACTTAAAATATTGCATGGGATTTTAGAAATTCTAATTTAATTGTATAGCATGTATTTTTATTTGCTGAATGCTCACCCCAATTTTCCTTCTCCAAACGTCACAAACAGTTCATATAATTTTCCAGGAAGAAGAGTGACGTATTTAAATTTTGGAGATGACATTCAATTCAGTGTTCCTAGGATGTGATTTTAGTTAAAATTTTCTGAGTTATGCTTTAGGAGAGTTTGCTTTTAATTGCTTTTGGAAAGGATTTTTTTTTCAAAATGGAGTCATACTATATATAGCCCAGGCTGACCTTGAACTTGTTAGGGATGCCAGGCTGTCTTTGAACTTTGTGATCTGCTAGCCTCATCCTCCTGAGTGCTGGTATCACAGGTTTGCACCACCACACCCAGCAAAGGGAGTGTTGCATGTGGTAACCTTTGTGGCTTACTCTTTACAAGCTGTATCATAAAATCATCTGCCTCTTCAGGAAAAACATTTTATTGATTTGCTATTTGTATTTTATTTTGAGATAGGGTCTTTCTATGTAGCCTGGACTGGCCTGAAACTCCTGGGTTTAACTGGTCCTCTGTGGTGTAACGATATTCTTGGGTGTACAAACATCTACTGACCCTAGATAGGGAACCCAAGAAAACTACCAAACTCCATTTTGGTGAGCCGATAAGTTTTATTGGGGTTACTTAGAAGAATACAGATGACTGGAAGACAGCTGCATCACCAAAGTCCACACCAGTGTGGGTGACAGCTTACAAAAGCTGGAAGCCCGGGGCACATTGCAGCCTGCAGGCAGCTCAATAAAGGTTGGGGAGTGCCCTTTATCGTAGTTGAATTTGTCTAAGCCTCTTCTAGGCAGCCCAGTTGGTCAAGTGTGAGTCTTAGCTGTTTTTATAGTTTATATATGGTTGGAACAACTTTATCTGGGCAATTTCAGGAATTTCCTGAAGCTATTGAGTTATTTATTTCTGAGTTTAATCACCTTCTCTGCAGAATGGAATTTTTCATTTTCCTTAATAGCATACTGTTGTTTTACTACCCCTTTTCCATCTCATGTCTTAACAAGGTTTCTTCCAAGATGGAAGGATTTAATTTCAGAGGAAACTACTACAACACATCCTCCTGCCTGATTCTTCCCGATAGTTAGATTTACAGGCATGTGCCACCTTTGGTGGCTTGAATGAGAATGGCCTTCCTATGTTTATATATTTGAATGTTTGGTTCTCAGTTGGTGGACTGTTTAGGAAGGCTTAGGAAGTGCTGTTGTTGGAGATGCTGTGGCCTTGTTGGAGGAGGTGACCTTTAACAGTTCAAAAGCCCATGCCAGGCCCAGAATCACTCTGCCTGCTCTGTTTAGATCAGAAGTAAACTCTCAACTACTACTCCAACACCATGCTTGCCTGCTTGGCTCTATGCTTCCAGACATGGTCATGGACTCACCCTCTGAAATCATAAGCAAGCTTCCAGCTAAACACCTTCTTTTATAAATTACCTTGTTCATGGTGTTGCTTCATTGCAATACAACAGTATCTAAGACAACTGGCATCCAGATATATTTTTTTTTCAGAGATAAGATTACTTCAAACTCACTGTGTAGCTCAAGATGAACTCAAATTTTTGATCCTCCTATTTCAGCCTTCTGAGTGCTGGGACTGCAGATATATACTACCATACCTGGCTGTCTGGAGATTTTAAAGTGCTGTCTAGAGAGTATTACTTAACAAATAGGGAAGATTCATGTTTAGATATTCCCTGTTATAATGAAAATTTGGTTTCTGATATGAACGTTGTTTCCATGTGAAAATTGAATTTTTACATGACTGCCTTTGTGTTTCATCATCTTGCTATAGTATGTGACACATGTATTTGAGAGGACAATGTTTAGACAAGTAAATTCCTATATATAATTATGTCTCCATTGTTGGACATGTTTGGAGTTTGTATAATTTAAAGCATCTCAATTTAATATTAATTACAGTTCCATTCTTTGGATTCTGATTGCCTTGATGTTACTGTTTATTTAAATGTGTGATATTTGGTTAAATATATTTTAGAATATTCTAGGAGGTGGGTATGATTATGCACACCTTTAATACCAACACTTGAAGGCAGAGGCAGGTGATCTCTGTGAGTTTGATGCCAGCCTGATCTAAATAGGGACTTCCAGGACAGCCAGGGCTACATACATCCTGGAGGGAAAAAAAAGAGGCCTCTAGGGATATGTGATTTTCCTTTATGGTGGTTTCACATCACATTATTGCTATTATTAGAAGATGGTTGCTATTTTACAAAGCTTTGTTTCTGTGGGACAAAATGTTCTTAATGGTTTTGAAACAACTTGAATAATTATGATTTGAAACAAAGTGTGAATAATACCTGAAGTCTAGTTTCCATTAAAACACATTTTAAAACAAATGATTCAGACAAGTATTGGGCCAAAAGAAAGAATTCAGAAAATGTAAGCAGCTTAATCTATCTGATAAGAAAATTCTGCTTTTTATGAAACTGTTCTCAGGAGGGTTAAGGCCACTGTGGAATTTTAAAAAATTGAATCACCTTACTGTATTCTAGCTTTATTTTCTTTATTTTCTTTAACTTTAATTTCTAAGTTGATTTAAAGTAAATAGTATGAGTTGAAGTTTGTCTAAAATAACAAAACGCAAGCTAGTAATTACTGTTTATAGTGGAATAACTTGAACAGTGGATGATTTCATTTGTGGGTCAAATAACTGTCAAGAGAAGACATTTCCTATTATAGTCTCAGTGTATATCTTTTTGTAGAATGTAGATAAAGTGCTTATTATGCGTAGGTTATCAGCTAAAGCTGATTTGAGGGGAAGAGAGGATATGAAAGGTATTGAAAGTAAAAATAACAGATGGTGATATCTCTGATCACTTTGCCTGATACAATTTCTCTGTGTAATAACTTGATGTGTAACTGTTAAGAAGTGTACAAAAGAAGACATGTCATCAAAATACATCATAGGATATTTCTTTAAGAGAACTTTGGAGTTGATGGCTGGCTCAGTGGTTAAGAGGACTGGCTGCTCTTGCAGAGGACCCTCTTCTGATCCCAGCATCCACATGGCAGTTCACAATTCTCTGTAATTCTAATTCCAGAGGATCAACTGCCCCCTTCCATTCCCTATGGGCACCAGGCGTGTACATGATGCATGGATCTACATACATGTATATACATAAAACAAAATAAACAGAAAACATTTAAAGGAATGCATTAAGCTTCTAAAATAACCTGAAAATGTCAGAGTTTTTCTTCCCTCGTGAAAAGGTATCTTTTGGCTGCTGAGACAAGTTTGCATATGTCTACCAATGAGAACAATATTTTCTTTTAATAGCTGTTTGTAACTTCCTTGACATGTGTGTTTTGAAGATGAATTATAGAAATGAAAGACACTGGTCTCATTTGAAAACAGCAGTACACATAACAGAGCCTGTTTTAAACAGCTTCTCATGTATAGGTGCTCACATGTGTGTGTGAGTATAGAATTTTTTGAGTCTAGAGAATAGAATATTAAGACTGCAAACACATAGTCTTGCTATTGCTTAATTATGCTCATAGTTTAGGGAGTTAACAACTACAATGTGTTTGAGCTGCGGTTACTATAAGAAATGCAATGTTTTATTGCTTTCTTGTTAGAAAAGCGAGTGCACCAAAAGAATGAACATGGTATGTACTCACTGATAAGTGGTTATTAGTCCAAAAGTTTGGAATACCCAAGAGTCACTTCACAGCAACCATTGGACTGGGCGTGAGGTCCCAGATGGAGGAGTTGGAGAAGGGACTGAAGGAGCTG